>JAPMOQ010065000.1:960735-1049796 GCA_026543055.1 Argiope trifasciata | reverse complement strand
ATATATATATATATATATATATATATATATATATATATATATATATAAATCTTACTTAATGTACGCATATTAACCAAAAAAGTAACTTTTCCTTTTCAACACTTGTTAACTTAAAAGTAACTATTTGTCTAATTTAATTCCTTTTGGCTCAAACTGTAAAGTATTTTGAATGATATTTTCATCATTCATACCATAATTAATGTAAAGTATGACTACCAATAACATTTTCATTTTCTTTCGGGGAAAAAATACATGTCCTTTATTCGATTCTCTGTATCTTAGAAACCCGAACAGAAAAGAAAAATGAGGTAGATATAAGTCAGACGAGTTCAGTCCTGTGCAGCAGAATACACGGATTATCGGTGCTGCATTAGATAAAGACTCGATAACGTTATCCGAAAAAGCTTTTTCGCTTCTTTTCCTCTTAACCAGAAACGGTTTACCCCGGGGCCAGCTTCACTTTCCCCTCATAAGGATCACGATTACTTATCCTGGTAAGGAGGCGAATTTTAAAAAAGGGACGGAAAAAAAATCTCTTATTTTTTTTCTCCCCCTAGTCGTATACGTTTAATGCTCTCTGTTTGAGGTAGTTATCGATTTTTCTAGCATTTTGTCAATTTAATGAAAAAGTAGAGAAAAAAATAGAGTGTCCACTGGGCAAGATGTCTTTCCACCGTCCTTTTGGTAATAAAGACGTATTTTTTTCCCCCTTAAGAAATCTTGTTGAAAGTCTTGAAGTCTCGTTTCTTTTATTGCTACGAAATAAGATACTTTCTTGTAAGCTATAAATGCTGAGAGATCCTTGCGATATATATGTTTTATATTTTTATGATGTCATGTATCCCTGCTCCTCTGCTATAGCTGAAATTTCTTTTTTTGAAAGAGCTTATTGTGCCTCGATTGCTTCATCTTTTTTATTTGAATCGAATGCGATTTTTTCAAGTTGTCGTTATTGCGATATTTTCAATCTAGTGATTTCTTAGTATCGGAACAAAAAATAGTTTTTTTTTTTTTTTTTTTGGTAGGGAGTTTATGAGAATATGTTTCTTACTTCATATTGTACCTATTTCGTTATCATATAAATTCGAAACTTTTGGAATGTTTCATAACATCTGTTTTTGGCCTATAAAGCTGTTTATCCTTCAGTTGCTGTTACATAAGTTGCTGAATTGTACAACAAAATATTTTAATTTATTGATAAATTTGTGATAGAGTAATATTCTTTTATGAAATTTAAAAATGTTTCGTTAATATAATGTTGCTGAGCAATGGTTTTTGGATAGATTCGCTAAATCAGAAACACTTGTCTAACTGTTGTGAAGTATCTAGCAATAACATAGCAAAATAAACAACAGGCATTTTTTTTTTCATTTGTTTAATTGAAAACCAAAAAACGAGAAAAAAAATGTCTGCCGAATTTGCTGGGGGTGTATTACTTAAAAATAATCAAAGTTGAAGCAATTTCAAAATAAAGTTAAGATATTTAAGTCACTAGATGTATCTAACGACTTAAAATAGAATAATATCCAAAGAAGGAGAAATAATGCTTTAAGCAAAATGCAAAATCGTCAGTTAGTTCTTAAATATCATTAATGATTATGTTTTGTAATTCCTATTCTTATCATCATTGTTTACTGTTTTCTATCCTTCTAATAATAATCTAATTCATAAGATTCAAATAAACCATCTATGAATTTCTGAGTTAAGAAAAAGAAAATTGTTTTAGAAATGTTAACATTTTGAGCAATAATTCTCTGAAATCGTCTCATTTCAAAAGGTTTCAGAGCCAACTTTTGGTTTTATTAATTTGTGTGGATTCTCCACATAAAACAATTAATCGCTCAAAAGTACAAGGTTATTTTGAGATAGAAAAAAAAACTTGAGTATTGAAAATTGCGCGTTCTTTTACTGATATGCACTGATGACTTAAATAATATTATTATTTCTAGTTGTATATGCGCCGTTTCTGCAACTCTCTATCATGTATCTTGAATTTAAAATTCCAATCATTTTATTTTATTTTAACCCCATTAAAATTTTGTTGTTCATAATACGTTTCTTTCATTTTTACCTTTTTAATTCTGATACAGTCACTGTTGATTCCAAGCATACATATGGCAATAATCAAAACAAAGGATGCGTAGTTTATATGTCCATAGAGAGTTAAAACAATCATGGAAGTGTCATTAAAACATATAGTATATTTATTAATAATTCCTTGTTAATTGTTTGAAAATTTATTTTAATTTCATTTATTTTTTATTATTGATTTTACAAAGCAATTACATAAAAAAATTTTAGCTTTGTTGATTTTACAAGTAGATTGTTTTTTTTTTATTATAGTTTCAGTTCCTTGTTTATATAAAAAGTTTTACCTATTTCGAAACACTTTTTCAAAAAGTAAAATAGCTGTAATTATAAATTATTTTATTGATTATTTTTACTGAAACATAAGCCATTAAATCAGAAAAAATAATATTTTCCAATAATTAAATATAGTTTTATTGAAGTAAAAACTGACTTGCAATTGCGATGTTTTCCCTATTAAACAGTTCTTTCCTAAAATTTATCCCATAAAATCGTAAAAAATTAGATTTTTAAAAGCGAATTTTTATATTGTTATATCGAATTGAAAAAATCTGTGTTTTAAATAAAGTTTTTATTGCTAATCCGCATACAATATTGTTTTCAGTATTTTATTTACTATTTTATTAAAAATCATTTCTCTCTCCCTATACATATATCAATATCCCTTAAATCAAATTATTATTTAAGGAATTATGTTTGTTATATTTAAAGTCGTTCCAAGTTTTCAGAAATTTCAATAACTAACTTAGCTTTTTCAAATTTGCCCAGAAAAAAAAATAGGTCGAGCAATAGTTCATCCAGTTAATTGTCTAACGGATTATAATATGGAATAATTGATTATTGATGTCAAATTATAATAATTCATCATACAAACAAATTTATCCGAATTATAAGCAGATAATTCTCTAAGATATATCTAGGTAGTATTTTGTTTGAATTATGGATATTTCCTGTAATAAATGCAGATATTAATTCTCCCGGATAATCGTCTCTGTTCAAGAAATAATATTGAATATTCGAAAAATAATCGTGGCATAAAAATATAACACATTTTCACTGTTATTTAGTATTTATATTATAAAAATTTTTTTTAGCTTATAAAGATATTATTTTAAAAGATTTTATTTGTTTTAATTATTATATTGCTAGGTTTTTAAAAAACTTTTGCGCTGATTTATAATTCAAAAGTTTTTTGTTACAATCAGAATGAGATTCTTCGTGTTATTTCAAAAAATATGTTTGTTTTTGACATTCTGTGTTTTTATAATATTTTGATGTTTGAATTTTCAGAAATATTTTTTTTAATCTTTTTTCTAGACTTAAATGCTTCCAGTGAGCCTTTTGTTTTTCCGTACGAATGACTCCCACGGAAAAAATGACAAACACGAAATGATGTATCGTGCATACAGTAGAAGAGACGTATCGAAAAACACTTTCTCCAAATGTTTCGGGCATCGATCTTACGGAAAGAAGAAACGTTTCTTTGAACTTCCTCGATATAATTTATAGACTATAAAAAATAAACTCTCGTTGAGAAAATGGGCAATTTTTATCGTTTATGATACGAGAGAAAAAAAGTATCGGCAAAAGCATTTAATAAACAAACAAAAAGCAGCGTAAAACCTCCCCCTCTTCGATGTTTCGGTCAAGTTTCTCTTAAAATGAAATAAATCTGTTCTTTATTTTTTAAATAATACCGATGGTTTCTGCACAACCGCTATTAAATTTAAGCATACTGCAATTTATTTTTATGACTGGAGACTGGGAAAGGGAGAGATCTGCGCTACCAATCAAATTCTTCCACATGTCAGTAGGATGCTCACCCATTCGTCACTAATTCATTACTCGCTGGAAAATGATCCAAAAATTACATTTTTTTTTTGTGGACTACAGACCGAATTTGGCGAATGATCGCCAGTTTTTCTTCCGTTACAATTTTGAAAGTACGAAATAAATTTAACATTTTTACAGCCATTTCCAAACTCAGGACATGCATTGCCATCTGTTGCGACTAAACCTCTTAATTGTTAAGCAGATTTCTTATCTAATTAGATGACACTTTTAGTTTTGGTAATGTTTATTTTCCCTAGTTCATTTTAAAATGTTTTGAATATTGATTTTCTTTATTTGTGATTTTTGTAGCGAAATATAACGCCTTTCAATGATTAAATTTAGCTTAGATGCCAATAAGTAATGCACATAAATATTTTGTACATAATAATAAAAATGCAATTGCCGATAGTATGAAATGAGAAAGAAAGTACTTTCAATTTATTACTTTTCAGCATGATTGTCATTCATGATGAAGCATTTACCCGGCCCTGGATCAATTTGATAATCCATTCCATCTCACAGAACACCGTTGGTCTGTATGAGGTCTTCATCCAGGTCTGGGTATAAATTAGCAAATGCAAACGCCAGAATGTCACATCTGGAGTATATAAAGTGTGCTCCAAAACTTCCCAAACGAAGTTTTACTGATTTTACTCCATGCTTACGAAAATGCAAACATTCAGTTAGAATTTTGGTAAAATTTTTATGTTTGAATGCATGAAGACTTTACTCGGTAGTCAAAATTTGACTGTAACGGCAACCTGATATAAAAAATGGCGTTCTGTGAGACTAGAATTTTCAAACTGATCCGGCTCGAGGATCAATTCCTCAACATGGATAGCAATAATGCCCAAAAGTAACACATTGATAATGCTTCCACTTTTTCATACATTCATCATTTCATTTCGTGCATTGTATTTTTCCTTACTGTGTTCAAAAATATAAATGTTATTTATTCATGCCCTCTCGTATAGTTAAGATATAGATAATTCGATGCCCGTATAATTCACGAGCTCGACGAGTAAGAAGTTAAAAGAATCGTTCAATAAAGAATACCTTGCTAAAACGGGATAAAAATATAACTAAATTAAAAATATGCATTTTGTTTGTTTTTCGTTTTTACAGATTCGTCTTATCATATTTTATGGAAATTTAACCTGCAATTAATAAGAGAACAATCATAACCCGAGTTTAGGCTAAATGACCAAACTTCAGTGATATTAATACTGGAACTGTGGTATGCTACCTAATAGCATCACCAACCTCACCACAAACACCTCCCATAGGAGATAAGCCCGTCATTCCAAATGAAACCAACACAAACTGGCCACCAGTGTTATAAATCTAGGAGAAGTAACATCTGTCTCACTCATCCTGTAATTTTTCAGCAATGCGCTCATGGCACACCCCATGGATGTTAAATTAGAAAATGAGCAAAAGGCTCAATATGGCTTTCTATTTTTGGAACTATTTTGCTTAAAGAGCTGAGAATCTGCTTAGGAAACGCAATTGTTCTTTCTTACAATGGTATTACATAATTTTTCTAATGTAATTAGGAAACATCATCACGATCTTAATTTTTCATTACATTAATATGTTTTATAAGTATTGTAATAAAGTAAAAGATATTGAATAATGCTTTGTTTTTATTTAATTTTTTTCAGTTCCTAAAGGGTTTTGAAGAAAAATATTCACTGAATATCTTGTAGGTTATAAACGATAAGCATTAATCTTATTTTATATCACTCTGATACAGTAGCTGCACTGATTTATTCGGCATAAATCATTTAAAAAAAATGACTTCTAATATATAAAACTGGAGATCATCTTAACAGTCTGATTTGTTAATGTTCTGCATTTCATTTTTTGTCCTATCTAATCTTGAGTTTTGTAGTTTTATTCGGGACTTCTTACTATAAGAATAAATTGAAACACTGGAATTATTACAAATTAAATTCTTATATTATTTATTTTATAAAAATATTTTTATTCATATGAAGTATCATCTTTTTATCTATTTAATGCTTATAATATTCAAAGTTTGAAATTCTGATTAGCTGAGTGATCTTTTTTTAATATAAAGTCATTAATAATGTTTGATTGGGATGAGTCATTACATCTTATTCATTTTGCTGTATCATCTAATTCTTTTCGAGAAAACCGCTTATTTGAGAACGCATTAATAATATGTTTTCGTTTAATTATATGTTCTTTAATGTTCTTAAAATTATTCCTTTGGTACTTTTAAGATAAAGTCTTTAAACATTTATCTTCTTAGTGCATTTTTAATGAACTGATTTTAATGATGTGATACGTTTTGAGAGATTAAATGCATTCATCTTTTAAGCTACTTACATTTAAATAATAAATCAGGATTAATAATTTTTAACTCATAATTTATTTTTTAATAATTTAATACTTGCTGAAAGCAACTTTCAATATTCCGATACAATATTTAATATTTTTAAAATTCAATGATCACAGCTTTGTTCAAATTTTATTTAAGGTGTGTGTTTTTCTATCATAATGCTGCGATTATAGTTTTTGAGTACATTTTCTTTAAATAAATAATGTTAATAGGATAAACGAAGGCAAATAAATTATTCTTCTTTATTTTCAAATAATCTAGTTTCATTTTGAGCGTATTAATCTGCAAACGAACTAAACCAAAAGCTCCTTTTTTTTAGATTTTTTTTTAAAGTAATTTCTCCTCACTCCATGCTGGATCATATTGTTTGAGATTGTTGTAACCCTAATTGCAATTTTTGCGAGCATTATTTTTTCTCTCTTTTTACAAGGACTTTTCTAAAAATGTTCCCAGTATCCGTTTTCCATTCCGATTCCGTTATTATCCTCATAAATTTCGCGAAACTTGATATTTGCTTCTTCGTTGCGCCGTCGTCGTTTCGTTTTTTGAAGGATACCCCGTCAGCTCCTTCATTGCTTTTTTCCACCCCCTTTCCTTTTTTTTTTATTATATACTTCTGCATTCGTTTCGGTCTTTTTCTTCGAAAAGGAATGAAAAAAAAAAACAATTTATAAAAAAGCAAATCAGTATCTCCTTTTTTTCCCCGATAGTTCAACTTTTTTGCATGTCACTGTTTTGAAATTACCCAGAAACTTGTTAGAAAACGGGAATTCAGAAGGATATTAATACATAAATAACATCTGATGCACAAAACGCGATAGTTGTTGGCATATATTTTTTTAAGGTAGTGTTTCGGGTGAAAACTGGAGGGTACTACCCCCAATTGCTTATCTTTTTCCATGTGAATGGCTGAAAATAAGAAATTTTTCAAATGGCAAAATACAGGCTAAAAGAATGAAAAAAGGAAACATTTCCGTTTATACGTTTTGACAAAATTTTGCGTTTATGTGTGCATTATTCATTATATAAAATTTCGTCATTAATAAAATATTTTTAATACTAAAAAGTATATAATAAAAATGCTTAAGATCTAATTTAAGCTATGGTTTATTCAGGGTTCGCATTGTTCAGGATAGATTCATGTCATCCAGATTCGCATGATTCAGGATCTATCTTCAAACATACATTGTTGAAATATATTTCCATAATTATTAGTATTTACATTTGATACCGTTTTTCTTTAAAAAGGGGAAATAATAAAACTAGTATATCGAATGGAAGTTTGCATTGTTTATACTCTGGGAAGAAAATGAATCTAATCAATGCAATAATAATATTGCGTTTAGCCAACAATAATGAGGAGCTACAATTTCAATTTTCGATTACTCCAAATTTGAAATCCAGTTTCGCCTAATCTCCGTTGTGTATGAAGACCTCCTTTGAGCAATAAGAATCTTCCCTCTGGTATAGATTTTATGCTTCATCATTTTTAGCAACTGATTAAGGTTTAAAATACCAAGAAACATTCCAAATTAACCCTCATGTTGCTTAAAAGTGAAAAATTAATTTAATGAACTAAAGTTGTGTAAATGATATTTATGATGGATAATTATGCAATTCGTTTTGCGTTTTAGAAACTGACTTTAATTTTCTAATTTTTGAAGATACTTAAAATTACATGGTGCTGGAAGTTATATATTATTCATCTAGGAAATTTTTCTTTTTTTAAATATGTCTCTGAATCGATGTTCAACTTTTACCAAGAACAATTTTTAGTTATACAACATTTTTATAGCAAAGTAGTTTTCTGTATGAAGCATCACATTTCTTGAAATATTGCTTAAATTCATTTCCAAAATTTAAAATATATGTATATTCCAAAAACTGTCCATTCTATTTTTGTCTGCTAATTTACATACATATTGATGAATCAGGAAATATAATTACTTTGATACATTTATCATATTAAAAAACCTGCATTTATTGTTCATAATATTTTTAAACCAATTTTATGATACCCAGTTGTTTACGTATGTAAAATCTTTATACGGTTTTCACAACGAAAACTTATTATAATTTAACCTAGTTTAATTTGGTGTTACTTGCTCTGATTGACTCAGTGTTCCGTGAAATAAACTTTCAGTGTATTTTAGGTTTCTTACTAATGCATCGGTGATTTTTACTGACTAAAAAAATCGCAACTTGGAGCATTCTGCTATAGGTTATTAGTCTCTGGCCCAATTTCTCCTGTTGTTTACTTTTAACCTAAATTATTTGGTTAGTAATCTAATTGAGTCTCATCGCAAAGCTGGGAATCTTCCAAACCTTTGTGCTTGTATATTTACTCTCATTGGATTTCCATTTATGGCAGGTGTTGTCTTCCAAAGCCCGTACTTCTCAAAGTGAAGCATTCCAGCCGACCTATCATGGCCACCGACGTATAATAGGCGGAAAATATGAATCCGTTTTATTTCCTTTTCTTAGGAAAAAAACAGGTGTAATGCTTCACATGCAGATATAAACAGCTGTCCTCACCAGCAACCGAAGCTAAATTGGAGACTGACTTCCGCGCGCAGTCGTGACATTGCGCTCTGCTCAACTTCCGTTTCAAGTCGACATAAAATAAAAACGTGGCAATAATGGTGCATTCCAAAGCATTCTAAAATTAGAGCTTGAATGAATGGTGAATTTGTAGATTTTAGGGCTGAAGACAGGCGTTCCGTCATTCATTAACGAAACTGGAGAAAATTTGCTGGTTTTTGGTACTTGCATGTTGGGATTTTGTTTTGGCCTTTGAATGGTTTAGATTTTTGCAAATAAATTTGAGGTTTTAATTTCATTGTATCCGTATTTCTTCACCATTGCTGTTAAGAAAGTTTACATTTTTATAACATCTATCGAATATATTTTTCATTATTAAATATTTTTTTCGCCAAACTTTTCGACGGCGAATTTTCCATTTCTATTGTTTCAAATACGATTTCAATTATTCGTAAATTGGCTTACTAACAAAAATTGTTAATTTAATATTAAATTGTTCGCTTTATTTCTATTTGAAATGTGTCATAAAATTTTTGTCTTGCTCATTGTGTTGAACTTTTGGTTACCTATGATCTTTTTAAAATGTTTCTTTATGAGATTAATGTAGTTAAAAGCTTCGCAGGTAAAAAAGAGACCCAATTCCTTAGGTGTAAATCGTCTTTATATTAATGTATTAATCATATTAAAATTCGGAATATTATTGAGATGTTTATACATTATCCCATTTTTTGTAAATATTTTTGAAGATAAACATTATGCAAGAATTGTAACGTCTTTATTATTTTTTATTAGATATTTTGTAACATTCTTAATCTGGAAATCATCACATTAAAATTATATTCGTCTGAAACGAAAATGTTGTATCACCTACTGCACCTTGGGCCTTCAAAAGTATTTCATGCTTTTTTTAATATTTCCTTTAGTTTTTTAAAATGGTTTTTTTCTCCTGCGTTATTCTGTTTTGATCTTCTAATAATTACAATCACCAATATGATAAAATTATTTGGATGGACATTATGTATCCAATCTTATGACGAAACATATTAAGTTGGTGACAATGTATATCATCATATATCACGCTCTTCTTCATCGGATGCGATCTCGTGTATGGTGAAGAAAAAAAAATCTTCTTCGAACTCTATCTTATCCATCCATTACCGTTTTCTCTTTTTCTATCGTGGCATAGGTGCAAGTATATACCTAAGATAGATGTACCTCTAGGGAGAGTGGGTTCCCCTTACCATCACTTCGTCATGCAGCAGAACTTTTTTTTTCTTCTTCTTTCCCTTGTCTTTTGCATTCTGTCACTTCCTTCCTCTTTCTTCTCTTCCGTCATATTTTTTTATCCCACTTTCTCTTCGTTCCCCCGGTGTAAATGTGTAGGTGGGATAGAAGAAAGACACCTCTCGGCCTTTCGAATGTGTCGGTATCGTTGCCGCGAGGAGGGTATGGTTACAGCTTCGCCCACCTTTATTTTTCTTGGGGGAATTTTTTGCTTCTTCCCCCCTACCTTTCCTGAAGTATATTCTTAAAAAACAAGGGATAGGAGAGATGAGAAATGTGCCAACCTGAATTTGCTCTCAGTAGCTGAATGCGCGAGACTGTAAATTGAATCTTCAGGACTTCGCGATCTAAGATTAGCTTCGAAGTGTTGGCACATATAATATGGAGATGGTTCAAGACGGTTTTTTTTTAATTAATTAATTATAGCTTTTCTTCTTTACAAACTTAATGAGTTTACTTTTATCATAATCTAATGCTATTATGTTTTTGTAATTATATTCTAAAGTATAAATGATTGATAAAATAACAGATGAGGTTGGCAGATTTAGGTATTAAGTAGTTCAGTTTCATTTCTCTCACTTTTGCTAATTATTATAATTCTTCCAACAGAATGTCATCTTTAATTAAGCTTTTAAAATGATATTCTGTATTGATTTGGTAGCTTCCACATAGTGCCCTATAATTTTTATCATTCATAAACAATTAATTTAATTCATTCTCAGACATGTTATATGCCATGCCAATACAGTTTTAGAATCCATTGCGTAATCAAAAAAAAGAAAGGATAAAAAGACATTCAGTTGGTTTATAGATAAAAAGAACTTATAATTTCGTCAGGTTACTATCGCATCAATTGAATTAATTTCCTCATAATATGCAGTTATGATTTTTTGACTTTCTATACATTAACTTCAATGTCATTTTATAACGAACTTGAACTAATAATTGGCTATTATGGTAATAAGTTTGAAATTAGTTAATTTGTCTTTCATTAATAAGTCTGAAGGCATGTTCCTTTTATTTATTACCACTGCACTGATTTTTCCAAGTTAATTCTATATTTTCTTGTGTTTGCAATTCATGTTAATTTGTGGTATTTCTAGTTCCTATATTTTTTAAACGCTTTTATTTAACTTCCAGGGTTCTTTGTATTTAAGATTTGAATTTTGTAATTCCTTATTTCTCCTTGAACTAGACTTCAGAAATTTTTTACAATTATCAATCTAAATGGCAATAAAATATTTTAATTATTTGGGAATTATAAAATAGAACATAATAAAATTAACAGTAGATTTTAACCATTGTTTCCTTTGTATCATAAAAAGTGAAATAATATTTTTTTTTATCGAAAATCGAACAGTACTATTTTTTTTTAAAGTCAAGATACTATGTCAGCAATTAAAAATAAATTCTTGGATACTCATTAAAAGTATAATATATTAGTAATGCTGATAAAATACAATTTTCTATCTGAATATTATATTTTTCTATAATATTGTTTGACTTTTTGATTGAAATAAATACATATATTTCAATAACAATGATTATTTATACAATAATCTGCTCTAATAAATATTCTTTAAATTAAGAATATTTTATTTTAAGTAATATTTTCTACAGCATATTATTCTAGTATATATTATGTATAAATTAAAACATTTATTCTATGAAAAACATAGTATTAATAGAAACAAATGTTTATTAGAATTTCTTCACTTTGGAATTGTAGAAGATTACTTAGAATGCACATGTAAGTTTAAATAAAGCCTGCTGTTTCGGTGCATCATTTTGCACATGTTGTTGCGATGCCAACGTGACTAAGTTTGGACTCTCAAATTAGATTTAAGTATTTTTTTTATAAAGCCCCAATAAATACCATTCGAAATAAAAACTAAAAAGAGTCAGCTCATTGTCTGTTTAACTTGAGAGACATTTAAAAATTATTCAAAAAATAATAATTCAATTTAAACTTATCCATGGACTTCCTGGAAATGTTTTTTAAATTAAATTACTCTACCACGAGCCGCATTTCCTAACCTTACACTTCGAAGAATAGAATTGGTGAACTGTAATGATGAAATTTAAACAGGAAGTGTCACATTAGGGTGCATCTTAAGTTAGCCGAACCATTGTGACCATTTAACCGGAGAGGAAGTGCTTCTTTTGTCATTACAACCAATGGAAGTCAATTGTTCTCACAAGCTGACAACTTTAAAAACATGTCCAAGAAAGATTTTTTTGGTGTGGATTTGATACGATTTTGCACCTACGCAACGAAATAACATCCTGAAGAAACTCGACTGGATGTTTTTTTTTCCTTGATTTATTAATTTACTCGAGATCATTTCTGCATCAGGAACGCGCTTGGATTAAATCGCTTGTTAGAATGGTACGTATGTCTTTTTAATAACATATTACAAGTGTCATTTTTTATGTATTTTTTTTACACCTTTACTCTTGTATATGTGAATTTATTCAGTAAAATATATATGCTAACAGCTTTAACAAATGTCCAAGAAAGAATGTTGTTGTGGATTTGACATGATTGTTGATTTAGAATAATTTTAATATAACGCTTATCAAAATAAAATTTTGACATAGCAAAACATTACAGTTTCGGTGAAACTCTTCATCGACTTGGTGTAAATTTTTGTTGGATTACACATAATAAATTTATAATAAATATAGTTTTCTATTTTTGGATGTTTGTTTGTTTATTATATGTTTATTTATTTTTATGGTATATTAAATAATATTTGTGCAAGAAAGATCAGTGTAAAAACATTTATTGCATTAGATTATGGTGGCCCTATTCATCATATAAAAAGAATTTTTTTTTCAGTTCTATAGGAATTGCTTTTTGTTTGTTACAACATCGAGGGAGAATCAAACATGTTTCCTATCATACACACACACAAAAAAAAACCTTTTTTGAATAATAGTTTTCTTTTATTATGAAAAAACATTATTTATTTTTTCCTTTATTACCGATAAGAGAATAAATATCTTTCTTCCTATCATTCTTAATTAAACAAGATAACTATATCAAATTCAAACGATATTTCCTAAATTACTTATTCTGAGGCAACAACGCGCCGGGTACCAACTAACATATATATAATAATTAAAAAACAGTATCAATCATCATGCAAATTTACATACTAAGCCCAATACAAAATCAAAAATGTCCCTCTCTGCTAAATTTTTCCACTCATTGTAGCTTTTATTAGAAAAAGTAAGAAAATAATAATAATATTCAAGAACTCTCACGTTTCTTCCAACCACAACAAACAGCGGAATGTTAAGTTCAAACCCGCTACATTGATTGTGGCATTTTATTACTTATTTATTTACGCTCTTTATTACGCAATAGCTGTGAAAAAAAGTTGCCAGAAACAACCAATTTACAATGCCCCTGCTGAGCCTGCCCCCATTGAGAACAAATTTTTGTTTATTATGATATAAATTTCCATCACCATGCGAAGAAGAATTAGATTCGTCATTGGAAAGAATCAAATTTAATGAACTAGATTTTCTTGAATATTCTAAATTCTAAACATTTTAATTCTTTGCAGATTTATCTCCATTTTTTAATTACTTAAAATTACTTAATTACTTGAAATTACTTAATTTGCTTTCAAATCTTTCTTTTGGTTTTATATTCTAGAATTTTCGGTTAACAAAAAGATGGCATATCTGAAATGTCTTTTCTCATATTTCATTGTGTTTTTGCTGCTAAATCTCTCCTAAAGTTAAAAATTCCATGATTAAAAAAAGTATCTCTATTTTTATACAGGATACACCAGATGAAGAGAAAGATAATTTTGAGAATTTTACTAATATATATCAATGTACATGTGGACACAATAAACATATCTAAAACTTAAAAAAACTAAAACTTATATTGCTGAGATGTTGATACCTTCATTTTGATGGAAGTTTTATTATTTCAGAGTTTTCTTCTTTCTGCCTTCAGTTTTGTTTTGTTTTCTCTTCCCATGAATCTCTTTTATGCTTCATTCATTGCAAAATGGCATTTTTTTTTCTACTCTCCCGTTTTCGTCTTTGCTTATATACGTTCCGAGAAATTTCTCATTTTAAAAGAAAAAGAGAAAGGAAGGAAAATCTGTGAGATTTTTTTCCTTGCGGTGAAGTTTATTTTTAGAAATAGTTCCTTCCACGCATTTTTTTATTCTAGGAAAGAGTTTACATATTTTCTTAAGTCGCCGCTGTTTCTTGCAAACTTTAAAGTTTTTTTAAAGATACAGCAATCGATGAGTAAAAAAATAAAGAACTAACACATTTTAAAGAATGTAAATTGTTAAACATGTATACATTAACTTTGTAACAAAATTAAACCACGGTTCCTTTAAATTAAAATTCTTTTAATGTATTGAATTTGAATTTTGTGCTCTTCATTATTATATTGCCCTTGAGTCAAACCTACTACTGT
This sequence comes from Argiope trifasciata, assembly GCA_026543055.1. Lineage (NCBI taxonomy): Eukaryota > Metazoa > Arthropoda > Arachnida > Araneae > Araneidae > Argiope > Argiope trifasciata. The sequence goes on along the minus strand of JAPMOQ010065000.1, from coordinate 1,035,229 downwards.
TTCTCATCAAAGTAATTGTCTTGGATGAGTCGCTTAAAAAAATATTCTAGCTGTTTCTAGCTCTGAAATTTCATTGTGTATTCTTGAGCAGATGGTAACTTTTTATAGTTTCTGTGCTTTATCGGGTTATGACAGATAGTGAAGATATCGCTTCTAAGAAGGGATAACAGACTTTTTTTTAATGTAAAGTACACATAAAAGACATTTATTATTTTTATTTTTGTTAAATGTGTTAAAGTGTATACTACTTGTCAGCTTTTATTAATTTCTGAAAACCTATGTATATTTTTAGCAGTTGTTACAATTTTAGATAGATAATGAAAAATGAGTCCAAAATAATTATAATCTGTCAGTTTAGATTTTCTTTCTTAGTATTCACTGTACCAATCTCTGAAGGATTTTTCAGTAAATCAAATGTTTCGAGCATACATTAAATGATGATTTTGAATATATATTAAAAATAATTATAAATATAAAGAACTGTATACATATAGCGAGCGTTTGATTTCATTTTACTGTTTGATATGCGATGAATCATGGGGTGGCAGACTGATTTGACTTTTGTAGTGGTTTCTGCTCGTAACCTGTTTTTGAAGGGTGGCAGAAAAGCAAAGTCAGCCACATGCTCTCTTGTGAGGTTCTCCCTTCGAAAAAAATATTCAAATTATCATATTACGGTAATAAAAAGCACATTTTCCATCAGTCAACTGCAACCATCAATGTGCGTCATATTTCCCTAACAGATGAGGACTCCCGGTGCATTTCATATCCAAAATCAAATTGGTGTTTGCCACTTCGCTGCCCCATCCATATGGAACGTTCGAAAATTGCATTTACCGGTATGGCAACTTCCCTCCTCTCTACAAACCTTATTGACACTGCTTAAGTTGCGCGTCATCCCAACAAGACGCATGCCAACCCCCTTCAATAATTACTGTCGTGCTTGTCGCCAGAGCTAGGGGCACTACCCTAGTAGATTCTTCTCCGAATGTGGATGGAAGACGTGAGAGAATGTTGCAGAAATTGCAAGGGGCCAGGTGCAAAGCAATTTGTTATTCCCCACGGAAGATACCTGGTCCCGAAACTGATCGCTTTAAATAGTTGTTTTCAGGACCGAAATTTTGTTTTCTTATCATAGATCTCTATGCGAAACACATGCAACAGCAGGGTCTTGCCTTTTCTGAAATGTGAACTCTGCAAGCGGTCTTGGCTTTGAGTGCGTATCTTTCCGGCTTCCTTTGTTTCAGAAGGCAGTGACAACTGACGCTCGGTTTGAAGTTATGGCATCCGTTTCATGGGAATGATCCTGTGTGACAAAAGCTCTGAAATATGTCAACGAAGTCTTTGTTATGTTGGCGGTTTCGAAGACTTGTTGGCGAACGCCAGCATGACAAATCTGAGCTTTTTGCTCTTCTTTTGATGTTTATGCCGGGATTGAAAGTAATGGTAGAACTAATGTGGTTGGATATGTTTTTAAAAAGTGATTGGACGTCAACCTTATGTTCTTTTTGGTACACCGTTAATGATTTTTAATGTATGGCTAAGTATGCACACTTTTTGTTAAAAGAAACACATCTTTATATTTTTAATCGAAAAATAAATTTTCTGAAATTCTAAATTTTTTAAATATTTTGAATTTTAAAGATTTTTCTTTTGTTATCGTTCTTTAGAATTTAAATATTGAATTATAAAATGTAATTTATTTTGTTGAATTATTCATATTATGTTTTTCATAGACTTTCCAGCGTAATGTGTTTTTTCTCATTTAATTATAAGGCTTAATTATTGAAGTTCGCTGAACCATTTTATTTTCTTCCAAAATGTCCCTTTAATTGTAAAAACGCTAATTCTTCATAGTTACAGAATTAGATGTAAAAATAACTGGAATACCAAGACCAATTTTTAAAATCTATTAGCAACTGTATGTAAACATGCACGGCAGTATAAAAAAGTGCAAATCGAACTTAAATAACTGTTACATATATTTATTTAGTTAGTTATTACATTATTCATTAAAACAATACTGCATTTTTATCGAATTCTGTCATAAAGAACTATTCATTTCTACTAAATAAAAATAAGATTGACTGAAAAAAATTACACCTATCTGGTTATTTTAACCAAGTTAAAAACTTAGCTGTTCCTTGTGATATTTACAGCTTTTAGTACCATAATGTCGCAACGATCATCTGCAGCAATCTGGGAATATTGACTACTGCATTAATACTATATGCATTAGATTTCGCATGTCTAGAGGGTGAATCCTGATCTACTCAAATAATCGCAAGGGACCAACATATCCTCAAAGTACATATTTGGCTAATGGACTAGCGGAGCTCTGCTTATAATCTCGATACCGAGTGGACTACATAAAGGTTTCCAATAGTCTTACTTGCGAAGGATACGATAACTAAAGCTGCATGTTTAGAAAAAGGCAGAGTTCCTCATGGATAAAATTCTTCTTTGCTGCTCTTTTCATGTTCTCAGATTTTTAACAGTTAGTGTCTCACAGATGTTTTTGCTGAAAATGTTAATCTCAACAGATCATAAAAATAGTCTTATTTTTAAGCTATAATTTTTTCCAATTCTAAGAAATTATTACTTTTCATCAGCGCTATGTTTTGATATGTTAACTGAAAAAAAAATTTTTTTTATTAGATAAAACTAAAACGCGCAAGAATGTGTGAGCCTTATTTAATGTATCACTGGTGTCATAAGAAAAAGGGAATATTTTGTTCAATGCAATCAACTTTGTTAGTTTAGTCTATACTAATCTGTCCTTATAAACGAAAAAAAATATTCAGTTTCTGTTGAAAATGCTTCTTCATGATATTGTGATAGAAGTGTGTATACATCCTATTATTCTATGAACATATTAAAGTATATACTGTAACCTGCGCATTAGGGATGGAGCCTTTGCTCGATATTCATTTTTTTATTCCAAAACATTTGAAAATCACTGTCCCTATAAATGTATGCATATTTTGAATTTGAAATTGAAGAAAAAGTCTGAATTCTACCAAAAACACCCTAAATATTTGTTTCATTCAGCAGTTATTTTGAATAGAGGAGCTGTTAAATATACTTATTTTGCATTTTTATCGACCCCTTTCTTACAATATCGCAATTTGTAAACTTTTCTCTCAGTCGTTTTCAGCTTTCCTCTTGAACAGACCTTCACCTTTCCATATCCATTATTTTTTGAAGACCTGCAATTTCCTCTCATCCCCTTGGATGGTACAACGGCAAGGTGTGACCAACCTAGAACACATCAATAAAATACCGCGAATTTCAGGGAGTGTGATTGTGCTGAGGGTGTGTGAGGCAGAGAGATATACAGAAAGAAAAAATCGGTCCTCCGAGTGACTGTCTCATCCAGTAGCTCTTCTTTCATATCCAATTCCCATGATCCAATCCCTGTCATTCATGCCAGGGTTTACGACCCCTTGCATCCCTGCTCGATCGGCGGAAAGAGGAGGAGAAGGGTCAACCCCAGGGTTCGTTTTCGGTGGGTGGGTAAATGGGTGGGGGGGGGCTTTGTATCGTCTTGCCCATCTGCTGACGGTATTGATCCAGTTTTTTCCAATCCACTTGCATTTCTGGAGAACATTTTCCGTCACATAAAAGTATACATATAGATATGTTTTGATATGGTAACAAACAGGAGGTATAGATAGATCTTATGAATGTAAAAAAGATAGATTTGATACCCAAGAAATATGTAGATCTGATGGTGCATTCGATTTGAATTCTAGTTCAAAGTTGTTTGATTGTAGTTTTTCTCAGGAAAACTTGTTTTTGTAAAATCATTTGATGTTAATCATCACTTAATGAGTAAAAGGATTATATATGGATATTCCATAAGGAAAAGAATAAAACATTGCTGGTCTTGTGGTAGGAAAATGTGATGTCACTTATAAGTTTCATTGTGACGGTGTTGGAAATTAATTTGAACTTACTAATTTAATCAGTTGATACAATTAAGCCATTATTATTCTTATTAATTATAATAAGAATAAAAAGACTAAAATACTAAATTCTAAGTAGATATGCATGAGACCATTTGAAACAGTAAGTAGATCCGCTAATTTGATGTATTTTTTCCTAAAACTAAATAATGTGCTTTTATAATTGTAAAAAATAAACTATTTATTTTCTTAATTTTATTCTGTGCGTGAAATTCATTTCCTATTTAAACAAAATTTTAATAGTGCAAAAGGAACTAAGGTTATGCTACGATTTATTTATAATTTATAAAAACTTCTTTGAAAATTTTACCGATTTCAAGTATTAAAATTTACTGATTGCGCGTATGAAAAAAGAAACTTTCTTGGAAATGCCACTTTTCATTCTAAAAATTAAAAAGAATATTGAATGGTTTATTAGTTCCACATTCGTCTATTATTTCTTCTAAAAAATTGCTCTTCTCGCTTTCATTGAGCTTGTCTATCACTTTTTCTTTTCTTTTCTTTCTTTCTTTATTTTTTTTTCTTTTATTTTTTTTTTGTTCCCTTCAAGGCAGATGTCTTAACATCTTGAATTACAACATAAAATCTATAATGTGTGTGTGTGTGTGGTATACAATTGTATAGTTGTTTAATTAATGATGCACCAGTCGATGGTTTTTACATACGTTGATTTATTTCTATTAGCATTTCTAATATTATAACTTCCAAATGGACAATTAATTTTTATGTTCATTTTGGTTCAGATAATACCTGTGATATTACGACATGTTACCTCTATGAAGGCATTCCAAATCAATAAGGAACTTATTACACGTGAAATTGTTTATCCGAATGAAAATATGCCTTGTTTGACTAACGCTTTCGGAGAAGACTTATGAGACACCTTCTACATCATATTAAATCAAAATTCTCATTAATGCCTATAAACCCATCCAATATCACACAAACGCGTCAAATTTCAAAGCAAGCCATCTCTAAATATACATCCTAGATAAATATTGGCATCGCCTACTTGCCTCTCTAAAGTAAATTTAATTTAGGCAGTTGTTTATCAATAGAAAGACGATATTTAGCACGCCACAGTCATTCTCTTAATTACTTTCCAAATCTAAGCACCTAAACATGGCTCTGCGCAAAATTCAACCTTTAAATATCTTTTATGCGTCCGGAAAGAACTATATTCAAAGGAGCCAACTCGACGTAGATAAACTCTTTTATTAAGCAGTCTCGGCCTTCCTTGTTATACGACGGAATAAACGTTACTTCGCGAATTATTCGAGACTTAGCGAGAAGTCGATTTCCGCTTTGACATTGTGTTTGGTTTCGCGGTAAGGTGCCAACAGCTTTCCTGGAGTTGCCATCGGAAATTTCTCTGATGATTGCTAGATATGGACTTGAAAATAGTTCTGCCACTCATTCAGTTTTATTACCATTCACTACGCGTATGCATCTGGTGGAATTTGTCATTTATTTAATTTATTTCAATGCATTTACCAATGTTAATTACAATGTATATAAAGAGCAATATCGTGGGCATAATAATCATTTACTAATTTGAATTCAGGTTTCTATTCACAGCTGTAATTTTTTTGATTAAATTACAGTGGCATTGTCTTAAATAGTGATCTCTAGCTTGGTGAATTTTGAATTCATTGGTGTGACCGCATAAAAGTTTGTTTTCTTCATTGTAATTAAATATATTTGATAGAACTTAATGATATTTGATTGTACCTTGATTAAACAAAATTTATCTGTACCTTGATGAATTTTGGATTAATTGGATTGTCCGGATAAAAGTTTATTTTCTTCATTGTACTTGAATATATTTAATGGAACTTGATGATATTTCGACTCATGTCTTATACCATTCGTTATCTTCATTTAAATTTTAATCATTTTATTTTAAGGAAAAAGATTATGATCAGATGAGTTTTAATTAGTTATAAAATTTCAATGCCTTAAAAAAATCTTGCTTTATTTTGGTCTTTTTAGAACACCTATGATATATACTTCATGATTCCCTAATGAAAAATGAGAATATTATAAGAAACATCAAAAACAAGGATAAATTATTTAAAACAGGGGGCATTTTTACAATAAATAGTAATAATTGTAAAAATATTTTTTAAATAAGGAAATTATCCACATCATCATATTTAAAACATAAATTCAGCATTTTTTTAAGCAATTAATTTTTTTTAGTCTCTTCTTCATAGCATGTGATGTCCAAATTAGTAACCACAAATTTTATTTGTAAAAACTACAGATTACTCCTTAATATAAAAATTAATGAAATTTTTTGTAAAAGAGAACATATTTTATGAATTACGGAAATCATTTAAAAACATTTCAAGAAAAGTTGAAATGATTTTCTTTTATTTCAAGTAAAATACAGTACTTTTCATTGCATTGCTTTCAGATGAAAAATGTTTTTACCTAAAGTATAAAAAATACCTTTTTTAAAATTTGTAACATAATTCAAAATATGTAGCTACTATGACTACCACCTATGGCTATTTCGTATAGGAAGATTTGGCGGTTTAGTAATTTCTCATCTCTCATTAAAAAATTCAGCATTCATATTGAAGTTACTTTCATATTAAAATGTTTATTCATTATTGAATTATTTATTCCAGATAATTTTGGAGAGCTAAAATATTTTATTTAAATAAGCAAAAAATGTTGAAAACAGTAATGTAATTATAAATATTAGCACCCATTGAACAATAAATGGAGATAAATTGAACAACTACAAGATTTAGTTGATGATTATCTGTTCTTTGCTAACATAGAAGCATGTTTCGATGTGGAAATTAAGAAACATTCTTATCAGACCGACCAATTTTTTCAAATGCTAAGAAATTGAACAATGATAATTTAATATTGAAATTACTATGATTCAATTATATACACACTTATAGAGGATTTTTAGAGTTGCACTTTAATTATTTAAAAAACAAACAATTGTAATTTAAGGACGAAAAAAATGTATAAAAGGTGTTTAAAAAATTTAAAGGGGGAAAAAAAGGATTAAGAAAATTTTCTTTTTATACCATAGGGTTGAATCCTAACTCTACCAACGTCCTTCTTTGAGAGTGTAATAGTGAAAATAGTTGTCTACCACTTATTTTTCCACCTATTTTGTTTGAATTTGCGGTTTTCTTTTTGAAAAATTTTAATTTTGATGAAGTTGTTTCAAAGAAACACTCGAAAACTTGTAACTTCAATATTATAAATCTTAAGAAAATCACAGAAAGATCGAATTCGTAATAAACTCTTAATAGTCCATGCTGAATATCTTCGCATACCTCTTTTCCTCTCTTCTTCATACCTCTGTACCTCTTTTCTTTTATTTATAGTTAAAATCATTTTCCTCAAATATCTGTGTTTCATTTATCTCTTCAAAAGCCTCATTTCAGAATTTTTCAAAGCATTTGCTCCTTTCATAGTTGAAAAGACTTCTAGTATATTTGCTTTTACCAGATAAGCGATTAGAATTCTAAGGTAAACATTTGCTTCAAATTCGCTTTTGCCTGCACTTAATTATAAAACCATTTTTAAATGTTTTCCGATGTAAATCAAATATTTCTAAAATCAATCCGAGAGACGGGCGAAATTCGGTGGAAATAATCGATCGCCTTTCAGCCTTCTCGCCGGGGTTCCATCTTGCATACCGAGTCCAATTAATGAACGTTTTCGGTCGGAAATCGTCAACAAGTTTACAGCGCTCCTCTTTCTGTAAGATAACTCCGACGTTCTCTATCTTCAATTACTTCGGGATTTCACAGCTCAGCGGATCTCTCTGCTCTTGCCTTCCCCTTTCAAAACTTCCCCCTCCTCCAGAAGACTTTTCGGGGAGGACCCCTTTCAAGAACCTGCCTTCAGAACTTTTCCACGAGTCCTTCTTCCAGAAGTGTCGAGATCGTCGATGGTAAGAAGAAGAAGAAAAAAAATATATGTCGAGGAGTGGTTGTGATTTGGACATCTTTTCATTTGCGTTTTTGAAAGGCAACCTGGCGGAAGGAAGATTTGATATTAAAAATGGTTTTCGGCAAGAGCCTTACTAAGCGTTTGTGGTTGTAAAAACTTAAAGAAATGGTTAGTTTTAAATATTGCGACAGCTTATTTTATTATTACTTTTTCTTATTTCGCTCCAAGGGTCCGTTTATGGTTTGTTTGATTTGTTGGACGATTCTTTTTGTCGTTTTAAAATGTTCCTTCAAGAATTTTTATGATATTTTTTTTATTTAGAATTAGCGAGAGAGAAAAAGGATTAAAACTGAAGCGTATTTAATTAAATTGTAGTCTTTTTTTTTTCCTAGTTAGATGTTTCGTGATGTTTGAGCCAAAGCTTTATTGATGTGAAATTTAATTTTGCGATTATTGTTTCGTGTTCATTGTTTAAGCTACTCATTAATTCCCTTCTGATTTTTAATGATTGTATTGCTTCTCAGAAAAGTAAACAACGTAGATATTAACCTTCTTCGTATTGTATAAGAAGGCAAGAAAATAATAAGTAAATTTCGTTTTCATGTAATATTTCTCCCCTAAGAGCAATGCTTTAAATATTTTAGGTGCTTAAATTAATAAGTATTTTAATGTTAACTATTTTTTGTATCCTTTTTAGCATCCTCTAAGAAATCGAATTTTTCATTATAATTTCTCTTCTTCCTTGAGAACTGATTCTCAATCGTTTATAGTTGTAATTTTACTTTTGGGCGATTTTTACATTTGTTTGACGTGAATGTATCTTTACGCAACGATGCGCCATTTATAAAATACTCTTAAAATCTCAATGATTTGCCATTTCTTTAACTTGAATGCGGTGTGAGGTGGGGTATAAAGAGAGTAGGAAACTTTTTTTGAAACAGAACAGATGGAATGTGTAGTTTTATTAAAACTTACATAAAATGTATAAGTAAATGCAAACATGCATAAATGAGAAAACTGATTTTAATATTCAAAATACGAAGTGAAATAATAGATCATTCTGTTTCTCAAAGTCAAGCCTTTTCCTCCAGTTATGGATAGCAATGGAATCAGTGAAGAATTTAGGCATTATGCATCCCTATGCAATTGACATTCTGAAATTCTTTTTTTAGTGAACTGTTCTGTTAAGTTACATATTTTGATAGAATGTTAATTTAATCAATATATTAATCATTTTAGATTATAGAGTTAATAATTCTGAGCTATTTTTTTTTTTTTTTACTTTAGCAGCTTTGTGAAAAAAACAAATTATTTATTTAATATCACTCATACTACGCGGTAACCTTGTTTGTATGTATTTATTATTTAAGAAGACTCTTAAATAATATTATTATTTAAGAAAACTCTTGATAACTATAAAGAAATGAAGAGCCGGAAGAATGAGAATAACTAAAATATTTATACTTGAAAGGGTATTAATATTATTGCAATGTTTATAATCCGTATAATTTGGTTTTTCAAAATTTACTTATTTGGCAATTAGGATAATAAATAATATTGACCTGCATCTACAGCTTCCTCTACCTACAGCTCAGAGAACATAGGCAGCTGCGAAATTTACCTCTAATTAAAATCAAAGTTCTCAATCGATAAGTTTAAAAACAAGTTACATTTTTTTTTTTTTTTTTTTTTTGTTTAAAAAATGCAACTTGTCTGGCTCATGAAATAGTAATTCGATATTAAATTTCAAATTCTTTTTTTTTTCTTATCAGCGAATTAACATCAAAAACTTTTTTACTTTGCTTCTTTATTTTTCATTTCGAACTAAAAATTCCATAGAATAGCTCTCTGATGAAGGTATAGCAGAAAAAAGATAACTATTATGATTAAATGTAATCAATAGTTAAAATGTAAAAATTGCTTTAATTATTCATCAAAAAGTATTAAACTTATGATTGGTATGCAATTATAAACTGCTTTTGCATTAGAATATATAAAGTTAAAGCTTCAACTCGTTATTATATTCAAAATTTGAAATTTTAGTTTCTTTCGAGAATTAAAATTAATGTTTACGAGAAAGCTCAGAAAAATCCTCGTTGACTTTTATAATTATTATAACTGTTTACTTTCATAAATTACAGCGTTTTTTCCTTTTCGACAATTCTTGGTGTATATCTAACTGAAGAATTTTGAAATGTAAAAGAAAGCATGGATTCGAAAATAAAAACTTCTCCGAATTTCAAACCACATTAATTATGGCATCATTAGTAGAAATAAAAAGGGAGCTTTATTTTACTTACATCATTAAAGTAATTCATATTCAAATGTCTTCAAACCGGGATCTGAATATTAAGTTGTGAGTTGGAACAAATTATTCGTTTAAATTGTGCTTGCTTTTTTCAAAATTCCATTTATCTTTGCATATATATCTGAACTGAAAAGCCTCCAGAAAAAGCTCATTTTTTTGTCGTATTATTTATCCATTCGTTGAAAATAAATCAAAACTTTTGATAGAATTTCTTTCTTTAAAGGGAAATAGTGTTTTAAATGTTGCATTATTAAAATTGTAAAAGTATATGTATATATCTTTCAGAATTCTTATGTTTGTTTGTTTTTATCAACGCTTTATATCTTTTTAATATTCGTTCGAAATTCTTATATATCTTTATTCTCATTGGAAAATGGGCTTAAAAGTTTTTTATTAATTGGTGAAATATAGATGCGTGTATGCGGCAAAAAATTGGTACTATTGAAAAGATATTTTTTGAATTGTATGATGATGTAGAAATAATTATTGTACTGCAATGTTTTCGAAAGTTAACGCTTAAAAACGTCAAAATTTTGTTAAATTTTCCATTAACATTGTAGTTGAAATTTCTGAAAACTCGCTCATGCATATTTTCCCTCCATAATATGTATGTACCAATATGTCTACATTTATTGTAGCTAGATCAGATGGGCTATTAAGCATTAACGCATAGACTCACACACCACAAACACACATTCAACTTTAATATTCACTAGCCTCCTTTGCCGATTAGCTGGTTACTGGAAATAATGGTCATTAAAAGCTTTAATAAAATATTTTATGATATTTTGTTTAAATGGCTTTTTCAGCTAAATATTTTTAAGCTTCAAATTTTGATAGATGCATAATTCATTCTTATACTATTCTGCTCATTTTACTATGCATTTCTCTTATTTTTATTAGCTCTCGTAAAATTCGTGAAAAATGACTTTAATTATGTAATTATTGCTAACTTAAAACAATATAAAATAGTAATATACCTATAAATTCGAATCTTTTACAGACTCTTCGCAGATTTAAGTAAATGTATTGCTTGTTCTTCTGAAATCTGTTTCTCCTATAATGATTTGTATTAAGAATAAGATACTAACTGTAAAACAAAAACGAAAATATATTTACATATTTAATAGTGACTTTTATCAATATTTTTCCTGTTCTACTAGAATTATGCTTGTATTATCGTTTGTGATGTTTAATATTCGTTCTGAACTCCAACGATTCTGGTTGGAAAATAGGCTTAAAATATTTTTTAACTGATTAAATACAGAAGAAATTATACAATAAGAACCTGTCATTTAAAGGATATTTTTTAACTTTAAAATAATGTTTTTGCATTATTTTTGTTGATATGTTTAATATTCGTTCAAAGCTCGTACAATTCTTGTTGGATAATATATTTAAAGTGTTCTGAAAAAAATAGATTAAATATTGAAGAATTATTCATGGCCTACAGAAATAGAGGAATGTGTTTTGTACTTGCCACTCTACTATTTGTATTGAATAGATAGTTATTCCTTTAAAATATGTTTCCAAAATTTAATTTTTAATTTCAATCGATTTATAAATTTTATGAAACGAAAATTTTAGTAAAATATATTTAACTAGGAGACAATATTAACTTTTCTATGTTCTTAAAAACTCATTATATTTCTTGATACTTTTTTCATTTGTTTGTGTTCTTGAAATCTCTGCCATTTAAAACGCAATTAAATTATGCCTATTAGATTGATCCATCAATCCTGTGCAAGACCATTATCTGCTGGTATAATTTAGAGCTGTCCGATGCGTGAAAACTTTCGTATCTCGATCTGATTCATCTCGCTGTGTCCTTGCACTCCTCACTTTTTATCCCCTTTCTTAAGAAAATATCCCAACATGGGAAGACTATCAATAAAAAGACGCCGCCCACCCACTTTCTTCTTCCTTAACAAAGCATTATTGACATCTTTCCGCTGAAGCTTGATTTTTCTTCAGATCTGTTTTCTCCTGATAAAGCTTATGGTCGCTATAAAAGCGAAATTTTCCCGGAGGACCAGCAGCAAAGTAGGCTTAAGCTGTATTGTGCTTGCATTATTTCTAATGGAGCTGCAGTATCTGAATTCTGCGTATCTATATAATAAACAGAAGACACTAAATAGGTTTATGACTGTTTTTACTGTCTCTTTGATCTTTTTAAACTTTCACTGAATGAATATGCTTCGTGTTTAACGTATGTGTATATAATGTCATGAAATTTCAATGTATGTACTGTAGACATTTCATAGAAAAATGCTATCATGCTTACCATGTAATTCTATTTTTTTTTCGACGTCTTTGCTTTCAAGTTCTGCAGAAAGCGCATAAGATTCCTAAGTATGATGTAATATGTTTGACCTATATCGTGTAATAGCATGAATTGATCCCATTATAACCATTAATAATAACATTACAGTTCATAATAAATTATCAATTATGTTAAAATTAGTAATAAATCAAGAATATTAAGCTTAATAAACATTTTTATGTTTGTTTATATATATATATATATATATATATATAAGAAATGGTTTATAAACAGATGACATTAAATAATTAGATGCCATCATACGTATGTTGAAATTAAAACAACTTCTGTATTTTTTGAATAGTTATTCCTTTCTCGTGGTTCGTGCATGTCGTTAATTGTATACTTATAAATTAATACTTTTAATATGCATTTTATGTTTAATTAATTTTAATTTAATTCTGAATATTTAAAATCTGTAAATGGATTACAACTAATTTGAAAATTCATCCATTAACTTTAGTTTCAAAGTAAAAATGTTGCACCTATGAAATCAAATTGATAGCTTTGAAAAATAAAAGAACAATTAGACTAAAAGGAATTAAGGAAATAAATAATAATAAACGAAAAAATATGCCACATGTGACGTTTAAAAATAATAAATTATTCCAAAAGGAGTTAAAATCAATATGCAATCGAATTTCTAAATAAATATTTAAAATAATTTTGGTGCTAAAAAAATATTTAGAAAGATATTAATGCAAACGAATTTAAAATTTTTAAAAAATCAAGCGAAACATAAAAGAAAAGAAATAAAGTAAAATATATCATTCCATGGCCGTCCAGACATAAACTCTTCACAGTTTTCTAACATTCTGTATTATTTCTATGTTAAACAGAGAGATTTCTTTAAAAATAAAAATTTAAAATAATCAGCAGCAGGTAATCAGGTAAGACGACAATTGTCTAATGACATTAAAAAACAATATTGCGATATAAAACAATTTTGGCATGAATCTAGCTTGCAAATACCTATTTCGGATGCTTTCCCTCCACCAACTGATTGGAATCAAAATTTGGCATAAAATTTGAGCTCTAATGGCAAAATCACACAGAATTTCATTGTTTAGAGTCATTGTGTTTGTTAGTTATTGTGTTTTCATGAATACGAAAGTACAGACTGTCAGATAGTCAACCTTTTGACAGATTTGGTTCAAAATGTTTTTACAAATCTACGTTTTAGATGCTAAATATGTGTATGAACAGTATCTATATATCTTTTTATGTTTTAGTTTTACCGAGTTGAGATCGAAAGTGAGACAAATAAACAGATAGACTTTGAATAAATTTCTTTCAAAATTTGATATAAATCTATATATTTGATTTAAACCCCACATACCAAATTTTATCCATTTAGATTGATGTATATTTAAGTTTTATTCACAGACAGTTAAGCCTAATGCCAGCAATGTGTTTTTTGAACCCAGCCGAATTTTAAGCATGTAAATTCATCAAAATCTTGATTTAAGGTTTTTTTTATTATTACAATACTTTCTTTATATTTGATATACAAGAAAATAAGTATAGATTGCACTTTTAATCACTAATTAAAGAAAACACTCTAAATTTCTCTGAAACAAATGCAAACACTCTAAAGTATTAGATGAAAAAATCTGTAAAGTTAATCTAAAGTTATTTAAATGAAATGATTCCTCTGCACTATAGTGTTATTCAGCTTAGATTCCAGATAATAACTATCTGTTTTTCCCTAATATTAATCCGCATGCGCATAACTAACTGATTACAGCAGCATTCCATGATTTTTATGGGATGACCCTGAGCTTGGAAGAGAGAACGGATCTCTGACTCCATCCTCACAGATGATGCGGTGAGAGGCCGGGCAATCTTGGAGGAGAGAGCAAATCATAAGCAACTGATAAAAGTTTATTGCTTCGTCGGAAGCAGACGGTAAAAAGAGCGAGGGGATAAGAAGTGAGGACGGGGTCCCCGAGTGCCATTGGAGGGACTACATGTGTGAGAGGATGGCGATTTTATTAGCACACTGAAGTTGCCTATAAACACTCGCGACGAAATGACAGTTTGATACGGGAAGGGGGGGACCGGCCTCAAACTGAAGAAAAAATGATGTGGAAGAGAATATTCTTTCTGATAAGGTTGTTTTTCAGGAGGAGATTGCAGGTGGTGAAAGTTCATTCTTTTGATTGAAACGTTAAAATAAAAAAAGAATTAATTAATTTATCATCAGAATGTATGAAATAAGTTAATTATAAAAGATTTTTGGAAAAAAAATTATCTCATTTATTTCAATAAATTGATTTCTCATCCCAGATTACAACAATAAAACACAACTCACACACAATGATATTATAATAATTATGTTCAAAAACATTTTTAAAAAATACCGATAAAAAATAGTGAAAGATCGTATGAGACTGGTATAAGAACGTAGCAAATATAGATCTGAGTTCAATTTTATTTTTAATAAATAAATAAACAGAACGGTTTTGATATATAATTTAGTTCTAAGTTTATCTTATCGAATTATGATACGAAATTAAAATTTAAATTAGACATTGAATAATGTGGCTTCTTCTATTTTTTGAACAAACACACGAAATAAGCATAGAAATGTTTAATGAAAAAATCTTTATTTTAAAAATAGTAACCTGAAAGTAATCACATTAGCATTTTTCTTTCGGACAGTATTGCAACAGCAATGGTATCAAACCCTTTTAATATCATTGTCAATCTTATTTAATAAAATCCTTCATATTCTTTACTTTAAATCCATTAAGTTTTTATCCAAGCATTTAAACCTTGCTAATAATTTAGAGTATGTTTTTACATATATGGTAAAAAGATTAGAGAGTATCTTTTAACCATAGAATTACCAAACTTTTACATAAAAGTATTTACTTTTACTTTAAACTTAGATGGTGTAAATTAGTCAATTAACTGTTTTTTAAACTATAAAAACAAAATCATTTAAATGAATCAGAAAAAAGTTGCAACTTTGACGTATTTATACGAAATGAAAAGTAAAGCAACATGGAAGCATTCCTGAAATTACAAATCCAGAGAAGAAAAAGGCACGAGAATTTGTTTTTGAGGGGGGGTGGAGAGAAAAAAAAAGGAAATTGAAAGGATTAAATTATGGACTGAAAAAATTTTACCGCAATTTTAGGGTTACTATGTATAAACATTCTTTTGTTAGGGTTAAATTATTTTTTCTAATACATATTCTCAGAAATATTTCTGAGAATTTTTCTAAAAAAGGAGAAAATAACGACCAATATTTTAAAGATTAAAATTTGATAGAAATTTTAAAAAAATCATGCGTGAACATTAAGATTTTAGACGGTCCCTTCATTTCATATTTCTTCGAAAATACGTTTCAGGCGAAGGAAGAATAGAGAGAATAAAAATTTTGAGAAAGTTTCACATCCCTAGCATTACCTGACAGCATAAAACGCCTTATTTAGCATTTTTATGCCATTTTAGTACTCAATAGTTGATTAGATTTTCAAGGTATAGCGGTCAGATTATCAGTTTCTTAACGCCCATAGATCCTGTGCTTACATAAGCAATTTGCATACAAAATAAGCTTTCAGTCGATAAAGGCTGAGAGAACACTTTTGTAGCAATAATATGCTTTTCGATATCAAGAGTATCTAGTGCATAAACGAAAAGCGTATACTTCTTTTTTAACAGATTTGTTTGCTAAAATTTGTAAACCCCCCTAAAATTATTTATTTAAAATCATACTAAAGGCAACTGTCTTTTCTCTCTCTCTCTCTCTCTCTCTCTCTCTGTATATATATATATATATATATATATATATAATCATAAAATTATTAAAACAATCAAAATCCATTTCTTGATCAACAAAATTAAAATGAAACCAACTAGGTCGAAAACGAAATTAAAACTCAATTCAGAATTACACGCAAAAGTTCACAAAATGAAAGGTAATTGAATAAGAACCAAATAATGAAAAGTAAATGAATAAGAACCCAATAATGAAATAAACCTACAATACAATATTCAAAGAGTATTTAAACGAAACAGAAGTAAAAACGGCAACGAAACCAAACCGGAACCGGAACTAAAAATCATTACTGATTAAACAAGTTATAAGAATCAAAAGTTTTTAAATCAATCATTGTATTTAGAGAGCGCAAATGCAGCTACAACCAAAATGCAAATGAATATAAACCAATTAACAAAATAAGACAACCTAATCAAAATAATCCATAGAAAAAAATAGTCAATAAAAAAGGAATCCGGCCTGAAAACTTCATCCGGCCTGAAAACTTCATCAAGCTGGGATTCTAAAACAGGGAATTTTTTTCTGTGAGGCGTCGATGGACAATGTCCGAAAGTACTGACGCCTCGTGGCCCGAAAAATCCCCCGAAGATGAAAGCAAAAGAGACATACCAATTCCAACAGTAAAAGACAAAAACAAATCAAAACATCAACAAATGAAACAAATATATATACACAAAAGGTAAAACCATATAAGAAAGATCATAATTAATGACAAAATTAAGAAAAATCAGTTCCCTGACCTGTTCGCTAGTTATCCGCCATTCTTCTCCGCCAACAAAAAACAACAACACCGTGAAACTAAACATAAAAGTGATTTTTTAGCGCCATCTATTTCACTAATATTTCATTATTTCTTTTTTTATTAAAATATTGATATTACAGTAGTTTTTGGGAAAATCATTATTGTTTAAATTTTTAATAAAACTATTTGTTGCTTTTATAAAAGAAATTTTGTTATTACAAATTGTTTTAATTTTATTAAATTGTGAGAAAAGTACATTTTTGAAAATTTTAGAGTTAAGATTAGAGTGATAATTACAGAGTTTAATTATATTAAATTTGAATTCGTCTCTTTTATCATAAATACCGACTATTGTTTTTTCATTATCAATTTTGATCCTTAGATCCAGATAAGTAGCTTCAAGATTATCACTATTTGTTTCTTTTAAAGTTAATTCTTTAGGATAGCAGTTAGTAACAATATTGGTATTATCCAAGTTAATCAAAATCAAATCATCAATAAATCGCCAACCGTTTATTAAGTAATTATTAATTATTTTTTTCTCGTAGTAATGAAGGAAAATGTTAGCTAAAGCACTTGAAAAAGCTGTACCCATTGGGATACCTTTAACCTGTTTATAAAAATCAATACCATTAAATATATAATTTTCGGTAATATTAAAATTGCATAAAGCCAGCCAGTCATTTTTATTAATTATATTTTCATTTAAATATTCATAATATATATGAGTACAGACATTTAATAATTTCTCATGGGGCAGGTTGGTGTATAAATTTTCAAAGTCAAAAGTATTAATTTTATAAATTTTGTTATCTTTTAAGAAGTCCAAAATCTTTTTGTTATTATTAATGACAAAACATTCTTCTTCTTCTATTTTATTTAAGATAATTTTTAGGAATTTGAAAAATTGCTTCCCCATGTAGTAATTATAACTGCCTGTACTACATGTAACAAATCTAAATTTAATTTTGATTAGGTTGTCTTATTTTGTTAATTGGTGTATATATATATATATATATATATATATATATATGTTATGTTAGTTCAGCAATCTTTTGTCCCTGTATTCTGGATAAATAAATTTCAAATATTAATGCTGGTCGTTGCCCTCTCCCATATTTTTGTGGCTAAATTTTTTTCATGAATATCCCTAGGATATCCCGCCAAATCGTCGAAAAATTTGTAGACGTAAGTAAAATGTATTTTAGACATGTTAAATTGACATCAAAAAATGTGCGTTTCAGTCGATAACATTTTCACAAGCGTAGACTTGTACTGCGGACAATTTAATGGACTGATGAATGGAAGTTTGTGATGTTTTTTTTTTTTTTTTTTTTTTTTTTTCAGTGGATATAACTTGATGTGAAATGTTCTTTCAAGTTTCAATTATTTCGCGTTCTTGTGAAATTATGGTTGTTCTTTTCAATTAGGAACATCGAAATTTCTGTATTAAAGGGAAAATTGCATTCCTCGATGGATACCGGTTTAATTAATAAATGGAATCCATACTCTGGAACTAGATTATACAAGAAATTCAATTATTTGCAAATTTCCGAATTATTTAGGAGTTAATAATTCGACTTCTCTTTGATACGTAATTTTAAAATTCCATTTCTCTAATTCGGTGATGTAATAGAGCAGCATTATACAATCCGAAATGTATTCCTTTCATAAAAAAATGATAAATCACTCTTTTCATAAAAATGATAAATCTAAGTTCTATTTCTGAAACTTCTTATGGTTGAACTGTTATTGCTACTACTAGTCTAATTTTAATGTAAAATTTTTAGAATTTAAAATACAATGCATCTTAAAATTATACTCTAATGTAAATAAATGGTATTTATTTTGTCGAATGGTATTTATTTTTGTATTTTCTTCGACAATAACATTTATTAATTAATTGTATCTGATTTTAGTGTCCACTAATATATTTCCGAACTTATTTATGGATATATTTCGAATTTGAATTGACTAATCATTTGGTCTTAAGTTGATTTTAGAAACGTTTATGAAAAACATAGAAATTGTAATTCTTTTTTCCGCTCTCTTTGTTACATATATATTTTAGTTAAATCTATGATTTATGAAATAATGAAGTGAAAGTGAAGATTCTATGAATTGACAACCAGCAGATCAGAAAAAGGCAGTGGCCACCGAGTAACATCATAAATTAAACTTTTGTAATTTATAAGCTACTTTTAAAATTTTAACAAACTGTACATATTTTTATTTCAAAAATGGATGTCATTCAGTTAGATAATAAAAATATGTTTTAAACTTCAACAATTGTAGTTCTCATTACAACTGATGGGTTTAAGGGCAATTATTTGGAAATGACTCTATTAGGTATGAAAGATAAGCTGCAAAGTAAATTTAAATTTGTAGCGAGACGTAAGATATGCAACGTCGTAAACAAATGATTTAACTGCAAAAAAGAACATATTTCTTCTTAATGACATGTCAGAAATGTAATAGCTTAAAAGCACATGACAGAGACAGAAACACACCAGGAGATTAAAGAAAAAAGCAAACAAACACCCATGTTTCGTAAAAACAAAATGAAGCATTAAGAAGTTTTCTTTTGTCTTCTGACACGACGATGACGAGAGGAAGAAAAAGAAAGGAAACAACAATGCCATCAACACTTCATCTGTCAACGGCTCGTTATGATTAGATAAGATACAAAAGTTCGAAGCTAGCGTTTCTTTGTATTTTGCATTCTTCCCTTTTTGTGCATTAGCCTCGTTTCGGCGATGAAAAATGTTTCGAAATGAAATAAACGAATTAGTTTTTAGTTCTGATAATTTTTCATCGATTGGTGTAGTTTTAACGTGGATGACAAAAACATTTGATGAAAGAAATTATGTTTATAGACGTTACAAAATTTTTAACACCAAATTTAAACTCTGGTTTAAGTAAGGGGAAAAAGTATATATATTAAAATCTGAGTTTTTCTACAACTCTGAAAAACCGTAGGAGAACAGATAGAAAGGAATAACGATACAATGTTCAAATAAAGGGGCAAAACAATAGAAGAATAGAAAAAAGCAATGTAATTAATTATTTAAATTTAGTATCACACTGAATTCAGGAATGAAATACGTATTCTGCTCCAGATTTTAAAGAGAGTACGTATTTCAAATTATATCCATGATTACTTTTTAAAAATACAGCAAATAGAGAAAAAAATACATAAATAAAAATTCTATGGTCTATTTAACGCTAAAACTAGAAAACAAAATAAGGGAATCAAATAGAGCAATTGTGAATTCCAAGTAACATGGAAACTTATTTTACATTTCTAAAATAACATTAAATTGCTACAGATAAGTAATTTTTTAATGTAACTTGGGCAGTGTATATGCGAAAAATTTTATTACAAATATTTATTGTGATACCATAATACGCCTACTTGTAATAAAAAAAAACTTCACTTTCTTTTCTTAAAAATGTTGCATTTCTTTTTTCCATATATTTTTTTTTCTAATATCATTTAATATGAAATCCAGAAGTGCATTATGAAATACAAACGGAAAAATGTTTGTAAATTGAGACGCATTTTCTTGATTTCTGAATCTTACTAATTTTTGTTTTATGAGTTTTAAAAACTTCTACCTTTAAACTCGTAAATTCGTTTATCAGTATTCCTGCGCCATTTCCTCATATTTTCGGCTACTCGTTTCTTCCACTAAGACTTGCTGAGAAGGAGTAGTAATTAACAATTTATTATGTAATTAAATTTAATGCTTCAATCAATATAATATCTTTCTGAATATATCACGTACATTTTTCTTATCAAAGATTCCATTTTGTCTTAAAATTTCAATTGGAATTATTTCTTTTTTTTTTTTTTTTTTTTGCTTTTAATTTCAAATTAGCTTTATTTTAATACAAAAAGAACTTTTCTATAAAAAAGAGCTTTTGCAAATCTTTATAAATATTTAAATTCCGCCTTAATAAGACAATAAGTGATTTGGTAGGGTCTGATTTTAAAGAACAATCGTTTATTAAATTCCTCCGAACTTCTTCACAAAGGGAACGGGATGAAACCGTAAGCACATTCTTAGCAACCTTCGTTATTTTTCAATTACGGATCGGTGGTATAATTAATATCGGTGGGGAAAAAATGAATCATTTTCCCCCCAGCGTTGTTGATCATTATTCCTTGCGTCTATTGTCTGAATTATCCATTTTTTGCCGTAAAAACCACTTCTTCCGTCATTTTCGAAATCTTTGTATTAATTACGGAGTAATAAATTGCTATCATTAATTCTATCTTTTTATTTATATTTCTTTTTTTTTCTTTTCCTTTTACCGTTTAGGGATGTTAAAGTCCAAACTCGGATGTAATTGGTTCGATCGATTTTTACGGAACTGGCGCTTGATTTACGATGGAGCGGGAATCATTGTATTGTTTCGGATGTTTTTATCACTGGCGTTTTCATCGCTAATTGCTGTTGAGCAGAAATTTATGAACTGATGGTAGCTTGTTTTCTTCGAGTTTGTCCCTCTTCTTTAAGAAGTTAATTTTATTGGCAAGGGAGGGAGCTTGCCTTTCTCGTTTAGGTGATGCCTGCCTAAGGGTGCGGGAATGCTTCAATGGAGGGGTTCTGGAAGGAATTTATAAAAATCAACAAGTTCCGAGCTTAAAGAGTTCGGTTGGCTGAATTTCGATTGATTAGTATCTCGTTTCAAAGAAGTTATTTTTATTCAAAATTAAAATTTGGAATTTAGGGTAGAAGAACAGCGCAGGGAACTCCCAAGTTTTTGTATAAAATGGTACAGTATTATGCACGAAATGCATACTTAGTATTGCCTTCTGCTCGTAAACATACTTTTGGGCTTTCATCTCCTTCATTATTCTTTAACTTTTCGTTAAACTAGATCCTGACAAAATATGAAAATGAGTTTGAGCATTTATATATTTTGTGTTTTATTATAGTATTTTGTTAGTAAATTTTTTATTTCATTTCTTGTAATTCAGAACAAAGCAGATGTGTATTATTTCTTACTCTAATGAATTCTTAATACTTGATGTCATTATCTTAATGGAAATGGAAAATATTTAAGATATAATCATTTAGCATTATCATTGAATTCGTAGATGCGGTCTTTTTTAATAACTTACAATTCAAATAGTGAGGCTAATCCTATTAGTAACTGCTTAATTCCGTGTTCTCGACCTTTTTAGCACTTTGAGCATTAGATTGCCAAATTAGTTTTAGTCACATATCCCTTCGTTCACATATTCGTTGGAATTTTTTAACAGAAAATGATTATCAAAATATATCTACATTATATATTTATTCACCAAAAATAATAATAATATTTTATTACCTTTTTCTTTTGCCTACAAGGCATATTTTGTGAGCACGCACGCCCATGTGTGTGATATTTTAGCTATTACGTAACCGAATAGAGGAAGAAATTTTTAGAATTTTAATTTCGCTTTATTTCATCCTGAAAGGTATAATTTATGAACAAATAATAAGTGGTTCGAAATAACAAGTTAACATCGCAACAGCAAGAATAAAAGTGGTAGAAAGTTTTCCTTTCAGCGAAAGGATAGAGTAGGGATTTCTTTACCATGTGTGTACATGGGAAAAGAATATTAGGTATCTTTAAAAAACTGTTGTAGGGATTTTTATCCCTTTACTTGGAACGTAAGAAAAAATTGTAAGTAAGTCAGTAAATAAGTAATTGTAAGTCAGTAATTTTATAAAGCGCGTTCAGAATTAATTAAATAAAAGAATGGAATTAGGCCTGAAAATGAAGAGACAATTTTAGAATGAAGTTAACAAGGGCTAAATTAAAATAAAAGTTAAGAAATTAATTAAGATTTTAATTAGATTAAAATATATCCTTTCATACATATCTCTCTCTCTCTCTCTCTCTCTCTCTCTCTCTCTCTGTGTGTGTGTGTGTGTGTGTGTGTTCTTTATTTATTCGCTGCATAAATTAAAAATTAATGACTTGTATATAATTATCTTATTAAATTGTATATCATTTTGCATTCCTCTATTGAACGAATAGTTGTTCAAGATTTTTTTTAGTAATTCAAAGTCCACGCTGAAATTTATTTTAGAACGAAAATTAGTTTATGTAAATAAATAAGCTTAAAAATATAAAGCATCAAGGATATGACTAAAATGTTTGAGTTATTTTTTTTTCATTCTTTAGAAGCCAAAATAACGTTGTATATCACATCTCAAAAAAAATTTTTTTTTTTTTTAAGTGAGGGAAAGTTTTCGATTCGTCCAAAAACAACGACACATGGGCCAAAAGTCTTTCTTTCATTTTTTATCTTTCTTTTTTTGTCATTATCAAAATGTCGCTATATTTTGGACGCCTTATCCGTTCTAGAAACGACGCTGGGACCTTGTCGAATGACAACATAAATATAAGAAAGAAACAAACAGGGTGAAAAAAATTGGGAGTATATATCTATAAGATCCTTGGTTTTCCTTCCTTCGAATAAAAGTAATACCGGTGAGAGTGTAGAGCAGTTCCAAATAGTGAGATTAGGCCAGGGGAAGAAATTACAGCTATTGCCGAGTTCAAGCACCGTTTCTAGGGGATATCGGGTGATTTAGGAGCTTTGCTACAAGTCTGATTAGGATCAAAACTAATAACTCCCAGAAACTTTGAAACCACTGGGGAGCATTTGTTGCGAGTCTGAACGGAAACTCCGGATTTGCTCCTGTTTTCCTAATACATTATTTCGCATTTCGGTCTGGCTGTCTCTATTAACAGCCTTAGAAGACTTTAACAGAATTTCCGAAATTTCTGAAAAGATTTTAAGTAAAAAAAATATAATGTGAATAATTTGTATAGGAAAATTTTTAAATTATTAATTGTGAAATTTGTGTGTCTGTTGTTCTTGTTTTTAATGGAACTTGCCTTGGACAAGCTTGTTGACGAAATCAGGTATTAAAAGCCACGGATACGTCTCTTGTTTTAGTAGCGCCAACTGGGGAACTAGAGTGCGTCTTAGCTACTCACTCATCACATTTTTTTGCACAGCCCTTTTTTACAGAGGGGAACATTCCCACATCTCACAGATAGAACAGAGGAAGAACAACCCTGACCGAACCGGGACTGGAACTCAGGATACCTAGATTACGTTGAAGATTATCCCTATGCCAGGACACCGGCATCTAAAAGGATAAAATGAACACAGATTTGTTCTGCTACTTTAAAAGATGAACTATGAAATATGTATATTTTATGAATAATATTACTAATAGATTTTATAAATGATTTAAAGAATTACTCAAACTAATTTTTAATAATAACCTTATTTACTTTTATTGCAAATGCAATAATAATTTTTTGGAAGAAATAATTGCCTTTTATTTAAAAATTTGGCAAATTTGAGTGATTAATTTCATTTAATATTTTGTTATAGAAACGTATGGTTGCAGAATAAAAAACTTTATAAATTACAAACAATTGAATCAACGCATAAAAAGCAATTTTGTCCAAAAATAATGCTTTCTCCGTTACTCATTTCGTGTTATTTTTGTAACAATATAGTTTGTTTGGAAATGTTGAATTATTTAAAATTTAATATACAAAAATGAAATTTTGTTTGTTCATATTTTATGCGCTTCCGTTCCGTTCGTCCGATGATGATAAAAACTTTGTCAACTTATTACTTTGAATCTAGAAAAACCATGTTTTTCACATGGGCAGTTGGATGTTGGAGTTCACGAATCGGGAGGCTCGAAATTTATTTACTTTTTTTTGAAGAGAAAAACAAAAAATATTAGCTATCTGTGTATACTGGAAAAATAAACTTTTAAAAAATGGAATAAATATTGTTCATACTTCTACTAGATACATCATTCAATTTTATTGAACGTATTCATTGTCGATAAAAAATAAATATCATTCTTTCTATCATTCCTAATTAAACAAGACAGCTATTTTAAATTTCAAACATATTTCTAAAATGATTTCTTCTGCGACAGCAACGCTTCAGATATGAACTAGTCGTTAATAAAAATTCAGAGCAATTTTCGTATGTTATTATTGTATCTTAGAAGCCATTGAAAATAGTCTTTCTATTTACTTCCTTTTTTTATATTTTGTTTCTTCATAAAACATATCTGAATAATATGATTGACTGCTACCACAAAAAAATAACATAGCAATTTGATGTTTTATTTTAAGGAATTGCTATTGTACCGATTCGAAACTAATTTGCTTGAAGCTCGTAACTAATTATTCTCATATTTCCATTGAATAATTTATGCTTTGCACTTTCTGATTATCTAAAAAAAAAATCTACTTTTTCTTTTATCTATATATATATTTAAATCGCATTTTTGCTTCGTCTTTTCGCTAATTTTTCTCATTATCTTCCCTTCAACACGCCGTGCATGAGGGAAAAAACAGAAAAGACGACGCCTCATCATTTTGTTTTCCTCTGTTCTGAAGATCTTCACATCTGTGTCCTTCTATAAAATACAATAACATTTGTTTCGAAAATAGCGGAATAAATCACAATGCGTTACTTTGTCCGGCGCCAGAGTCTGCACGAATAAATTACCATTGTGTACAATAGAGAATAAACATCAGTCGCCTTCCATGTGAAGGATAAAAACTGAAGAAAAAAGTAATAATAACGGCAACAGCAAAATGAATCCCCGTTATGCAAATGAACGAACGACAGCGGAATGTTTCCGAACTCGGATTTATCTTGGGACATTAAGATCAAAAAGTCCTGTTATCGAAAAAAGGGAACGTTTTATGAGGATTCATTTGAAATGCACATATCAAATTCAACCGCATTTCCACTCAAATGCTGCTGCTGCTGCAACGTCCGATAAACATTAAAAACTTCCCGAGTTCAGATGCTCCGTGCCACCAAAGATTAACTTAACCAGCAATTGCAGTATCTGGATCTGATTTTTATTTTCTTCCCTTGCCTCGTAATTTCTTTATGCAGGGATTTTAAGATGAACTATCTTTGACATTTTAATGGCTCACATGTGGAATAATTTATCAGAAGAAAGTGGGGGCATTCTTTCCGTTTTTTCCCCTTTAAAAAACAACTTTCGTTTGCTGTTATTCTTGTGAATGATTTTGCAAAGCACTGGAATAAATACTTGTAAATTTTACTTGGAATTACTGTTTGTTATCCTGTGAAAACATGATGTTATTTTGGTTTGAGATTTTTGAAGCCTCAAAATGCACGGGCAGAAAACTGGCGATTTATCGTTTTGGGGTCACCGATTTATTGCTTTTAAGATTATTAGAAAATGATAAAGAAGCGAAGACATTATCACCAACAAAAAGTTACTTCTTGGTGCGATGATCTGCCGTGTATTCGATTCGCCTGTCTGGCCAATAAATGGCAGGGTCGTTAAAAGCTATCTTTCGAAGAAGCGCATAGAAGTAAACTGGAATACACGTGTAATAGAGCGGGGGTATCGAAAGTTATATATATTCCACTGACTGACTTAATGGATGTGGTGTAAGAATGCATAATATCGTAAGAGACTACTTTGATAATTTAGGACACAGGCACGAACTGGTTGCGTTAAAAAAACAATATAAATGATATGGAATAAAAATCAAATAAACGTGATATTTGGTTGCTTTAAAAAAATTGACGCCAAATTTAACACCATAGTACTCATTACAACACGTATATATCTCAGTGACTCATGCTGCACTTCGTTCTTTTCTTCCTTCTCACTAAATGGACTCATCTGACTGAAGATGAAACTTTACCATCAATTCGTCAAAGTCACTCTATAATTCTCTGTAATTCCTTTACGCCTCGTTTACTTCTTCAGATTAACTTCCTTGAGGCAATGGCAACCATTCTTCTATAGATAGTGCAGAACACATCTTCAACTGCCTTGCCATTGCTGCTGCCATCTATGGACTCTTCGACCCTCTTTCGAGGGCAGAAGTTCTGTTCAGCGTTCAGGCTCCAAGTCTCGCTGAGCTCGTCCAAAAGACTTTTGGACACATTTGAATTTTTTATTATCCACAGAAAACGACAACAACTTCTGCAGATTAGTGAAAGCTTATCATTTTCATAAAATAGTGAGAATCAGATAAATATGTAAATGTATCTTGTTGCATGAAGTAACACTGCAAAAAAATGTTTTGCAGTTATATGTGTACAAATAAATATGGTAATACTTTAATTTTGATAGCGCGTGTTCATATCCGTCTTGTATAAGATATCTAGCCAAGTAGGAAAAGGTCAGAACATTTGTTTTGGTCATTTCTTCAGAAGCGAAAGTTCCTAACAGCCTGTCTAATCGCAGCAAGCATTTTCTTTCCAGATTCTTTCAGCGCTTGAATTATGCTAGTTATTCATAATTTCCTTCCGATTCATGTACCTCACTTTTAGATTTTGAAAGTCTCTAGCAGATTCTTTGATAGCAAATACTGTATATGTTACAGTGATTGTACTATATGTTCTTTTTGTTGTTGCTGTTGACTTTGAGAATGCTTTTTTAACTAATATTTATTGTTGATGGAGCTCCTGCTTCCAGTTGGAGGTTATCCCCTGTAGTGACGGGTAATTGGAGAATGCAGAACGGTTTTTGTTTTGTTTTTTGAGTGTATCTTGGCGACTGGAGTATGTCTGACTCATACATTGTTAGGACTTGATCCAGCTATCTTTAAGGTTGCCTTGTGGAATTTTTTAAGAAAGAAATTACTTTATGTATCGATACTTGTAAATCATTTAGATATTTAATTTGATTGCAACTACTATTATTAAATTAACCGTATTTTAAGCTTCCTATAAGGAGATGAGAAGGTCTTCCGATTTTTAAAAAAATGATTCCCTGCACTTTTCGTATCAGAATTACCTTTTTGTTCCAGAATTCTCTATAGAGTAATGTTTTGGTCTAATTCTTTGAAATTTTTGGAAATAGACTGCATTTTTCATCATTCTCTCGAATAATCAACTTCTAAGAAATTACAGATATTTCTTTGTTTTGCATATAAAAAAGCCCATAGACTTACAATGGTGTATCATTATGTAATTGAAATAGGCATATTGACATTATTACTTTTTGTGCGATTTTTTCTGTATGATATTTGTAACTCTCAACGTCACAACTTCCATATTGGTAAATTCGATTATTCGCTATTTCGTTTCGATTTTTTCGCTCATCTATTTTTTTTAAAAAATAAAGCTTTTAATTCAGAAAAGAAATAAGGATGAAAGTTTTCTAGTTTCTGGAGTAGATAAACTAGCTGTTTCTTTCCTGATTAGGATGCAAACACTAGTCCATTTAATGGTGAAGAAATCTTTTGTTTTCTAGCCTATTTATATGTTTAAGAAGCGCTGCGTTTAAATTTATAACGTTTTGAATAGCTTCTTCATTGGTGAAACTTTCAAGTCCAAAATGGATCCTCTCCCTCTGCTGTTTGAATTTACAAGCACGGACCTCAGTTTGATCACCCCGTAGGGTCTGAAATACCCTCCTAGAAACGCATTCGTAATGAATAAACCCCGAACCCCAAGGAACCCGGGACAAATAAACTGCCGAGTAATAAACGCAAATCAACCTCCGATGGTCTGGGAGGCTAATGAAGTCAAATCTTCTTAGGGGAAAGCTTTTATATTAGGTTTTGAATTTTCACGGAAGGTGTGGGGAAACGAGAGAAAGAGAGATAATGTTATAAGGTAGATTAAAGATACCGTCGGTAATTAAATGGGACGAGACTCGGATAAGACAGTAACTTAGTTCGTCAAAAGGGAGTTGCCGGAATTATAGTCAAATCTAATTAAGTTTTAGGGGACAGAAAGGTGTCTTTTCACCAGTGGAATTGGTATTGAATGTGTTCGAGTATAGTTTTGTCTTATCTGATGAGATTCCGAAAATCGAAGAGAAAAACACTTTGTTGGAAAATACTTTTTAAAAAAATTCCTCTGTTTTATTCCACCACACATTTCATTTAGTTTCCAGTATTTTGCCTAGTTTGTAATTTTGCTTCTACACAAACAATTTGGTTTTCTAATTTTTTCAAATTTCTTTTGAAAAAATTCCAACCACTATGTAAGTTGTATTACTTTAAGATGTTAAATCTCTAAAATTTATTTATTGGAAAATTCTTTATAGCATTCCTATAAATAAAAATAACGTGTATTATAAATATTTAGAAGGAAAAGTTAAACCTCTGCTGTGTTTTCAACCACATTTTTTTTTCTCTGAGAAACTAATAAAATAAATTTCGGTCATATGGACTTGAAGAAATTTCACTCTTTAACTTTTGATGATGTGTGCCGTCTATTTTTTATGTTTTGCTATTACATAAATGATACCTGTCAACTGAGCTTCAATGCTTTATGTCAGGGTTTCTCAAACTGTGGTAGTTGGTGGCCAATAGCGTCTTAGGTATTGCTCATAATGAAACTCCTCTTTTAATTAATTACGCTAATTAAAAGCTAATGATCATTTTAGTTTCACTATTCGGGGTATTCAAAAACATTTAACAACATATAATTTATTTTATAGTGAGTTCTTTTTCCAAAGCAGATACGTTTTGTGAAAATGTTTTTATTTATTTCTTTCGGCGGTTGCTGATTGTATATTCCTGCTTGTAGAGAATATTGCTTAAGCAGAAACTCATTGTTTGTGAATGCTGTTACAGCTTAATAAATGTAATGAAACGCATTGGAAAGTGACCATTTGTATTTGTTAATAAAGTCGTCTTATTATTTAATAATTCACAGAATGTGCCTTTTTTACAAATTTATTTATCTAGTTTTTAATTTATTAAGATCTTTTAATCATTCTGTTTGCGACGCCCTTCAGTCCAGTGGCTCTAGGCAGCTTTTAGTCGGAAATCCGTAATTGCATGTATCATTAATGGTACGTTACATTATTTTTGAAGGTGTATTTTTTAAACTAAATATTGTAATGAATACAAAAGAGGCCTTTGATATTTTTTTCTTGCCACCATAAATTTTTCCTTTATAAATAATTTTGGTACAGATAATGCTATAAATATTTTAAAGAGTTTGGAAGTTCCTTATTACATGTCGTTATTACAGTCAATAAAGAATTTTTTTTAAAGCAAAAGTAAAATTTCTGTTGCTGTGTTTATCCTATATACTAATGGAAATATTTTTTTTTTCTTGTAAAACGGCATAACTTGAAGAGCAGACCTTTTAGGGAAATTCACGATATCCTAAAATAAAGTCTGCACATAAGAATTCAAATTTTGTAAACAATACGTGATACTGCGTCTTAGAAAAATGTGAAAAAATATTTACATAGTTAAGATATTTTATTTCTTTAGTATTTGAGTATTTTTTTCTCACCAGGCGGGACGCACGGCACTTTTCTGCAAAGCCAGCCCTTGGCCCGGTAGCTGTGTATTTTGGGATCTATGTTTAGAAGGTGGACCCTCCTCGCTCATGATACATTCCGAATATTTCCGGGTGAACATTCACTTTCCTCCCTCTACCTTCGTGTAATGGAGGAGGAATGCTTTATGTTTCCGTGTCAGGGC
The DNA here is from genome assembly GCA_026543055.1 of Argiope trifasciata. Classification (NCBI taxonomy): domain Eukaryota; kingdom Metazoa; phylum Arthropoda; class Arachnida; order Araneae; family Araneidae; genus Argiope; species Argiope trifasciata. The sequence goes on along the minus strand of JAPMOQ010065000.1, from coordinate 1,004,668 downwards.
GACGAAACATTGGAGTAGTTGAGGAAAATTAGAAGCTTGTAAACGCTTCGAACCTCGTACGTTTGGCGTGTTGGCTCATCTCTCCGTCGTAAAACGCATTTGTATTGTTACTTACTAGTTGAAAAAAAAAAACATTTTAACAACTTATGCAAGATTTGCGAATCGGAGTGTTTAGATGAAAATCTTAGAATCTTTTTTTTTTCCGGGTTTCTCTAACATTTGAATGTTTCAAATTTACTTTATGCTTTGTAAGAAGTCAGATTTCACAAACGCAGCAATTTCGTGGCAGTGATCGCATTTATTATGTTTTACTTACTAATTTCTTTTTAAAAAATGCTATAATCAAGCTTTGTTTCTTTTTTTTTAATTTCTTGAATGTGGTGTTCAAGCGTTTCTCATGCTTGTTTGTAATATTTCAATTCTTTTGAGCTAAAATTACGCATTCATTATTCGATACATAAATAATGAAATATCCATAAACTTCTCATTTGTGATATGGACTTTTTGTAGTGACAATGCGACTGTAATTTCAATACAGGATGTATTTATTATCTATTGAAAAGGGAGAGTAAACGGCATAATTGAAACATAGGTCTTATAACTAACAAAAGAGACTTGCATTATTTCCTCTTCGATATTGAAATCGCACATTTTTATGTGGAAGGATTTTGATATTTATTTAGGTCTACTGATCACTAAACATTTAATTTTACTGCCTAAGCAAGCAAACGATATGTTTATCGAAATTTAAATAAGATTTTCTGTTAACGTTAGCTTTCAACAAACTTGTTTTATTGTTAATAAGATATTTTATTATTAATAAATCATGTCATCAGTAATATTTCCATTGTTTAAAAATACTTGTTAATACGAATTAGATACTGTATAGTATGGCTGTGGTGATCTTGCTTCAACTAGTCATTCTTAGACAAAGGAGTACAATTCTTTCCATTTATTAAAAAATTACATGGTTAGTGATGTTAAGTTTTAATATTTTTTAAAAATAATTTTGAAAGAAAAACACCAGCTGTCATTATTTTTATTTAGTTAATGCTTATATCACAATACCATCTTCCATTTGCTCCAAAACAGGCCATTCATCTAACAGTCATGCAACAAGTGCAGGATCTGTATATCTTAATTTTAACGTGTACTGTAAAATAAATATAAAATTCATAGCTTAAAATATTAGAAATTAGACTTGTTGTTTCTTTGTATTTTGAAAAAAAATTAATAATCTTACTCTTATTATAAATTCTTTACTCTGGAAAGGTACCAATCAACCTTATATTCAAAATCTCTTCTATTCTTCAAATATACAATTTAATATACACTTATCTTGAGAAACATTTTCTAAATCTTTACCTTCTTTCGCGATAAATTAGGCAATTCTCTTCCTCTTAATGACCAGTCTGGTGACCTTTTGCCCTTGAAGTGTGTAACTGATGTTCCAGTTCTGCATTAGTTTCTTTAAAATGCAATTGGTAATAAGTGTTAAATAATTCATGGCACGCACTAGCAACCATAATCACGCTTTAGATTAAATAAACTTTTATTTATATTGTTCTTTTTTTAATGCATTCACTTAATAATTTTTGATGCTGCCTTTGAGACTGATTCCGAAGGTCGCGTGTCAAATGCGCTCTATCGCATATACGCTCACTTATTAAATAATGTCGTTTGGGCTCAAACTTAAAAAAAGTTGTCACATTATAACATTTATCTTTACATGTAAGATTTGGAGCCTTGACAGTGTACGCCATATGGCAATCAATCACCGTCAAAGTGAGAATCCATGTCCCTGATAACGAAACGAAGCTTGCTTAAAAATTTCGAATATTGACGATAGTTGGGCATTGCTTGATAATCTCGAACTCTCCTTTTAATTTTTACTAAATGTTCCTTGATGTCGATTTGAGCTTCATCCGGCTTACAAGGGCATTACAAGGCATTTCAGAGAGAACATAATTGTCTTTTGTTTTATGTAGCCTTTTACACTTTTCGGGGTTTTCGTTAATGCATTCTCTATGTACATTCTCTTATGTTACCACCTTTTCAAGACTTCAGTGATATTGTCGATATAGAAATCAGTATACACAGCTGATGGATCGCCTTTTGATATTTTGAAAATTTCACTACTGTTATTCATGTTTAAAATCAAATCAAAGTAACAGATGGAAAAAAAAAAATCAAACACACCAAGCACCTAATCAAAAACAAACTTTCATAAGTGCTCCTAGCTTTCTTAAAGAGAAATAATCAGTTTTACTGTGAGAAAATAAGTTAATGCTTCAAAAAAACTAACTCTCAATCAGCAATCATTCTTCTTTTATCAATGCAAGAAATGTGCATTCTCTATAGCCCCTCTAGATGCACTTGAAGTTTTCCTTCCAAATGCAATTAAGTCTCAGTAAACCTACAACATGAGTGCATGTGACACTATTTAAGAATGAGCGCATATGCGGCTGAGAGTAAGTTCTACAATCCCGATTCTGAATATTACTCTTTTTTCTTATTTCTGTGCGAGACGGAGATAAATTTAAAAATATCAGCTTCTGATATCCAGGGATCGCTGCTTGACTGAGGTAAATCTCTATATAATTGTTCAAATTTATCTTTAAAAAGGACGTGCGTCTTGGATCTTTCATTTTTCTTGCGGCACCTATCTCCGAACACCTGTTTGTGACGTCCCCGGAACTCGGTCCATTCTTCTCTAAAATATGGGTTTAATCGGCGTATAAAATGCCAACTCCAATTCGCCTTCCGCTGCTATTCTTGGTGGCATGTAAAAGAAGCTTACTGGGTCTTGATTAATGCTGGTCTAGTAAATCCATTAGTCTTGAGCTTTAAAGTAACCCACTTATCAAACAAGGTTAGGTGGCAACGACTACGCCGAAATTATGGACTTGGCGAAATTCCTTGACAGCTAACGAGTGATAGACTGTAATCGCACTCAAAAGACGGCTTTTTTCCCCGCTCGTCCTTTCTCTTCCGACAGGAATTGGGCATTTTCGGTGGAAGTATTGGTTTCTTTTACGATGTATGTGCGCGTCGTTTCTCGCTCGGTTTGATTGAAGTGTCAGTTCGTGTATTACTTCTTAGGAATGAAGGACGATTGGCTTTTAATTTTTTTCCCACCTTACCAACATTCCGACTGGGCGACGGTCTAGGATCGCTGGACTGAAGAGGATTAAAAAAATACTCTCAATCTTGTTTACAAACAAATAAATTTGTTAGAAAAATATTTTTTTAATTGCAAAATATATCAATGCATAGTGAATTATTAAAATCATTTATTCAAATTTGTAATTATTTCTTGTACTTTATAATATATTAAAATATTAATTATCTATTATTTGGTTATATTATATTAATCATACTTTACAAATCTTGTTAAATAATTATTTATATTCTTATATTTGAATGAAATTTTTTATTTCTTTGTAATTTTTCACAATAATCATTTTTTATGCAATCACAATCATTAACTGATATGTGTGTGTGTGTGAAAATGTTAAACTAAATAAAAAAAATGTGTCAAAAAATGTGAAACTAAATAAAAAAAATATTAAAATAGGGACATTATAACATATGCTGCCCATCAGTTACTGGTTTACCATCGTCATACAAGCCAATTATTTTAATTCATGTAATATTGATGCTTTCGCATTCTTGTTTAAGATCTCATTATATTTTGGAGCCAAAATGCATCTCTTTTCACGTATATATGAAAATAAAAACCTGTATGATTGACATGTTCTTTTCATATTCTGTTTATTTTTCAAAACACTTTTAGCGACTTTTTTTGTGTGTGTGCTCCTTTATTAGATAAGTAGATTTTAATTGCCAGCTTGCATACTGAAGCATGAATTCATCTTTGTTAAACCAGTTTGTCGCTCTAATTCTTCGCAGAATTGTGTTTTGAAAAGAGTCCGTATGCTTTAACTTTGCGGTTCCTAATTTTTTCGCGTTTTATTGTGTCGCATTTGTAAAGTAGAATATAATATGGTGTGTGTTTCGCTGCTGTTCAATTGTCTTTTCATAAGCAAATGTCTGTAATTATATTTTTTTCTTGTAATGCAGTCCTTCTATTAAAAATTTTAAAATCACAGATATCACTTTTTTATTAACTTAACTCGACTCATATAAATCTTCAACAGCTGTATCTCTGGTTTCTTGGCAAGAAACAAAAAAAAAAAAAATCAGGTCCATCTTCCTTTCTCTATTTGTGTAAACGGCATCTTCCAACATTTTCTCAGTATAGATTTATTGAATTTTTGTCTGACTTTTGTTCTCAATAAAAATTTGTGTGAGATATAGGGTGTTTTAAAACGGAAAAAAAAAATCATTTCCCTTCTTTTACTTAGAGTTGAGGCATTTAAAACTGTACGTTAATTTTTTCAGTTAAGTTTTTAGTTTTATCAAAAAATTTATGATAAATTGAGATTAGATTTCTTTGTTTTTATTTGTTATTAACGGGAAGGACACGTTAATTTAAAACCGTATTAATATCGGTAATCATGCATGGGATCTAAATTAAAACAATAAGGTTATTTTCTCTTTTTTGCTTAAACTCTATCACTTACTTTTTTCACCTTTTATGCTGCTGACTGAATCGAAAACTTAAATATTAAATTGTAAAATATTAAGGAAGAAATCTTAAATTTTTGTGAGAGCCAGGTCATTTTTCATTTATATCTTAAATGGACCATATAAAGTTCAAGGAAATTTTTGTTAACTTGATTTATGTCAGAGTCATAAGAAACAAAGAATTTTCTTACTTAGTAATAAATTTGTTTCGTTTATTACTAAGTAAGAAAGTTTCCAAAAGTACGTCCCAAAATATATTTGTTGAATTACTTTTGAGAAATGGCCTATCTGAGAAATAAAATTGGTTTTCCTTTTTCTAAACCGCTTCTCTTTTATCTCCACCCTAGATGCAGCAGCTGAGACAAGAACTCGATAAAGAAAAAGAGCTTAGAAAGATAGCGGAGGACAAATTGCTGGAGCTGCTAGATTACGAGAAACGGATGGAAGTGCAGAAAAGAGAAAAGTATGTTTTCTTTTCTTTCCAATAGCTCGTGCTGCCATCTAGGAGACAATTTTATTTAAATTTATTTATCAAATAATAAAAAAAAAATTAATAAGAACTGAAATTCTTCCGACAATTAAATAAATAACTTTAGGATTTATATAATATTTTATTTAAATTTATGCAATTGTATTAATCTATGATACTAATCGCTGTTGCTGTATTGCCTTTTTTTTATTTTTAATTGTCAAAAATCTTTAATGCTTGTTGATAATTGGACAAATAAATTAAAAGTTAATTCTTAAATTTCATTTCACACAATTCTCTGAAATTTCAATCGCAATTCAATCACAAAAAATTTTGTAACATTTTGTTTAAAAATAATATAAATTCTGTTTCTTCACAGGTATATCATTCTTATGTATTAAATGGAACTAACTAAATTCGAATATAAACTTATGTGCCAGTATTAAAACTAAAATTTTGTAGAAAATGTTCATTTTTTTCTGTGGTTATGAGAGGCGATTTTTTATATGCATAACTATTTCAATTTATTTGTAAATATCAAATTTATGTATTTAAACTTCGTCTAAAAATCTTTTTTTTTTTTAATCTTGAAAGATTTAAGTGTTTAAAATGGATTTTTTATGAATAAAATAATATTAATTTATGTGAAAATCTTTCACTAAAATTTCTTTATAAGTTACGGCAAGTTTGTCAAAAAAAAAAAAAAATCACACCTGTATTTTATTGTAAAGCTGACCTAACGCTATTTTTACCTGAGAAATAAAAATAAAACTGCGCTACGAATAATATATAACAGATAAAAATAAAAGTAAATTGTAAAAGAAAAGTGTTTAGATTTAAACAAAAATATTTATTATTAGCATTTTTTTTTTTTTTTTTTTTTTTTTTTTACAATTTTATGTTTTCACTAACCACTTTGAAAATAAGAAAATTTAACGTGATTCACTGTTTAAAACGTAATCAATAGTTTCTTACGATATAAACAATAGACGTTTCTCATTTCAGTGAAAAGCGAATGGAATCTAGAGGCACCCAAGTGGAATTGACTGAAACTGCTCCGAATCCTTCATCATCAGAACATGGATCTCCTCTTTTATTGGGTTATGATGTAAGGATTATCTTATTGTTGACTTTTTCTAAATTCATAATATCATTTCTTATTTACTTTTAAGTATTTTAGGAATTCTTTAAAATTACAACAAGAAATAACATTAATTGAGATGAATTCATAATGCTATATTCTGGTTTAAGTGAACATGAGTTTCATTACTGAATTTGTTAATGACTAAATGAGACGTTTTATAAATTTTCCAAACTTTTCAATGTAATAAAATTAAAGAATAATTGCTGCTATAGATCTTGGTAAAATTCGGTTTTAATGACTACCAGAAAACGTCATATTATAAAGATATACTATTTATTGTAAAAAAATCGCTTGCCATATAGTTCGACGATTGAAATCGCCAAATTGGCGAAATTTTTTCCTGGAACTTTATGGTCGCTGTTACAATTGATAAGTACCATATTCTTTTATGTTAGCTGCGGAATGGAAATGTATTGTCAACATGTTCAACATATTGTCAACATGTTCAAAATTTATTTTTAATTTGGTTGAATGTTTGGATGCAGAAAAATAATATACAGTAATACAAAGTTGAAATTTTTTGAAATATTGTGGTCTCTCTTTTATCCAATATCCGTTCCTCCAATATCCTCCGTTTTATCCATTCCTCCATTAGCCCGGCATTTCTAGAAGCGCGATTGAGAAATATTAAAATGATGTCATGTCGGTCACCTTGATAAGATAGGAGGCTCAAATTTTGAATATTTATTACGTATGAATTATTTAGAAGTCAATTTAGTTAGTTCGACAAAGCGAAAATTAAGTTAGTTGATAATTAAATATCATTATTAATACATACTGGTCTAGGGGAAAAAAGAAAACCAACGGTAAATCCTAAAATAATAAAAATAAATTATATATTAATTCTGTTAAAATAACAAAATCCAGAAAATATAAAATGATAGATTTAACGTCTTAGTTGCATTTAATTTTGTATAATTTTTTTAAAAAGATTTTGTTATTAAATTGGGGTATTTTTAATGGATTTCCCTTACTCCGTCTTTTTTAAATTTATGGCGGAATAAGGGTAACTGATATCTAGACAGCTGTAGCTGTTTTTTAAAAAAATACACCAAAAGTGATGGTTGTCTAAGACTATTTGAAATTTTTATGTTTAGAAACATAATTTTAAGATACACTTAAAATACATAAAGGTACATTTAAATAAAATTTTGTGGAATGATACAAACATCTGATTTTCTTGTTTATGCTTTTATTTTATTTTATCTATTTACCTATATATATATGCGCATGCTTATTATTTGTTTAGCCAAAATGCTAACAACATAAAGCAATAATACATTATTTATTGCTTAGGCGAAAAATAAATAAATAGGGTTTACAAATTTAATTATATGCATATTTTTTCAGGGTCGCCTAAGAAAATACCAAACATATATAGCCAAATTGGAGAATGACAATCTTATTTTAGTCAACGAGCTTAAAAAATTCAAAGATTTGGTATGGCAACGATCATTTTCTTTAAATATACTTTAATATAATTTTCTTTTATTATTTATTCCTCTCCGCAACTTGAAAATCTGTGTGGCTGATTTTTCAGAGTCCTCGAAGTCAAGAAGAGCAAGCGAAGGTTTTGGTGGAAAAATTGGGCCAGATGGAACGCAACAATCAGCAGCAGCAAATCCAGTATGAAACGTGTCTGGACGAAGTGGCAAACAAACTGGTCCAAACACTGCTCGCACAAAAAGTGAGTGAAAATCGCTCCCAAATCAAATTCATATGAATTCACTGTGAAATTTTGGCATCAAAGCCTAGGGTCTAAATATATTCACTGGGAAATTTTGGAATCAAAGCCTACAGTCTAAAATGTTTTTTGTTCGGTGTCTTTCTAAAAATATTTTTTTGAACACTGCAATTCATTTTTCTGTCAAAGCTTTAAATATTGTGTGATGATTAAATGTTCACTTTCTAATGTTAGAAATATTACTACATTCAAAAAATTCGATAACTTTTTTTTAAAAAAATGAAATATTCCATTTCCCGCAGACATGTCTGACCGACTACCTTGAGCAGGTTTTATCCGTTGAAATGCGTACATCTCATTTGCATATTTCATGATAGTAGGCATTTAAATCTTCCCGTATTTTAGAAAGCCACGTCGGGCATGTACCATTACGAAAAGGCAGTGGGTCAAAAGGCCCTTCTAGGTGTCAAATAATTGTCAAAACATCGCATTCCAGCACATACACAATCAACATATTCCTTTAATTTAGGCTCACATTTTTTATTATTATTATTTATATTGGAAAAACGATTTTCAAATTCTTTCTATAATGAAACTAATTCTAAGCTTCCTGAGAGTAAAAGTAAAACAGTGTTGAAAGTTAGATGACGTATTTAAACAAATATAATTCGTAAGGAACTTTTCAGGTTAAATATTATTGATGGCTACGTCAAAACAAAAAGTATATTTCATAATTGAGCTTTTAAAAGTAATGTTAATTATTATTCTATAAATAAAGAAATATGAGGAAAAATTGAATTATTTCTTACAAATTACCGTATGATTGGTGACAAATTCAAATCTTGCGTAAATTTTGGGACACATTTTATTATATAGATTATCTCTTTTACGTACATTGAAAAAAATATTTTTTTTCCTCATTAGAGGCTGGAAGAAGAATGTAAGGTTTTGCATTTAAGAGTGGAACAACTGGAACAAGAAAACGTAACTCTAATCGAACTCATGGATAAAGAAAAAGAGGAAAAGGTAATATGAGCCTTCCTTTTTATACTTTACTTTATTAGCATAGTTATAAGTGGTATACATATTTTTCCTTTCTTTTCAAATCAAACATAAATATTTTCAGAATTAAACTCTTAATTTAATAATGAAAAAATGATGAAATCAGTGAGATCTAATTAAGAAATTTATTTACTTAAATTATTCTACAATAAATCTTGCTTGATTTAAAAATTTTATATTTATTTATTTATTAAATAAAATTTATATTTTCCAGGAGTTATATTATTGTAGCCAAAAAATTAAATTATTTTTTCACAAATGCACTCGTAAAGTCTTTTGGGAATAGCTAGCAAAAAATGGAAATTGTAAAAGAAAAAATTAGATTTGCCTCTTTTAAAATTAAATTTACTATTAATGTCCATTTTGAAAATACGTTTAACATTTGGAATGATTTCTGCTTTATTTTCCCAATATGATTTTGTGTTTCGATTCAAAAATTCTGAAATAAATATATTTTGAAAAATCATACATTTAATTTAAAATAACGTTTTTAAATCTCTGTTAGAGTATAATCGCTTTTCTTTTAATTTTAATTAATAACTTACAATACAATAAATACATCATTTTTCTCTTCAGACGGAAAAGGTCGACAGCATGAAATCTGAGCAGATGACTTCTTATATACAACTTCGAAAACCGTCCCATCACCCGCTGACATCATCACCCGTGAAGAAGAGTTCAGTGACACAGAAATCTTCCATTTCATCTGAAGAGCAGAAGGATCCACCAAAAAGTACAAATCTAAGCCCAATAAAGAGTGTTTACTCAGAACCCAGAAGTCCAGTCACCAGTCCTACTGCTAAAGTAGGGTGTGCTTCCAAAATACCATCTTTTAGTAGCTCAAAACCAGCACTTATTCGCAAGAAAAGCGAAACAGACATGCAGCCATCTAGAAAGTCTAGAAATGAGCCTCTTAGCAGAGAAACTTCCTCTTCAGATCTTGTGCCAAATACGAAACCATCCTCCGCTTTACCATCCTTAAGAAATAAGCCTCAAAGCACCCCTAAAGGACCCAAAGGATCTAGTGCAAAAAGGAAAAGACTTTCCAGAACTGAATCACCCGCCGACAAAGGAGCCAAAGATTCAAAACAAAGAATTAAATCCAACCACATTCGGTGGGATTCTCGGAAAGTTTCTTCTGAAGAAATGGCCCCTTCCTACAACGGTAAAGAATGCGTTAACCAAATATCTCCCATTCCAACATTCCCTCAACCTCAACACGTATGGAGCTTCAACTGCGAACTGAGTACCAATATGTCAGTGCCTGAAATCAAGAGGAAAGTTGCTGCCTCCATCGACGCACTCAAACTGGACATGGAGTTGGGTGTAGACCGTCCAGATGATGATTTGAACAGCAAGCAAAGCTCGTCCACTTCTGAATCTTCTACAACGATAGAAGGTGGAAACAGAACCAGAGACGAAGGATACTCTACCATGTCCAGCGATTTGCAACCTGATTCGGCAGCAGACACTACCATCAGTGAGCCGGAACACTCGGCGACATATGTTATTACAGAGAAAGATATCTGTAACAGCGATGACAGCGTCACTGAATGCTTAGACGGTTCAATGTGTTCCTCGTCAGATAGTGGCTTCGGGCCCTTGCATCAAGTTGCTACTTCACGAGCTGCTAATGGTTTTCCACTTGAAGAGGAACCTAGCAGAACTATAAATGAATTGCCTAAATTTGATGCCGCTGGTCGAAAACTCGGAACCGTCAAATGCAAAGAACAAATTGCTAGCGTCAAGCCTACTATTAGAAGTACAGGCAATGTTTTCGATCAGAACTCAGTGCTGAGTGATAATAAATCGGATTCAGTTTGTGATAAATTTCTGTCTGATTCCGGTACTCTGAAAAATGAATCTTCGAAAGCATTTCAAGAATTCGACATGTTTTCTTCTTCTAAATTGCCTAATGATCAGAAGCTTTCAGGTGTCGATCAGTCTACTATGATTGATTACATAAATTTTCCAAAAGAATTTATGGGCTTGACAAATTATCGAAATTCATGGCATTTAGGTCATACAAAATCAATTTGTGACGACAAAATAGTTTTTTGCACAAGGCACAGTTACATAGATGACAATATATATGACGATAGGGTGGAAACGGCTGAGAAAGCTACTCTTACAGAGCCTGAGGAGGAATTGTGGCGCGAAAAAGCACTGGCACCTTTTATTGATGAAAGTATCTGGTCTCTATATTCTTCCGAAGGCGACATGCAGGTCAAACATTTTCCTATCGAACCTCTTTTGAGTGAACCCTCCCTTGAAAAACTCATAAGCAACTGTAGTCCGTGTATTGTTGTTACAGAAAATGTCGATTCGATCCCACAAGACGAAACATTTCAGCCTACTGCCATCAAATCGTCTACAAACTCATCTGTTACCGAACTAAATAATTTAACTGGACAGAATACAGAACAGTTCAAACCTGGTCTCGAAAGAGTAGCATCAGATACTGTTTTATATTTGAAGGATGCCATTCACGAATTAGAGGATTCAATGAGAAGAGGCCTTAAGTCATCCAAGAACATTCCTGCTTTGCATCAGAATTCTGGTTCGGAATCAGAGTCTTCTCCTACTGGAGGAATCAGTTTCAAGCCTGAGATTTTGCGCACTTTAGAATCAACAATGGCTGGGCAAGATGTAAGTATACTTTTTGCTATTTTATCCCTATTTAATTTCTAAGTACTTTCATGCAATCAATATAGTATGTCTGTCTTGTAAGGTATAATAATGTCTTGTATTGCTTTAATATACTCACATATATATAAAGTCTTGAAAACAATATAAAAGGAAGTTTTAAGTTTTCTTTGATTTTTAAATAACTACCATCTGTGACTTCCCTTAGCTGAAAAAACAAAATCCATGTGGTTATCAGTTCCACGCTTGATAATTTCGAGTAATTTCGCAGCCATTGATGTGCATTTGGTATATCTGTATATATGTGGTTCATAGTTACCTAAATCGGCCGATTTTATATCTTGTATCTTCATAACATTGGAGTCTGCTTTGTGTCCAACAGTGAAAAAAATTGTAGATGCTCAATCAAGCCTTACATGCTTGTGAAATGAACTATACTCAGATGTTACCCATGTGACCAAGGAAAATCGAATAGGGCAATAATTGCATAATAATAAATCTTCATTTTTTATTGTGTTCACATTTTTCTTTCCGTTATTATTTATAAGATCATGCTATATCCAATAGTAATCAGTACAATTGTTTTCAAAAAAGCTTGTATGTTGGAAGTAATTTTAATTTCAGGAATCAGCGGGGGGTGGGCGGTTAAAAACTATGGAACAAAAAGCATGAAACTCATCTTATTTAATCAAATTTCTCTTTTACCTGTGAGTGTTCAGATCTCATGTTAGGTAAAACAATATGATTAATATATCCTTTCTCCTTTTAATTTTATTCGATTGTGCCGTAGGCTACCTCGAAGAATCTGTAGTTTGATGTACCAATTTTCTGCATATTTATTTTCGTATCTGAATGTATAAAATAAAACAGACAGCGTCTTAAGATACTATTCAACATTTTAGAAATGTTAAATCAGTTGATGTCTAATCAAATTATTTTTTATATAAAATCGGAAATAAGCTTAGCAATAAGTGGGATGGAAAATATATATGTATATTGACTAACTCTTTAGCTTATAGGTTATATTATTTTAGATTATATACCTTATAGGTTCGCTAATATATTATTGCCCATGCATTTCTTAAATATAGTTTACAGTATCATCAATTCTAAACCAATATTTACCTCCTTATAAAATTCTCTATAATATCATAAATCATATAGAAAAGTTTTATGTAATTTATTGTAATATTTTTCTCAAATTATTTATTTTATTTTAATAATTGATGAATGCATCATGTAAACTCTTTTGCAGCACCTTGCCTGGCCTTCTCCTACCCGTAGTTCGTCCTTGAGTTCTGTGCAATCTTGCGTATCCTGCCATGTGGTAAGCGACGAAATGGAGGATGTCGACCTAGTCCGAACCAGCCAGAAGGGATCTCGGGTAATTAATAATATACATATTTTTACTTGTAAATTTCTTCGTTCACAAGTATTTGTTACTTTTTGATGCTGGTAAGAAACTCAAATTTTCTTTATTTCATTTTCAGGATAATGACCTTAATAGTGCGAGTGATGCTGAATATGAGAACTTAGACCACCGGGATTTCGTCGAACGATGGCTTCAGAAAGAAATAGTTTTCGGCAATTCTCCTAAGCTGACGGTCTGTATGTTTTCATTGTTATAACTTAATATTAAACAAATGTGAGAACATGTGAAATATTTTGAATTATTTTCAGTGTTTATTTTGTTAGTAAATTTTTTTAAATAGTTTAGACTCTTTACTTTAGACTTTAAAATATTTATTATTTTGTCTTTAAAATATTTATCTTATGAAAAATCGTTCAAAAAGCATGTTAGTTATGTAAATCATGAAATCCTCATTAGACTGTTTTAATTTAATAGCATTGATATTCATTTTAATGTTATAAATTTATCTGAAACTTCTTAATAAGTTGATTAAAAAGTATAATGTTGGCCTGTTTTATGTAAATGAAATTAAAACATTCAATGCCTGTGTTTCCAATATTTTATTTTATCTAAACGTTTTTAATGTTATGCTTCAGAATATAAAATATAATTTTCCTGATTTATTTTAATGTCTTGTCTCATCTGGTCTTTATCAGATGTCGCATTTGGAGCCAGTTGCTGAAATAGGTGAATATCCACTGCCTTCAGAGAGGATAACTTCTGTGGAAACTCGGATTTCACCCCCGTCCAGAACACGCTTCAGTCCGTATCCCAGCGAATCCAAAGAACCAAATGCAATTATATCATTGCTTCCTATACAAAAGACTGTTACTACGCAATCGGATGTAATATCATCTGAGCCACTTTTTGAAAATGATGCTTGTGTGGCTGAATGCATCCCCGATTGCCCAGAAGATGTAGATGTAGAATGCTTGGATCCGGAAGCTACTGAGTTCAACGGGGACTTCTACACCCTCTGCAGCATCGGATCCCTCAAGAGCTTGGATCGCTTTTCGCCGTCCAAGACACGAGACATGACAGTGAAACAATTAGTGGAATCGCCCATCTTCAACCGGAAGTCCCCTCCAAAAAGTTTATCCAAATCGTCTACAGATAAACTAAAGCCGACTGGACTGGTCAAACCAACCAGGCCTGTCAGCCTATCTTTCGTCTCCGTTCCTAACGTACCAGAGCACTCTCTGCAGAAGAGTTCTCCTACAGTTACCGACCCGGATTCCAAAGAATCCGACTCTCATGCCAAAATAAGTATTTGCTCCAAAGTTCCTCCAAATAATTTCTCTGTGTGTCAAAGCGACGCCGAGAACAAGAAATCTCCAATCAGCGAGTGTTCTTCAAGTGAAAAATCACCCGTTTCCTGTCTTCCAGTTCGTACTGCCCCTGTTTCTGTCAAGCCCAAGAGTCCCACTAAGATCGTTTTCAGAAGCGGGAGTCCATCGAAAAGCGAAGATGCTACAAAAAGACAACAGTGGAAGCGAGACAGACTGGTGTCCAGGCGGAGTCATCTGAAAGAGGGATGTGGAACTGCTTGGATCCATTTACAGCCGAATCCTGCGCTCAGTGACCCATCGGTAATGCTTTAAACTATTGACTGTACGGCATTCATTTTTGTTCATGTCTAACGCATTTCTTTTTTCCAAGATTCATCATGATAGTTTATTAATCTTACATATTGTGTGGTCTTTAAATATGAAAATATCCAAATCAAGAAATAAAGACAAAGATTTATTTATTTTTTTCAACATTTGTTATATAAAAACCAAGTTGATGAACTGATTTGGAAATAATATATATTAAATTTTCTGGTCTTATGATATTTATATTCTATTTATTATTATGCTATTTGTATTTTATTAGGTCTTGCGTGCGTTTTGATCATTTTTTCACTTTAAAAAGGTATTTATTGAGAAAAATTGGTACAGTATGTATCAATCAAAATATTTTTCATAATTTGTTTTCAATTATTTCACATTTTCGTTCAGTAAATCTTGCAATAGATTGTCTTCGAATTTTTTTGGTTATCCAGGTCGTTCTTGGTCATTGATATTGAAATCACCACTCTTGAATCATTGAAACCAAACATGACAATTGGGATATGACTAAGCAGTATCACGAAAAGTTTCTTATAGTGTCTGATGGGCTTCGGCAGCAGACTTCTTCAAGTCAAACAAAAAAAGCATTGAATGTCTGAAATGCAATTTGAATCATTCTACTTTTGGGCTCTTTATACACTAAATAACTTGATATGACTAAATGCAAAATTTCAAAACTTATAACAATAAAATAATAGCAAATTTTAAAACTCAAAACCATTGTCGTTTATACAGATATCTCACATGTTTACCAATAGATGTCGCTGATTAAAATACATGCAAGAGCCTAGTATTTATTAATTTGATTATTCTTGTTATAATTAGTAATATCCAATATGTTGTTATTGTTGTTGTTTGGAATCGGTTTTATTTCGGAATCCCACCTATAAATTCTTTAGTGATTTCTTCTTAAAATCTTCAGTGGAGTCGGCATTATAATACATCATTTCAACACATTTGTCAAATTAAGCATATAGCTCAGTAGGACTACTTGAATAAATTATTGTAAAATTCTGATTAATACAACGGTCAAAATAAATTTATAATTCTATTATTGCTTGTCATTTCCTCATATTTCCAGCTGTTAATCAATTTTAGCGTTAAATAGATACGCAAATCTAGCTCGTGTGTCTAAGTCATTTTTATGAAAATTATATATATTTGAAATATAAAAAAATTAATTTGTGTTTGGTAGGTGAAAATTTAACTTATTTCATAGAACAATTAGCTAAATATTAGATTTTTTTTAATAAAAGATTGATAACAGTTCCAAACTGAGATGCAGTGGACTTAATGAAAATTTCTAGTTTTTGCTTAGGTTGTGTTATTTTTATACTATCATTTGATTTCTTATTTGTGCAGGTCCGGAGCAATCTTTTAGATTCTCTGAAAGCTCCAACCAGTAGCAGTGGAAGTAGCGGCACTGAAGAAGAAGATAACGAAGTGCTTGTGATCCAAACCAATTCTCATCTTCACAGGATATGCAAAGAGCGTCGACACAAGGCCAAAGGTTAAAAAAAAATTAAATACTTTTTCATTCCTTAATACTTGTATTATTTGTGAATTCTTCTTGATTTCTATCAAATTGTATTCTAATTTAATGAAATGAAATTTCGAAAGGGTATTTAATAATTATTAGCATTTAGTCTATAGCATTTTTTGGGGGGGGGGAAGGTTAATGCATTTATAGATTCTTACTAAACTAGTATGGATAATAATGTGTTACACTGATTAATTCTGCAACTATGTATCCGTAAAAGAATTAGCATAAAAGCGAAGTAATTTAATGCAATTCAGTATTCTAAGAATTATCATAAATCTTATAAATATAGTTTTAAGACTTTTAATCCCATAGCTTTTAATGTTCATGCTTATGTTTTAATTCCATAGTTTTTAATGTTTAGTAGTGTAGACTCTGTCGGGATGATTTCTTCTAATATATAGGCACTTTCATCATACAAATGAGTACTAAAATTGTTGATGGCGCTTAATTTTACTTCTATATTATGTTAAATAAAAGGAAAATCTGTTATTAGGATTAAAAAATTCTGATTTATTGTAATTAATTATTTATTATTTTCTGAAATTAACATAACTGCATATTAACGTTATTCTTGGTTTAAATATTTCATTGACACAGTATTAATTCTGTATATGTTTGTTTTTAAAGAGAAAAAAATGTCAAAAGTTCAGAATTTAGTGAATGCTGTTTCTGGAATATAATCGGAGAGGACGATAAAATGAGTGCAAAGGCCCAGGGTACCGATCTTATTGAACATATCAGAAACAAACTATTAATGTTTTTGTTGAGTGTATGAAATATTTTCATGAAAAATGTTTGTTTTACTGACGCATTTTATTTTTGTCCCTTTTAGCTTCTGCAAACAATCCTTTGTATGACATAAAAAAACGGTCGTCCATCGTGGGTCGACGAGAACTGTTCTACAGATTTGGCGACAAAGAGAAAGAAGCAATTGCTTGTTTCGACTTTTTGGAGAAAATTCCTTCCGTTGAATCGCTGAATAAGCTAACTACTCCGCCTGAAGAAACGCCGCCCATCCCTCCATCCAACCTGAGCCTGTCGTGTCGACAAATATCGTCCATTAAAGAGCGAATTTTACTGGTATCTCCCACTTTTGGCGACCGTTTTAAATCGACATCCGCTGTCGATCCTCCATCCAAAGTGGCCGACCTCGCTAAGTCTCCGTTCTCCAACTACAGCGCACGCAAGCTGAGGTTACCTAATCTGTGGAATAAACCCTTGAGCCACAACATGTCTTCGTCAACCCTCAATTCTCAGGACTGCGAATTGCTGGATCATATATCCCTAAGCGACTCCTGTGCAGAAAGTTATTCCTCGACACCTGAGAGCTATGACGACGCAAGCTGAAGAGAGTATTCGAATATCAAGTCTATTTTTGTACATTTACGTTGCTTGCTTGGTTTCTTGCAACACGAAACTTCTGTATATTTGAGGACTCTTTGTTCAGAAGGAAGACTGTGTCCGACTATGACTTTTCAATCCCCTGATACCGTTACCCAGATATGTCCAGTAGAAATTAATGCAAATATGTCTAGATTTCAATTGCTGAAGTCAATGGTAATTCCTATTGCCAATATGTAGAATGTTATGACAGGAGGGATCTGCGATGGGTAATATAGTACGCCCTTGGAGATATTCGTTGAGCTCCAAAAATTAAATGATTTTCATTTTAAATATTGAATTTTCATTGCCCATAATATCAAGTGTTAGTATTTAAAGCTGGATTTTGTACGAACTTAATTTATTAATTTTAAATGCATTAAAGCTCTCAACTGACTCTGCGTATATCTCTGTGTTTTTTCTCTTTTATCAATTGGAATTACCATTACCTTAAGAGCAAATACTTTTAAATAGTCAATAACATTTTGCTAAGGAATTCCTTTACCGTTTCATATATTAATTCTTTATCAAAATTAAGGATTATAAAAATTTTCGCTATAAACTGTCCTTGTAAAGCCTTCATTTCTTAATACCGGCTAATTTATTTCTAATATGCAAAAAATATTTATAATGTATCAAATTTTAATTCAAGAAGTCCAATAAATCTTATTTTTCAAATGCCATGTAGTGTTAAAACGCACAAAAAACAGTTGACTGAGCATGGCAAATATATTGTGTTAAATCTTTTACGATAAAAACCAAAACTGACAGATTTCTCGATTGCATGAGAGAATAATTTGTGATTGGTTATGATCGTAATGAAGCTTAAAATAAATCTGCCTAAAAAGTATTATCAATTCCAAAGTGTAAAACTGGATATATCTGGGTTCCAACTGAGTAAAAAATAGACGCAGAAATGTGTCCCATTTTATACTCAGTTATATTGTTTTACTTTTCAATGCAATCATTACCGAGTGTTAGACTTTTGCTTTATTTACGTTAGAGTAACCACATCATAGATTATTATTTACAGCATTTATTTCTCAAGAAACGTGCTCAATATTAATTCGTTTGTATTCCATTTATGAATTATCGGAAGAAACTAGAATTATACTTGTGCCTTTCGCATATAATAAACTTCCTTTCATTTCGTTCGAATTTACTGTAACTAATCTTTAAAGTACAATCCATTCATATTTACAACTCAACCTGAAATTTACCTCGATCTTTTGATTCCGTATCTCTTACGTACTTGAGAGTCTTTTGTATTTTATATATTCTATTGATTCTTTTGAGGCATTTAAAAAACCGCAGCCGTCATGAAATGTATATACATCAAGTTTTAGAGTTTTACAAAGCATTTTTATATTGTTTTTTTTTCCTTGTTTTTTTTTATATACAGACTAGAGAACAGACTGATTTGTGGATGTGTTTGATTTTTAGTGCTTTTCTATCCATCTGAATGTCTGAGTACTGCTTCTATAAGTAAAATATTGGGTGGCATTGTTTGATGTTGTATTAATTCATGTCTCTTCTTGTAATGGGTCATGTGTTTAGGTACTCTATAAATGGCGAGCAGATAAATATATTATGCTTTTAAAATCCTAGCATGATGATAAAATATTAATCATCATTTCAATTATAAGTTGGTTAGAATTGTTTTGTCCTGGTGAAAATCGACATGTCTATTCCAATAATGGAAGTTAATGTCTATTATCTTTTGGAATTAATCTCAAATATTCCATTGGAATATTTATTAGCTACAATCGGAAAACCACATGATAATACCAAGATCATGCAATTATCCTACATATTCAGTGATGAGTCTGTACTGTCTTTCAATTGCTGCTGCTACTAACACAATAATTTTTTTTCGTTTAGAAATTTTTAACTTAGTTTTAATGTTAATTTTTCCTAAAATTGTTTTTCATTCTTCATTTTGTTTTATTTAAAGACCTTTTAAAAATGAATCACATAATTGGAGAAAGTTATGTTTCAAAAGAGATCTTTTAGTTCAATCTTGGAAGTTATAAATTTATTACCATTTTTTTCATCCCTTATTTTGATCGTTCCTAAACTGCAATCGCGAGGAATAAAGAGCTATATTCAAAGACAAAAATCAAAAGAACGAAATCAAAAATGGATTCCTATCTACTAATGAAAAAAAAAAACGATTGCAGGGATTTCTGATCTTTATTTTTGGACATAAATTTTTTAGAAATAGAAATATTTCAAATTTTAACTCCATGAAATGAAATTATTTCATTAGTTTTTATTTATGAGAACCAGAATTGTTTGAAATACAATCGTTTTCCTTTCAAATTCGAATTATCTGCTCGGCATTTCTACAGTCCAAACAACTGTCTGTAAATAAATAGTACGTGCTCTTGGAAACAGACGTGAGTATAGATTTGATAGGGTATTACGTTTTCTACGAGGTCTTTAAAGGTTTTGTACAGAGGTCTATTTTTAGAGCAGCTTTCCTGCTGTATATACTAGGGAAATAATTTCATTTTTTTTCGTCGATTTTTTTCCCGTGTAAAATTTGAAGTATTCCGTGTGTTGATTATATTAAAGTCGTTTCTGACATATTCTATTCAACGTGAATTGTGGTAAATTATATGTTTAATGTATTTATAATTCGCGAAAAGTTTGTAAATTTTTTATATTGGTCGTAACTTTGGGTGAATTAATAATTGAATGTTGTGTGCAGAGTCATCTTTAATTTATTACCCTCTCTATTTAATTGTTTATATTGTAAGAAATTTACTTTTTGTAAAAAAGAAGCGAAACAATTAAATTTTATTTAATATAATAAAACTATAAATTCTTTTGGAAAACAAATGGATGATTTTTATTAAAAAGACGCAACATCTTTGTGCAGAATTTGTTCGTTTGTTAACAGCGACGCAAAAAGCATTTGTATTACAAAAGTGATATAATTCAAAGATTGGGCGTTTAAAATAAGTCTGAGTTCATCACAAGATTTTGATTTCTTATTTATCCGTTTGATGTCGTCGATTCTGAATTTATCGAATGCGCGTCTAATTCATTGTTAATCAAGACTTCTTTTTGACTGTTCTGTATTTAATCTGTTAATTTATGGTGCTTGTAAAATAAAAACTATTCGGTTTATGTTCTGATCTCTGTATTGGTAAACTGTTATTCAATAAAGATGTGATTTAAAAACTTATCATGTTTTCATTTCAAACATCTCTTGTTTCCTTCATTTTCATAAACCAATCATTCATAATCAAATACCAGTTTTTAAAATGATTAGATTTCTATTTTAGTCTGAGTACACTTTTCCCTTTAGCCTAGTATTAAAATGGAATCTATTAAAAACTTGGGTGATTTAACTAAAGATCATTTAAAGAGTTTTCTGTGACTTTTCTTTCAAAAGCTTTGGCATGGATTTATAAAAGTTTATACAAAAATGCTGTATTTATAAATTTTAAAGATATGACCTTATTGCCAACCCATAAGATTGAATAGTAATCCAATATTCATATTTTTTTATGATTTTTTAAAATTAAAATTAAGTTTCAAAAAATATTCAGAGTAGCCGCTCTAATGTACCAGTAGCTAATTTCTAAATAATGTGACAAAGGTATATAATTTCATTTGAATGTACTTGCATCATATTTTAAGCTATTTCAGACTAAATAAATGTATTTACTGAAGATATTAAGTCTAAATTATTATGAAACCCTCCAATCCTATTAATCATACATAGTAAAATAATCTTCAAACATTGATAGTCTAGGAAAAAACAAAATGAATTTCGCTTATGGATAAACTTGGTCTTGTTATAAAGTTACTAGTATCAAGACTTCATACCATTTTTATGGTCACTTGAAAAAAGATATCAAAATAACGAGTAGAGGAAGCGGTGGCCTTTGATTGATGTTAGCAGAAAGGATTTTATAGTTTAATAATACGGTCAGTTTTGATCACATAAGAGAGGAATCCTCGTAATTTAAAACGTTTAAATTATTGAGAATGTTTTACTAAATATGACCAATAGGAACGGGAAACTGCACAGAAATTTAGAAAATGTAATTTTTTCTGTCAAACTTCAACATATAATATTATATGATGTAGAGAATTTCCGGATTCGAATAAATTTCAAAAGCGATTTTTTAAAGTATAATTATAAAGGCGAGTTATAGAAATTATCTGATAGAATTCGATTAAAATGGTATCCCTCTATAAATAAGTAGTATATAAAATATATAAACATACCACATAAAAATATTTGATTATAATAATTCATAAATTTATTCACGAGCATAAATAATAGAGAGCTCAAGAATTCTCACTCAAATGTTTCAATAATTATCTAAGAGCTTCTGTTGTTAATAACAGAGGAAAATGAATATTGTCAGATTTACTTACCTTTTTCGTATACAAAATTCTATTGATACGAAGAAGTTTTATAAACATCTGATTATCTCTGAACATCTGAAACATCTGATTGAAATTTAATAAGAAATTCAAAAATGAATTAATGATGCATATTTTGTAGAACTGTGAAACTATTAATAATATCTTAAGTGCGTAATAACAAAAATCTTAAGCACTGGATTGTGACGTCCATGTATAAAAAGAAAGGAGCGATGTCATAATCTAGTTCAGAAACATTTTTCATTTCAAGTAATATATGTTATTTTTCTAAAAACTAATTCCATGAGTACAAGTATAACAAATTTTGTAATAAATAAGATTGGGCTTCCGATAGTTAATTCATCAAACCACCTTTACAGATAAATAACAGCCATCCAATTTACAGCGCTATGACTTTTCAATTTGTTTTGCTTTCTCGATACGGATTTAAAAGAAAATTGAAAGGCAATCCCTCAAAGATGCCGGTTTCTTCCTAGAAACTCCACTCTTCTTCCACTGTGAATTATATGTTGCGTATTCTAAAGTGATTAATCTAAATAATCTTTAAATATATATGTCAAATAGTGAAATTAAAAATGCATTTTATCCCAAAGATTTTGAGTAGTAATTAATTAATTATCATTAATCCGGATTGAGATGCCTAAAAATCTTCAGGGGTTGTATATAAAAATTCGAAAATTGCTAAACATAAAAGATTATGAATTTTGGTTTTCCTTACAAACATATAAAGCAAATAGACTTAGGTGAAGACATGGCTA
The DNA here is from genome assembly GCA_026543055.1 of Argiope trifasciata. Lineage (NCBI taxonomy): Eukaryota > Metazoa > Arthropoda > Arachnida > Araneae > Araneidae > Argiope > Argiope trifasciata. The sequence goes on along the minus strand of JAPMOQ010065000.1, from coordinate 981,964 downwards.
TTAACTCCTATTTTATCATCCTTTCAGTCTAAAGCGTAAGAGAATCGTGCATTGACACTGTACTTGCAATTGATGTGAGTGTGAGTGATCCTCCAAAAAATTTCTCGCTAACTCATTGATAAAGTTATTACGCCAATAGAGCATCTTACATGGAATGGGCGTATATAATAGTTATGACATATTAACTTTTGGTGCGAATTTAGCATTTTTGGCCAGTTATTTGACGATTATTCCCTGGCATGCTTTAATGGTATCCAAAAATCGAATTTGTATTTTAGACGTATTTTCTTAACCGAATAAACCAAAACATTCGATACAAAACTGTACTTGTAGTCACAAAATTCCAGACTAAATTTTATATATTGAAGTCGTTGCACTTTCGAATGATTACGTTTACATGTTTTTGAAAATATAGTCCGAAAGGAGATCAACCCCTTGTTGGATTTGGCTCAAAATTTGACAGACGTATATACTAGATGTTAAATTTGTATAACGAATTTTATCTCTTAGTTTTATAATTATCGTGTTAATTTATATTCAAACAGCCAGAGAGTTCGGCTTTCTCTTAATAGATTTTGCTCAAAATTTGATAGAAATCTGCAGATTTGTTGGAAAGACCATACAACAAATTTCAGCCTTCTAGCTCAAAATCTATCTTTATCTAGTCTTATCTTTGTCACAGACTGATAGACAAAAATAGTAGGACATTCCCCCGTGGCCGTTCAACTTAAGAGTCTACACAGCACTTGGGAGAGACCTACAGGAAGACTGTTAGACCCATGGGCATTTTTCAAAAGTTTATTTTTCGAACTCGGGAAGATCTAAAACATGAAGATACGTCAAATTTTCATGTTCGAAGTTTTCGGAGATGACTATTCTTTCTTCATACGATATATACTATGCGTATATACGACGTATGCAGAAAGCTTTTTTTTTTTAAGTTATGCTAAAAATGCTGATGGTATACATTTCCTGTCTGTCATATCTTGTTTTTATAGTTTCATACAATAAGGGTGGAAAAAAGATGACATGTGATATTTTTTATATATGCACGATAGTTTGAAATGTACCCCTCCAACCCATTGGCAACAAAATTGAACGGGAAGTGCTTCAAAAGCTATAAAGTGACGCTTTCTGTATTATTTATAGTCCCATTTCCCGACCACGACCCTTGCTCTACTCCACAACTCCATTGAAGGAAAAGCCCATAAATTTTCGGAGCTCTCGATCATGTTTATTAGATTTACCGCTGATGCACCTCTCGAACGGGGGTATTAAAGAACATTCTGAGTGTAGAAACAAACGGTATTCTCCTCTCCTGTTCCAAAACAAGAGCTTAAGCGCAGTTGCCAGCGCAACAAAGGCTGCATCTCGGCCCAAACAGAAACAATGCTTGGGAAAATAAACACTCGGTGGTGGAGATTTTCGGAAAAGAGCACTTCGAAAAATACCCTCTCCCCCCCACCCTTGCACACACACCTGAGGCACTTAAAACATTTTACTGTCTGCCCCCGCGAAAAATTCGCGTGATCTGTGGCACTTCCACGTATAACTCTTTTCCGTTGGCCGTCTATTATTGCGTCAGCCTTCCTTTATGGCTCAAGATATCTTTGTCAGAAGTTGAATGTATCGCTTTCGATAGAATGCCATTTGGAAATTTTCGGTTTTAGGAATGTGTTCATTAAGAAAATTAGGGAAGTTTAACATTTTTAGCCATGTGATAGATCTATGAAATTTTATCATGATATCGATACTAAATTTTCAAAACGTTAGTTACTCATCATGAAAATATAAGTAGTGCATTAAAAGAAAAAAATAATATTTATGCATATGCTAAGAGATCTCATTTTAAATCTTAATTGATTCCCTAATTTGTATCAAAATTTCCCCCATATTAACTTTATTTTAAAATTGTCTCTTATTTCCCTATCCGATTCCATTTTTATTTAATTAATGTTACTCTCTAAAAATGCTAATCAGCAATTTAACACTTTCCGAGTGGAGGGATAAAAATATGACTAGCTAAACAAATTCTTTTAAAAGGTACCTATAAATTTTCGTACCTAATTCAACATGAAAATGCCTTCTAAGGAATCAAGTTACGTAATATAAAACTACCGAGAAAAATATTTCTTTTTCTTTCTCTAAGGGGTGTAATAAAGAGAAGTTTAAATGTGCGTGTGTGTGTGTGTGTGTGTGCGTGTGTGTGTGTGCGTGTGTGCGTGTGCGTGTGCGTGTGTGCGTGTGTGTGTGTGTGTGTGTGTGTGTGTGTGTGTGTTTTCAGGGCGTTAATGTTTTAAATAAATAATTAATATTGAGATTCATATTTCAAGGCATAACCTCGTAATTCCATCTAGTTTATTTTTTTAAACTGCGGACTCCAGTGTCTTATAGGTTACCACGGCAACGCCAGGATCAATTTCACATCACCACAAAATTTCCCAAAAAATCAATTTATTACTACAGCTAACAGTCAAACATATTATTATAGTGAATTAACAGAAAATATTAAAAATAGTTTATCATTGAATTTAACAGTGGTTTGACTCATGCAGTCATCTCGTGATAGGAAGACTAATATACCTTTTTATTACTCCCTCACCAGTAACACTGTTTCGATACACAGAAAATAGATGGAAAGGCATATTCTGACAATTGAATTCAACTTATTGTCTGAAACCTAAGGAGAAAATGAACGATATCAACAACGTATTGACTTACATAATGCATGCAGTGATTCTTAAAATATATATTCAATATGGCATCCAATATTTCTGTTTAATAAATACATAAATAAATAATTATATAAATCAATATTATAAACTTTCAGTACTTTTGCATGTTACATTATCTCAATTAGTATTTTTTACAATAATATAAAAAAGAATTTCCATGCTCTTTTATAACAATTGCAATAAAAAACACTTACGCAATCGTCTGAGCTAAAGTATCAGAACTTAATATTATTTTCAAAAAAAACATAATTGAGCGAGAACATCTATTGATTATAAAGAATATTCAACATTCACAAAATAAGTTTCACCTCTGAATAATAAATATGATGTGCATTTATAAGTAATTTAATTTTTCAATTTGCACGACACAATCATAACATGTGTTATGTAGCACAACACCAGTTAAATGCAATATGTAATATAAGCTCACACAATTTAATTACAGCGCATACAAGATACTCGAATTCAACAAAGTATCCACAACTATCATTTATTTGCATTTAAGATAGACACAACTTTTAAATCTTTGTAGGTTGTACACAATGCGTAAATTCTGAATAGGTCCCATCTTGTATTCAAATTTTGATACTCATTATAATAATTTATATATATATATATACAAAGAATATTACGCAAGCAATTCAATAAAATACAGCTTAAATACTCTTTTCTTATTAAGATTCTAGTAAAACAGCTCTAATCAATGTTATGAATAACAGCATGAAATTACATTTCCTAATATTGTATTTTACTTGCAAAATTTATGAGGAACAATATAATGTGGTGAAATTTTTATGCATCTACGTATTCAAAGTATAATTAAAACTAAATCCATTTTGATACAAAAAAATAATTAATTAGTAAGCTATGAACACCACATTTTAATCTTTAATTTTTGCTGGCCGTTTTATTTTTCGACCATACCTGGAAATGTTTTGATTATCAGATGAGAGAGGAGGGTCCTCTTGCCCTTCTTCTTCTTGCATACAGCCGACCACACCGCCACCACTGAACGTAACAGTATCGACAGGATTTGTTATGGTCGACTGCTGATTAAGTATTGTCCAACCTTACGTTGACCGAACAATCAAACTAACATTCCTTTCGGGGTAGTAAATAGCTGTTTTTCTCCCCATCTACACTCCCTCAAACAGTTGGAATGAAACTGTCAATCTTTGACATCATATCCTTCAGGGTTTTGAGATGACCTGGTACCATCAGTACTGTACTTAAATCATTAATGACAATCTTCAGGTCCTTCCTTAACTCTGAGATCTCTAAAAATTCCATTAAATATTAAACCATTAATTCCATTAAATATTAATATGCCGAGAATACAGAAACCATAAATATGGAATGGTAATTTATATGAGATTATAGGCGATACGTTCCTACGTGACAAAATAAAAAAACAAATACATAAAAAATCAATTTAATTGAAGTTTTTGAGCATATTGATTAATTATCTTAAGGCTTAGGCAATAGTTTGAAGAATTTTCTAATTTTCTCTTGCTTGGCAGTTTTTAAAACCTCCTTCAATTCAGACCGATACGCAGCAGTCGCATTAGTAATTTGCCTCTTAAAAATAAGACTTCGTTCCATAGACGGATCTAAGTTCATAAAGAAATCGCAAAGCTCATTTGCCATTCTTAAACCTTTACTAAGATTGTTCAAATGAAATGTCACGTTTCCAGTGCTTATTGAAACCTCTTCTTCAATGGGCTATGAATTTAACATTTCCTCCAAGTCAGTCAAATCTTCATCTTGCGATGTCATTTGATTCTATCTGCTCGAACACATCTCGCCCTATTCCATTCGTGATTTCGGTTTTGTTTGCAATTTGCATTTAACAACATACTTTAAACAAAGTTGTAATAAGATCTATTTTACTTTTTTATAGTCCATTTGACGGCATTTACAAAGGATATTGGGTTGGATAACTATTGGAATCCTTTTATTATTATGGATTCCAATAGGTAAGGAGTACTTGTTACATCCACGAATAAAGAAATTTTTAGCCGCGAATAGTGAAATTGCGCCGCGAATTTGCGAATAGTGAAAACGCGAATGATGGAAGCGTGAATTAGGAGCATTTACTGTACCTTCACTCAAAGCGTGAGAAAATGTTGAGATGAGCAGTTTTATAGAAGGCGTTCAGAATTAATTAAATAAAAAGTGGGAATTGAATCAGGAAATAAGAGCATACTTTAGAATGAAGTTAGTATGGGCTAAAATAAGACGAAAATCGTTAGGATTTAAATTAAAGATAAAAGCTAAGAGGAGAAATTTTTTCCTGATGAATGAAATAAAGTCGACAAATATAAATAACGAATTTCATGTAATCTTAATATTTTTTACACATTCTTATTACAATCTTATAGAAACAGAAATCTTATTCAACAATATTACACCATTTATATTGTTACAATAGATGTCATAGAACATGGTTAAACGATAAAGACGGTACCTGAGCTGGCATTCCCCTGAAATAGTAGACAATATCCAAATCGCAAATTTTTGAGTATTTACGAGCATTTGTTGCAACTTTCGGCTTCAGTAGTTACCTTAATATTCAGTAGAAATAAGATTGGTAAGTTTAATGAGACAATGAAGTAACTGAAGGTTTCAAAAAAGGATCATTTAAAATATTGCATATATTATTTAATAAGCGTCATGGTTTGCCCAAAACAAATTATTCTGAATGTACCTCAAAATTCGGTCCAGGTTTTCCAAATAACTTGTCATTATAACTTCATATTTTAACTTTATTTTAGTGAACCTTTATAAACCTTATAAATATATTTTTATTTTGTACTAGGCAATAAATGATTATATTATTATAGCATTTTTATTAGACTTTGAAACCCCTCTTTTTTGCGAGATAGTGTATGAGAATTTTTAAAAATTTAAAATCTAACTTAACTAAATTGTAATATTTCAACTTAAAAGAAGAAAAAAACTTACTATCGAAAAAACACCCATAATTATTTGCAATATACAATAACAGAAACGCGATTTCGTATTTTTATTTACAAAAATAACAAGGTTTAACTAATACTAAACATGTTTAGCAAAAACACGATTAAACTCAATTCAATCTATGCAATGTTCTATAAAAAACATATGTTGTTTCACATTCCCCAACAAACGATAGTCATTACCAGAGAAACCTTTCCCCAAATAAACAAAAAGCGCAATCATACTGAAACTAAAAACTTAAATAACAACCTTAACTCTGAATTTCTGCACGCCTTTTTACCTTATTTACCTTAAATCTGTAGACTACTGTTCTTGACTACATCGCATGTTTGCGTTGCTAGGAAACCATTTGTATAATTAATTCATAGACTTAAAAAGAACAAAAATTCTTCATAAAGGCCAAACACACCACAATTCTCACAAAAAACTTGTCCGAAGATATGGAAGCTAAGCAATGGGCGACTTTCATCCTTTTTGCTGTTCTTGCAATATATGCATATGGTAAGATTATTTATTGTCTGTTATAATACTGTTAGTATTCTTAGTAATTTGATAAATTCCTTTTTCCCATTTTAGTTGTAATTAAATCAACAGTTGGAAAAAAGAACAAATAAAAACACATTAAAAGGCAGTAAAATTTATGTTTATTATATAAATACTCATTTTTAATTGAAAACCAATGGGACCAATATCCCCGAAACTTTCTCGGCAAATCTCTAATAAATATGTTTATACATTTGTAGCAGCATATCAATGGCAAACAATAATTATGAGTAAGCTAGAGCGTAATCTTTAGCGATTAATCGCTCTGATGTAGATTTTAACTAATAGAAAACCTAGCATGTATTTTGGACGGGAATACCGAATATGTTATTTGTTTTTTATGTTTTTTTTATATATTATTTGTTTTTCATGTTTTTTATTCGATTAAAAAAAATTGGCTTGGTAATGAAGTTGTAGTCACAATATAACATGCCGAATTTCACATATTTCAGTCGTTGCGTTTAGGAATTACTGCTTTTACAAGTATGAGAAGGAACAGTCCGACAGATAGCCAACTTTTTGACATATTTGATTCGAAATTTAGTGGAAATATATATTTTAAATACCAAAGCCATGTATCAAATTTTATTTATCTAGTTCTTTACGTTTTGTAGTATTCTGATGTATCAGAGTAATTGGATAGACAGACTTCCCCTAAATGGATTTCTTTCAAAATTTGAAAAAATCTGCAACTGTGGAGTAAAGATCAGAGACCAAATTTCACCCGTCCAACTCAATATATTTTTGAATCATAAGTATAAAAATGTATAATTTGCGGATTCAGAGAGATCTAAAACGTCGATTCCCAAAAATCAAATTCAAATTTTTTAACGATTAAAGTACTCTTTATTTTTTAAGTATTTCATAACGAGAAAGTAAAAAACGAACGAAAAGCATTAAATAAAATTCTAGTGTGACGGATTTCAGATAAAAGTTAATTCAAAAAAGCATTTATTACTAAATTCTATTCATGGCCGTTTTCATGAGATTTATAACTTTAAAATATTGTAAAATTTAAAAAGCTACTTTCAAATAATGTAGCATTGCACTTTTATTGCAAAAATCTTGATTTGTGATTTATATATATATATTTCACTTGTCTTAAACATATAACAAAGAGTTGCGTGTATCATTAAATTTATTGCCACAATTTTATTACAATAAATAGAAATTATATTAATTATATCAATTTCAATAATCTTTTATAATAATTTTTTTGGCGAAAAAATTTTTAGCATTTAATTTGTTTAAAAAATTAAGCTGATTTCTCTTATTATAGCATTTTATTTTGCATTATGATTAAATTATAATAAAAAGAATAATTATTCTTAAATCTTTCTATTTTTCCAACTGCAATTCGATGGAGTATCAAAATTTCCATCTAATGTTCTAAATGTTTTTATTTTTATTTTTTGGTAAAAGAAATAAGCAAATTAAAGTAATCTTCAAAAAATTTAAAATCAATATTTTGATGAATATTCGCATTTTAAATCACCCTGAAACGAAAAATCCCATTGTTGAAATTGTGTCTGTCTGAGAACGTTATAAATCAAAAACACTTTGATGCAGGCAAATTAAATTTGATATAAGATTTTTAAAATGATTTTGTAGATTTCTATCAAATTCTGAAAGAAATAATATGTGGGAAGCCTAATGTGTTCGTCTATTCCGTGTGGAAATTAAAGTGAAAACAATAGCTGCAAAGCAGAAAGAGACATATGGATAAAATTTGAAACATTGTTTTCGCATTTGAAGGCAAATCTGTATCAGATAGTGAACTAAATCTATTAGGGTATACAGGGTGTGTCGAAAACTTTGACCACGGCTTCGTTAAATATTGATCAGAGATATATACTGTAAATTTTAAATCTGTATAAAACAAGGTGCAAAATGTTAAGTCGATTGAAATTTTCAGGGTATTAAGCTTTAAAAAATACAAAATTTAAATTTTCTTAAGGACCCGGTACAAAAAAAATTCCAATGAGAAAAATGTTTCGCACCCTCTAATAAGGCCATGTACAAAATTTCATAGCTTTATCAGGAAAGGAAAACTCTCTAAGATATTTTAGAACAAAACTGACGAAGGGTAATCACAAATTAAAATGCAAATGTTTACTGCTTCAATGCAGATAATGCGACGCCGGAATGCATCATAAGGAAATAAAACATGCTTCATATTTTTAGTTTTAAATGCAATTTTTTATATCTGTGCTTCCTAAAAAATACTTTTTTAAAAAAAATTAAAATTTTATATCATGATTTACAGAATACAACTTAAAAATAACACTGTCAATGAGCTTGTAAAAAAAAACTTAAGTAATATTACCCTTAAGCTATTGTTTCTTCAAATTTTTAATACTTTTGAACCAATGAATAGCAAGATTGCTATTTATTTATTCAATAATTACTTTTTTTGTTAATTTGTATGCGATTCGTAAAACACAAATATCCGATATGATTTTTCCTCTTTACGAACTCGTATCCAGGCAACTAAAAGTGGCTTAAGTCAGCATTTATATCGTTTCATATCTTTGAGACTTTTACTGAAATTTCATACAGTATTCGAGGATGGGAACATTTTACTCATTCGCAATATTTTTGTACTGAGTCCATATAAAAATATAAATTTTGTATTTTTTAAAGTTTAATTCTCTGAAATTTTTAATCTACTTCATAACATTTTGCACCCTTTATCATGCAACTTTGCAATTAACAGTATATGTCTATGATCAATATTTAAGGAATAAAAGACGAGGTCAAGGTTTTTGCAACCCTCTGTATATTCTTACGCATATAAACGCAACAATTCAAAAACAAAGAATAAATAAATGAAATTTAATATGTGATAGTAGATCACATATTAAATTTCATTCCTATAATTCAAGTTTATGATCATAAATAGATTTACTATAGTTGCTCTGTACATCCACCCTTTTTCTATCTAAACGAAAACTCTCAATTGTTACCAAAATTGTATTCCTGCTTCCAATTTTGATTTCAGTCGGCTGAATAAAAAAACTCCCAAGAAACAATTTCGGTTATCTTTCCTAACTGAGATCCACAAAACTATCATGTGCAGTGCAGTAATTTTGTACTTTGTAATAAAACGAAGAAATCTGACCACACATTTTGGATGCTTTTCTTTTCACTAATTAAATCTCAGATTTATCACAGATATCCATAATTTTGGTCATAATATCCCAACTTTCAAATTTATCAAACTTTATTTTTTAAGTAATTGTGTTTTTGAATTACCATGCTCACTCACGTACAGATTTACGTATAATTTATGTCATCTGTAACAAATTGATAAAAAAATTTAAATGCGTTTTATAATTCTGTTTATAAATCTGCATGCCGAATTTCATCCACATAACTCTTTGCATTTTTGAGTTATCATATTCAAATACTATGACAGACATATATTCTTTAAATGTGTTATTTATAAATTTTGATTTAAAAACACTGAAAATCTGGTTTTAAGATTACATATCCAATGAGTTTTTGAGTTGAGTTAGACATACAGATAGGCATAATTACAAAATTACTTTTTTCGTTTTCAAGGAGATTTGAAACAGGGAAATTCTTCAAAATCTAGCAATTCGATTTTCAAATGATTACAATTTTCCTCTTCCTTCTTTTTTTAGGGAAATTGTTCAAAATCTAGAGATTCGATTTTTAAGAGAAATCTGAAATAGGGAGATTCATCAAAATCTAAAGACTGAATTTCCGAGCGATTGCAGCCTTTCTCTTCCTATACGGGAGAGAGTAAAAAAATTATGAAAATCTAAAATTAATTTACATTGTAATAAAGGAACTAAATAGAGTGTGAAAAGTTTATTCCCATTTCAGTTCTCTCTAATGTTTTTCTCTTCGTATGTTCGTTTCTTTTTCTAGGCAAATGCCCGAGCAATTTGCCCCTAGAAATTGCTGGAGAATGCTTCAGGCTTCAAACCGATCTTTTCACTTATTCCAAAGCTAGGGATAACTGCGAAGTTCTCGCTGATTTTTCCAGAATGGTCAGTTACATGACGGCAGTACCAGATAAATTGGCAGATCAGATCAAAGATTTCATTTACTCGAAACTCGAAAAGACGTATGTTTGGATTGGATTTAAAACAGATGATACTGATGTCAAAAAGCGAATAGAAGACAGAGAGTAAGTTCCATAAAGAGTGTTAAATTTCCAAATAATGTACGCAAAAAAATGAAATAAAAAAGTAAAAATGAAATTTACGATTCCAAATTTCAAGTTATCATGTGAGAACATTACTTTTTAAGTCATTGTGTGTCTTCTTTAAATCATTTGCCAGTTTAAACCGGTTTTAAATAATCACGAAACTTTTCTAAATGATAAACTATTTACCAATAATTTTTTAACATATTAATTTATATATCATTTTTAAGAAAACAACATTTTTGTAAACACAGACTCCTATTTTCTTATTTCTGTGATCATAAAACAGTTTCATAAAGGATTAATATTAGAACAGGAGTCAAATCCTTCTATGCTTTCCTCTTAAGAATAAATTAAATTGATATTTCCTCTCTGGGGGAAAGGCAGGATACATTTATCAAAACTGTTAATAAACGCGAGTGAAGAGTAGTTTTTCATTTATTTATTTATTGCCATATTAAAAAAATTAAATAGTTTAATTTCTTCTCAAAAGATTACATAAAATTACATGAAAATAGCGACTATGAAATCATAGTTCAATATCAACTTTTTGAAAATTCCTCTGCTTTTAAAGTGGCATACATAATAATAATGCAATTCTGGTAAAAGCAGGTAAAAAAAATATGAGTTTAAAAGATGATAAGGAAAATTGCCATTTATGCTTTATTCATTGCTTAAGCAATTCCAAGCTTCAATTATTTATTGCCTAAACGATTTAGAGCATCAAAAACCTTTAATCAAACCAATATCATGTTGATAAAAAAAGCTTGAAAGAAAAAAAACAATTTTTCATACTCTTACTTTTTTTTGGCTGACTTTATCAAAATATTCATAACAATGCACAAGTTAATTTATAGAATACTAGCCGCCTTTGCCGACCAGCTGGTTCGCCATGAGTAATGCGTTCTAAAATTTCCAATTAAATCCCATATTCATTAGCCAAAATTTAAGAAATAGTTTAAGTTAAAAGATTCAGTTATTAGTAGTTAAAGAGTCGGTAACTTTATTCGGAAAAACTTTTTGAGTTTAATGCTCTAATAATTTATCAATTATGCTTCCAAAGTATTAAAAATGTTTTTTTCGGTAATATTGCCAAAATGTTAAATATGTTTTTTAAAGAAAGCGAAAAAGGGAAAAAATTATTGAATTAATGGTACAGATATTGCAAACGATTATAGAAATATGCCATTCAGTCGGGATTTCAATGCATATCCTGTCTAAATTCAATCATGTTTACTGTAAATAAAGATAATTTATGGAATTAATGATATAGATATTGCAAATGATTTCTTAGAATCCTTTGCCTTGCATTTATTTTTCTAGAAGATATCACATTTTATATTTATGTTATTTTATCCAGTCACGTGCTGAAAGTTGTATTTCTTTAGATTTGATTTACGATGATAGTTGTTGTTTTTTCATTTGAACTTCCGGCATTCTTTTATTTTATCCAGTCACGTGCTAAAAAAAACATGGTTAAAATATTTATTTAAAAATTCGTTAAAAATAGAAACTTGAGTTATACATTAAAATACTGATACCATTAGAAAGCTAATTTTTTTATCTTTAAATTGATGTTAAAATCATGTTTGTCCGATAATAATTTCGGAAGTTATAGCGGAAAAACGTCGAAATTTCGCTTAAATTTTAATTAATTCAAATTCTAATTAAAAATTCAAAAAAAGGGCTCCTAGGTGCACATTCCCGACCTCCAAGGTATACATGTACCAAATTTGGTAGCTGTAGGTCCAACGGTCTGGCCTGTAGAGCGCCAACACACACACACACACACACACGCACATTGAGCTTTATTATAAGTATAGATATAGACAATAATTCTGTTTGAATAAATGGAGGAAATGCAATATAATATCAACTTTAGGGAAACTAAAAAGAGGATTTATACCAAGTGATACAGGAAGCTGACTGCGTTGAATCAACAATATTTAACTAAAAATATTTTATATTTTTAAACTTTATTTTTATACTAATAAAAAAAATTTCATTAAGGGGTTTAAAAATAGAACCACCGAATATTAAATACTGTAATATAAGGAATTAAGCATCTTACTTAAAAGAGTTAAACACAATGCTTTAAAAGATAGGGTATTTATTTAATAAATTAATTTTATTTTTGAGATTAAAATAGAATTGTAAGAGTGTGAAGCCCTAAAAGCAAAACTGTTAAGAATTCAAAACACTGAGGATAATAAAAAAGAAAATTTGAAAGTACGTATCAGAAATCAAAATGACAATTACTTACAGTATTTCCATCAATGTTTCAAGCTTTAATAATTTCTAATTAATGACTCCTGAGTTTTGATTTCGAATAAATGGAATGAGTAAGACTTAAAGACTGATTTAAAAACAATGTTAAACTTTTTCATGACTTTTGAGTTAATTAAATCTATATAAATTATAGAACAACTACTTTGAGATATATATCAAATCCTTTTGATTATTTTAAGCAATATTTTAACTCATAAGGTTAAAAAAACAACTGATTTGAAAACAAAAAAAAGAGCATTTTTAATATCACATATTTTTGATCAAATTTATAGAAGTGTGTTGTGTTATAAAAAGAAAAAATCTTCAAATTATTAATATTCTCGTTTTTTTTTTTTTTTCTTTTTTCTTTTTTTTTTTTTCACAATTTCTAGGTAAATTTTAAAGTGAAAAAGAGACTCTTAACTCTTTAACTTTTTAACACGAAATATGTCCTTTTTTTAATTTTTGTTTCCTTCTTTTATTTATTTTTAATTCTAGCATTATTTAATACGATGTTGAGATAGTTGCACATACCAGGAATATTTAAACATTTAAAGACATTTCATAACTTTACCTCAATCTTGTTCAGTGAAAATATTTCATAACTCTTTTTTGGGGCATAATACTACGTTTCATCTTTAAATTGATACAAATTTTAGAGAAAATTCTGGGAAATTCATATTTATCCAGAAATTTATCTAGATAAATGTCAAACAAACAGAATGTCTTATCAAACAAATAGAATGTATGTGCGAATGGAACATTGAATTTATAAATAATGGGAAGCTTAACTTATGTAACATCGAATATCAATTCTTTGCTGGAAGCTTCTCTTTGGATTTTTTTTATATATCTTAATAATTCTTATTCAAATTACAGATTAACTGATAAATACAGAAACTATTTTATTTTATCGATATAAAATGGGAAATAATAGTGACATAAACATCATGAATGAGCAGTTAACAGGATAATCTTATTCGAAATAATCACTGTTATTTTTGATAATTAGCGATAATCTGTTACATTATATAATCTGATTGAAACGCAAAATCGTTTTAAGAGCTAATCCACCTTGTGTAAGCAGTACGGAAAATTTAAGAGAGTCAAAATCTCTGATCTGTATGACATTTACTTGACCTTCAAAAATAGTCTAGATAGTCAAAAGAATTTGATCCAGGTATTAGTCAAAAGGATTAATCAAGACAATAGTCTAAAGGATTTAATCAAAGTAATAATCTAAAGGATTTAATCAAGGCAGTAGTTAAAAAGATTTAATCAAGACAATAATCTAAAGGATTTATTCAAGGTAATAATCTAAAGGATTTAATCAAGGCAGAAATCTAAAGTACTTAATCAAGGCAATAATCTAAAAGATGAGAGCTGTGCTAGTTTTTTGGACAACTTAAAGGTAAGAAAACGTATGATTTTATGCGTTGCGATGGTAAAGAATGTTACTGAAATATCCATTTCTTACCTCAGAAACAATATGCCAGCAACTAACAATAAATATGCCCAAAATGTCTTGTTTTTAAATTTCTCCAATGATTTTTACCAATGATATTTTATCAATGAACTCCATAGCCAAATTTCCATTGTTTGAAATGACGATCTAAATCCCAACAATTCAGTTTCTTATTCTGAAAGTTCTTATCAGTTCGAATGTTTTCCAACGCACCCTAGAACCTTGTTGAATATGCGATATCATTTTAAATATTACCTCATAATTCAATGCTAAATATCTTCATATCAGAAAATATTTTGTCAACACCTTTGTTACCGTACCTGTTAAGCAATATCTGGTATCTTTATATGGCTTTAATATTTGTGTGTCAATCAAAATTTGAACTTTTTTTTTGCAATAAAACTGGAAACCCAAGTCTTTATTTATGACTTAATAGTTTCACATATATATAATATACATAAACTAATATACAGTCTCACATTATCCTCTATAGTAATTTTCATGAATGATTTTAATTGACGCTTTTTTACGAATATAGTTTGGACCATACTTAGGCTGATATTTACAACAATTATTATCTAATAATCTATGCATATATAAATATATTTCATATTAAAACCATAATACTGAATTACTTAAAGATTTTTAACATTAATTATTATTTTTTATACAATTAATTATTATTATTTCAAGCAACCAATTTTTAAAATAATTCAAAATTTTTGCTTTCTGCAAAAAAAGCTGCTTATATTTATAAAAAGGATGTCAATTGCAAAAATAGATAAAATAACTAGTTTTGCAAAAAAAAATATTAATTAATTTTTACTCTTTGACTTGTTAAAGTATTTAGTAACCAACTTGCATTTTCATTTATGTTAGCATAGTAAAAAAAAAGTTGCCTACCTTCTTCTTAAAAATCTTTTTTAAAAATCTTATTGAATTAATATTTATTATATGGAATTTCCAAAACATAATTAATCGGAAAAATTATATTAATGATTTAAGTAATATTATTTTAAGTAAGTGGGATTTTTATCGTTTTTTTTTTTTTTTTTTTCCTGATCGACAAAATGACTTAGTTATGTGTTTTGACACAAATCAAACTAAAATTAGTTTCATTTAAATAAGTTCACACAAATTACTTGCACTTCAAATTTTCGAAATTCTAAAAAAAATATACTTAATGTATTTTTACAAAATTATTTTCAAAATGCCTACTCAAAACGATATTATTTCAAAATTGAATTATATTTTAATGCCTTTAAGTAAATATATTCAAATATCATTAATGAATTATTAATTGTTTTGTGCAGAGTTCTTAGCGTATTTTTATGGAACTTTACTTAAAATCTGTGACAATATCTCTTTCAGGTGGTCATTTCACTATGACAATTCCACTGTTGTCCAGAAACATTACGAAGTATGGGCCGAACCTCCGACCGATTCTCTACTGACATGCGCTGTTATAAATGGTTCCCAAGATTTCAATGTGCTCGCGGTAGACTGTGGAGGAGCCAGGTTGCCTGTGGTTTGCATGAAGAAATCAGATAGTAAGCGTGCTTCCAGATTTTTTTTCCAATAAATGTTCCTGGAAAATAAGTGGAACCATTTTTTTAAATCGAGAAACAGTCAGTCTTCTCACATAATGATAATTTTAAATTTTGTGTGACTTTATATAAGTTCTGTTTATAGACTTTGTGTAATTACTTTTAATAAATAAAAAGAATTATCATAAAACAAAGCAAAGTATAGGATTCCATTACTATTTTCTTATCACAGCTGCAAACATCTAAAACCATTCGTCAGAAAAGAGTCAACTTTTGCACATGACTTAATGAAGGAGAGAGAAAATTACAGCGCACTCCCAGGTTTTCTATCTAATGTGGCGAAAGGGCTCGCCGGATTAAAAAAAGCCGAATAGGTTGGAGCTCTATGAATAAATGTTTTGTCCACAAGCAGCAGTTGCTGGAAATGTGTCGGTTTAAAATACGAGGTATGATCCAAAAAAGCCTTTTTCTTTACAAGGCAAAGGAAAAATGCTTTATTAACAATAGACACAAGATACAAATGTTAATTAAGAAATATATGTTAAGGTCATTTCTCTACATACCAAACCTGTTGAGACCCTCTGGACCAATTTGTTTAAACAGTCTTGGTAATAATTAGGTACTTGGCCATTGAGCCAGTTATCGAAACCTTTCTGAATATCACCGTCTGATATAAACTCTGTTTCGGATAAGTGTTTCTTCAAAGCCGTGAAAAGGAAACAGTCACAGGGAACCAAATCATGGCTGTATGGAGGGTGGCTCCAAACATCTCACCTAAATATTTCCTGCAATCTCTCTGCGACTCTCTCAAAAAAACGACACCACTTCGCCACTTGTTGTCTACTCATTGCTTCATCCCCGTACACTTCAACGATTTGTCTGAATTTCGAATAGGGACATATTTTTGGCTCATAGAAATCGTATCACGGCTCACACCTCTGTGCGAGACCAATTCTCTAGATGTCCTGCCATTACTGTCGCTGTTTCAGGTCTCAGTATAAACACTATTTACTCGAATGACCGGTCTAAGACAATTAGTACGATGCGTCTCTACTCTGGGTAACAATATTTTCAACCCTAATTACTACTTATCAAATAATACTGCTTGTAAACTGTTTTTTGGTGTCATGATTTGGTGTCAGCCTGCTCACATTGTAGCATAAATTTTGTAATCTTCACTGTGTTACATTTAAAAAAACATTAAGAACTCCCCAAAGCAATTTTCGGTTGATGTACAGGGTGTCCTACAAAGTATGCAATATCTCATATTTGCAGATTCGGATAGAACATGTCGAAACGAATATTTTGTTGTATAACATGTGGGATCACCGAATATAGCGTCATAATGAAATTAAGGTGTGAATCTTGTGCTATGAAAACTTCCAAGAAGTGAAAAAAAAAACCGAGTGAAAATCAATGTGCATTAAGAATTTTTAATACAACAGATCTTTGAAATATCGGTCGTTCGAACAAATGCCAGAAATCGAAGCTCGCAATTGTTTTCTACACTGTTGCACAAATTCCTTGACTTCGGCTTTAATTGCTGCTCTCAAGTCTACTCTTTTTGAGAGCTGCGTGAAATACATTATGTCTTTAAGACATCCTATAAAAAAAAGACACACGGTTTAAGATCCTGGGTGTAAGGTTGCCACTCTATACTACTGTCTATGGTGAAATTATTCCAAATTGCCAAATATTTTCAATACAGTCGCTGGTGATTGCAATTGATAATAAGTCAGCACCATGTAAACAGGATACTCAGTCAAATATTTGCTCATTTCAGAACCACATTGATTACGTACAGTACACAATAATTTCTTAGTGAGAATGCAAGACTTATTCTCCTCAAACTTGTTTTCTGGTCATATATGCCAATGCGGGGATTTGCATATTCACTTGCAGAAGCAGTTTTCTTCTCACTGGTTGCCACAAATTTGCACAGTCACTTAAGGAAGCTTCGATGCATCGTAATTTGAGTACAGAATTTAGTTTTTCAAGATTCGTAATTAAAGTTCTTCGTGTAATTAGGCAATGACACTATATTCCAAACATTAAAATACTCGTCTTGAAGTATTCTATTCGAATATGTAAAAATTAGACGTTGCGTACCTTGTGGGACTCCCTGTACTTACTGCACAGTAAGTTAATACCATATTAATTGTATAGTAATTATAGTGATAAGTGTAATAATTGTACAGTTACAATCAGGGACAACGGCAACGATTGAAATCCGTTACACACTGACAAAACAATGAATAACAAGCAGAATGTTGCTCTTTTTTCTGTCACAACTCGTATTTTTCCGCTTCCAATGACTTAGCAATGTTACCAATGCAATGTCTTGTGTTCCTGATTTAAAAGAAGACTAGACTGAATTGTTCGGAAGTTGGAAAGTCACGAACCGGATACTCGAGAGTGTACTATGTTCAACAAAAAATAATTCTTTACTCTAAATATGATCACCAAAGAGAATTTCATTAATAAATTACGCCCTCAGTTACACCTTTTTCTAAAACACTTTTGACTACAATGCTGCATACATAACAGCCTTCATTGTCAGCTTTCACTTGAAATTGCATGATATCATGTTCGAAATGTTGTGCATGTATCGTGACATGCTTTTAAGACCAGATGGAACTCTTAGGTTGTCAGCCTCCGAAGTCAAAAATAAAATGTATCGCTATCCGAAAATCGAAGAGGCCGAACATAAAGCTCTGCAGTAAAATGTCTTTCGAAATATCCTTTTACGGTCCTCCTTTTGCCTGCAGCTTATCTTGAAAATAGAAAAGTTTTCTTTCCAGACGAATAGATAATACTGATCCTATTTCTTTGAATTTTGACACCATTTTTCGAAGTCCTTTAGAAACAATAAGATCAGTTCGAAATCGAAGATCAAAATTTCCATAAGACTGATGTGATGTCAGTGATTTTTAAAATGTCTGAAAAAATATGATCGCATTAACCCCAGACCGTTCTAAATAGCGATAAAGGAAAAATAAGCTTTCCGGAAATGAATTTTAAAAAAAAGTTTAATCAAGGTGATAGCACCGAATTCGCCGAATGTTTCTATGTTAATATAACTGCTTGAACACACGACGAATTTGGAAGATCGATATTTTGTCGGCAATATGTTGTTTCAAAATTTAGCGCATATTCCAAAAAGTAAGAAAAAAATATTTGAGTAGAATTTCAAATAAATGTAATATTGCTAATATCTTCCTATTTAAAATTTTTATTTTTATAGAAAGGTCTTATTAGTTGAAAATTAGTTCGGAAGTATTTCTTTCAGTGTCATTTTTTTTTTTTTACAAAGCATCAATTCTCCTAAAGGGTGTAATATATAAATTCAAAGTAGTATGGGTCGTATTTAAATTCAAAATCTATCTAAGTATTTTTTTCCTGTTTTTTTTTTTCCTCAAAACAATTTGGAATATTTCGACGTATCTTCAATACATCGATCGACTAAAATTGGAGCAAGGGCATTATCTGCAAAATTGTCTACGAAAAATCTATAAATCATATTTTCATCACAACTTATGACGAAACAATAGAATAAAGGATTATATTGTTGCTCGCTATTTTTGATATACTATTAACATGAGTTAACTTTAATATAAAAAATGTAGAACCATTTGACAGTAACTGAATAATCACCTTTTTCTTGCATACAGCCGACCACCCCGCCACCACTGAAAGTAGCAGTATCGACAGGATTTGTTGTCGTCGACCACTGAAGTATTGTCCAACCTTACATTGACCGAAATTCCTTTCGGGGTTGTAAATAGCTGTCTTTCTCCCCATCTGCACTCTCTCAAACTGTTGGAATGAAACTATCAATCTTTAACATCATATCCTTCAGGGTTTTGAGAATACCTGATACCATCAGTACTGTACTTAAATCAGTATTGACAATCTTCAGGTCCTTCCTTAACTCTGAGATCTCCATACATTCCATTAAATAATCTATATCTCTTTCCAAATATTGTTGCAATTTAGATAATCTACGTTTTGTTTGCAGCCTGCCAAGATGACAACAAGCCCTACCTCGTATACGGAGATTACTGCTTGCTTGCTGTTAATGTCGCCTTGGAATACAACAAAATAGAGGGTACTTGTAAGCCTGATGCTCCTACTCCAGTCAAAGACAAAGAGATGAAAAAATACGTGGTAAACGCAGTTATGAATTCTTTTCTTGGAGGAGGTGTGTTCGTTGGAGTGACTAAAATAGAAACTCTCTACCTGTTTGAATCGAGGATAGTACCCGCTGAGCTGTGGGGAGATGGGGAACCAAGGCAAAATTATGCATGTGCGGGTCTTGCTTTACAGATGGATGGCTCAGTCAAGCTCAGAACCCTCAGCTGTGATGCCCAGGCTGCTTCGTTGTGCAGTATCTTAGGTACATAAATATTTTTTTTACTTTAAGTAAAAACAGTTAGTTTTAAAAAAATCAACTGCGTTACAATTTTACTGTAAAATAATTAAATGGGTCTTGGAAAATATCCAGTATAATTCCGTTCCTTCCCTCCCCCTTCTTTTTCCCCCTCCCTTTTTCTGTGTCTTGAAGGCACGGGGATAGAAAGAAGCACCTGTTAAAATTAATATTTTCAATTTAACCTTTGATTAAAATTTTTGAGCCGAATTGTAGGTAAATTATTATAATGACAGAAAATTTTAGAAAACAAAAATTGACCTTGTTTAAACGCAACGAAAACAAAATAAAAAAAGAGCTTTGGATATTGGAAAACTACAGGTAAAGTATTATTTATTATAAAACTTGAAGTCGCAATATATACGTAGTTTCAGAAACACAATATCATACAGAAATATTTTATATTTTTAAACTTTATTTTTATACTAATAAAAAAATTCTTCATTAAGGGGTTTAAAAATAGAACCACCAAATATTAAATACTTTAATACAGGGAATTAAGCATCTTGCTTAAAAGAGTTAAGCATAATATCAATACAAAACATTCAAAAAAAATTTAATCAAATTTTAATTCATGAATTGCATACAGAAAACTACTGAATGAATCTAAACATGACAGATCTATACTGAGAACGTAATAGTACAAGACGAGTAGATGGGCCTGGTTCCAACAATCACCAGATCTCAATCCTCTGGATTTCTAAAGTTATATAGTATTTTTTAACTATACAATTATACAACATTTCAATATGGTGCCCAAGAATCTGTGGATTCATTAGGAGTTATTTATGGATTAATATTGTATGCCACTTTTTTTAAGATTCGAAGGCATCCTATTTCAAAAATTAAATTTAGATATATTTTTAAATCTTTGGTGAAATTATATATATATAATAGCATATAGCTCAAGAAAAATAGCAGTGGTTTTGATTCAGTTATTAAATATTAACAAATTTAGAAATAAAATGTTTCGCATCAAACTTGTGAAAAGCATATTACAACGTTGTTTGTAAGTATTAAATATCAAATCAGTGTAAATAATTTCATCCGGTTCGAAAAGTATCACTGATTATCTTTTCTTCATTA
>JAPMOQ010065000.1:860286-912539 GCA_026543055.1 Argiope trifasciata | reverse complement strand
AAAAAATAAATCTATCATAAAACGTACTTTGCATTCAATTAAGAAAGGAAAACTATAAATTAAAATTAATTTCCTAAAATATGTTTAACATGCAAAGACGAAACTCTATCTCTTGTAGACTGATACAAAATTTTAGCATTTAGTTAAAAATTTCAAAGTTTTTCAATCATATATAAACTTTGTAACAAATTTATGTTTGCATATTCTTTTTATACTATTTGTGAATATTATTTTTTAAAATGTTATATAAAATTCTGAATTATTTATAATTAAAAAATCATTATCTATGATTGCTACAAAGTATAATGTTTCACTATTTTTATCAAAAGAGTAAAAGGAATTTAAAAACTATAGTTTAGATCACTAGGGATTTGACTTTCATTCCAGCTTCCTGAGAAAATTATTTTTGACGCTTCAATTACTCGTATATTTTACCGCTCCATTTTTGATTTATAAAATCAGCAACTAAGTGTTAAACATATACTGGTAGGATTCCAGTTTGATACTGGTAGAATACTGGCAGGCTTCCACAGGCGACATTAAGATGTCTTGTCATTACTCGTCTACCGAAAAATCTCTTATTAAGAGAGTAGGTTTTTTTTTTTAATTTTTTTGCTTTGTCTATTAGATGAATCACTCGTTTGTTTGTTTCAGAGATAGGTTGAAGAATATATAACAACAGATTGATTCACTTAATATTATGAAGTTAATATGTTTTTTTAAACGTTTCCAGAAAGTTGTTCAATATTCTGAATGGCATGGTTGCTATGAAGACATAGTAACTATATTTTTGGTTATCTTGTGCTAACAGAGCAGTGTAAAGTTTCAATACCCTATATTTTCCTCCAGCACATTACTTATGAATGTTATAATGCCATCAGCATTTTAAGAAGTGTATAGAGGAAAGATAATACAAACAATATTGTATTATCTTTATTAGAAAAAAAGGTCTTAAAATATTGTTCTCATATCAATTCGAAATAATATAGTGTAAAGATATTGAATAAAGTAGCGATAAAGTTCGTAATATCTTTAGGAATTGTCATATCATTTTCATATTTACATCCACTTCATTCTATTAATTATTAAAATGTATAAATATTTATTCTTTGAGCAATTGTTTCCAATAAGTACCTAGGAACCACTACGTTTATATTCATAATGATCAGATTCGAAATATATTGCTCCTCGGATTAAACAAGAAATTATTGCAAGCTGTATTGCCTCCGAAACTTTCCTATTTCAGGGATCAGGGATTCTTATTAATAGTTCAAAAAGTTTCAATCCTGTTTTTTTTTTAACTCTGTTATTCTGAAATGAAAATGTTGAAAAGAAAATAAAATCTTACTTCTTTTGCATTTATACTCAATAAATTGATATATTTAGCATGATAAATAGATTTTTTAAATCGAATCTTGCAAAGCTAAATTTATAAAATCATAATCAAGAGGAGATATTTTTTTACTTGAAGTGCTTATGAGATATTTTTTTACTTGATGTACTTATAATCTTTTAAAAATTTGTCTGAATGACAGAGGAAAAAAACTTTCTGTAAAAAGAAACCTTAGTTAAAATTAATTAGAAATCTTAAAAACGTGGAAGGAAAGTGAAATAATCATCTAAGTAACCAAAACAACCATGTGAGACGTTTTACTTCTGTGTTACTCCGACTATGCAAATAAGAAGTTTCGTATTTTTGCTTATCTATTCTCTTTTTTGCTTATTTTAGAATTACCATGTATTGTAAATATTGTTTCAAAATTGTTTTATTGTATTAAGGCTTCAGGGAATTTTTTAAATAATTTTTGAAATCGCGCATTAATACATAGAACCTGACCGTCTGTTGCTAGTTAAGAGTAGCCATTTTGGTTGCGAACAAAGCTGAATTATATCTCTTTACACACGAATTTAAATATTTGTATCACTCTGAAGAACATTTTATTCTTAGATTACTATGCTACAGACGCTTCTACATGCGTACTCATAGCTATGGCCGATCGGAGAAAATTGCAAGGTTTGTTGAAGTATCATATTAAAAGCTTTCGTTGTTGACTTTGCAGCGTTTTTGAAAATAGGGTCTAACAATATAAACAAGGTTTATATGAGCTGACTCTTGACAACTGCGTGTGAAGCATATCGGTTATAACCATTATATACACATATTGTAATTAATATAAACTTTATAATAAAACACTTTTAAATTTTCAATAAGTTTTCTTTTATTTTTAAATACGTTAATGAAGCGCATATTTATTTATATGATTTTTAAATGTGATATAATATATGAATTGGGACATACAAGTGAATTTTCTCACCACTCTTCTTTCACATTTATATAATTAATTTTATTATTTATTTTCAACTCTCATTTCAAATAAATTGAGTTCACTTTAATGCTATTTAAATAAAAATCGGATTTAACTTTGAATTTATATATTATTGTTGACTTTTCACAACTATGATTGGGAAACAATTATAAAGATTACTTTAAAATTAAGCACTTATTTCGTTATTTCCCTTCTAAGTTCCTAATATTATTAATTAACAGATGTCAATAATAGTTGCTAGGCTACCGAATTCTGAATTAACAAATTTGCAATATTAAAAATGTCATAATACAGTTTTTTTACCGATCGATATTATGATCTTAAATAAAACTCGAACAATTTTTACAGTTTAATTCTTCTAAGTTTTGATTATTTTCCTGATTATAAATTGTTTTCTTGTGCACTTTAAAATGTGATGACAACTGAGAGATATTCTTTGAATTACCTCCTATTAATAAGAATTTTGTCAGTGTATGCTATTCATGGAAATATTTCAGAATATTTTCGCGAGTTAATATTCATGAATATCATTAATTGCATAATATATTAGTGGTGTATTCTGAATTACTGTCATTTGATTCTGTTTAATTTATATGCTGTATTTATGTCAACAAAAATAAAGCCCATATATTTTTTTTATATGAACACACCATGCATTTTCTTAAAAGATTTTTTTAAAATAGTGTAGTCTTAATAAGTCTGAAAATTTATTCAATCATATGATGATCACTTGCTTGCAAATTTTTACACAATTATGCTATTTTAAATGTTGATATTGGATATATCTTAACACTAAATTTTTCTTAAAATATAACTAAATCAAAAGTAAATATTCAAGTGGGAGCATTACTAATTTATCATTTTTAGATGCAGCAGCTATTTCTTGGTTATATTTTGAACTATTAAAGAACTGTTGGAAATGACTGAAAATTAATGAAAAAAAAAATTATGCTTAAATTTCTCAACATCACATATAAGTTTGTAAAGAGGATGTTTTCAAGAAAAATCATTCAGTATTCTTCTAAGTATTATGTTCAAATTAGTAATATTTTGTGCTAGAAAATTTCATCTATAGCATTTTTTAATTAACAGAAGACTGGTACTTATTTTGATAATCTTATCCGTTCGAACTCGTGAGAGAATTTTTATATTTATGCATTTTATTTTTTTCTAATAGAGGATGTAAAATATATTACATGTTAAACTAAATTTCAATGATATTAATTAAAGAGGGATGAATTTATTGAGGGGGGATTATATACCTATATTTTTGTAAATTAGATAAGTAACTAACTTTTAGAATACCTAATTTCATACATTGATATATATAATTTTTAAATTGTTATATAATTGTAATATATATAATTGAAATTTTGAAAAAATATACTTTCTCTTCTCTCTCCTTTATTTTTTCATATATTTTTTTTTACTTATAGAGAACTTTGTATTTATAATACTATGTCAATGGTGCATAATAAAATATAAAATAGATCAAATAATACATTTTAATTGAATCATTTATTTAGTTACTATATATTCAGTTGTAAATATTAAATATTGCTGTGACGAAGTGATGTTATTGGCAACATACTGCCAGTTTGTGAGTAACAAAATTTAAATTATATTCGATATTAATGATCCTAATAAATGAAATTTGTCATGAAAAGAGAGCATATTATTAAAAAAAAAAGTTCCGGGTTTTTTATTCAGAATGCTTTTGTTATTAATACAGAATTTTATTCACAATATATACAGAATTTTATTCACAATATATTAAATGAATACATTTTTTTGAATATCTCTTGTTTTTAATGTTTAAAAAATTTATTAGATTTTAAAAATAATAACTGTTAAATTTTTGCAAGTACAATTATCAGGAATAAAATTATTTTAAGTGTCGACATATTTTAAAATATCTGTTGTGATCAGCACAATTCTCCCCTCTGGACTTTTAAATTTTAAAGAAAGTAAATGAATTTTTCTTTCTAGCTTTTAAACTTTTAACAATAAAAAAATGTGTCTTCAAGAATTTTAACCGAGCAGGTTTTCATATTTCTGTCAGATTTAATCATTGATCATGTTTTGATACAGACTGTCAGCTAGATTTTGCTATGCAATTTTTTATTTTATGTTCTTGTAATTTAGTTGTCTTAAAGTAGTTCAAATTACGTATTTTTTTTACATATAACTGCTGTCAATATTCCAAACTTAATTGCTATGTCTAAAAAATTTTGATACTAATTAGGTATTTTTTATTAAATAAAATAGAATGAATTAATTGAAATTTCAGTAATTTTAGATAATTCTTTCAATTATTTAAGTTCAGAAATATGAAAGAATTCAAAAGGAGAAGACAGCTAAAAAGCTTTTGTAGTCTTTGTTAAAATTATTCGTTATTATTCTTGAATCTATAGTAAAATATAGTGTCTGGTATTAATGAATCTATATTAACACTGAATTTTAAGTTTAGAAGAAATGTTATATTGTTTATTCTTATTCAAATTCATGTCAAAAAATTTTTTGGCATATGTTTTTAATATATTGCTATGTATGCATAAAACTGTATGAAAGAAACTTAGTGTTTCATACCCTTACAAACTAGGAGAAATTGAAAGGTGTTTGAAGAAAGTCAGTGAAGGTGTGGAGACCTTTGAGGATATCTGGCAGAAGGTATACTTCATCTATTAATATTGAGTTAAAAAAATATATATATATTTAGAAATCTTTAAAATAAAACGATAATTTATGTAGCAAACTTTTGTCTGTATTAATAAATATAAAAGCATGTAAAAAGTACATTGTGTTTTATTAATTAAATTATTAATTTGAAATTTATATAAATATATTGCACAAACTACCTACAAATACAAACATTGAATAAACAAAATTAATATGTACTGTAAATTTAGTTCATTCAAAGTTTGTAACTTCAAATAGTATAAAATTTTATATGTATTCTTTTATAGACTTTTAGTAATGCAGTCGTCATGCAAAATTATTTTATTCTAATTTTACTTGTGCTCTATATATTTATGTCTACTTATCCTTCCCCATCGTCTTTTTGATTTTTTTTTTTTTTACTTCCCCTCATAAAAGCGTGTTTATTGCTACCATTCATTCATAATAGAATTTTGTAATTTAATTGTGTACTTGTAATTTAATTTTTCAACAAGATAATGACATTCTTGAATTGTTACTAAGCAAAGTATTATACAAACATGAGAAAAAAGCTAAAGGAATTTTAAGATGAAAATTGAATCATCTATTCAATTATTTCATTCATCTATTCTGAATGATTGCAGGATTATTTGTCATTACTTCGATGTTATTCATATAATTGTAATTTTTAACCCATATATTTGCAATTTAATATTTTAAGAATGAATTTTAAACATAGAATCATCTAAGTTGGAAATGAGAACTATTAATTCATGTTATTAATATTTTTGTGTATTTTGACTTCATCATTTTGAAATTTCTTTTAAGATTTTTGCAGGGAGTGAAAACTGATGAAGAATGTTTTTCCAATACCAGGAGGGTTTTTTTAATGATAGTCTTTCTTGTTTTAATGTTAATTTTATTTGTTGATTTGTCATTGAAAAAGAATATAAATGATCATTTTTGTTATGCTAACTGGTGATTTAATTCATTTTCTTGTAATGGTGTAATGAAATTGAAAATTATTTTAACAGAAGTCTAAAAGAAGAAAAAAAATCAAAACATATTTGTTTCTGGCTGCCTGACAATCATGTTTTAGTACATATGTATTAGCTGCATGTCAATGAATATAATTGTTAAAGATATTATATCGGTGAAAGCTAATATATGACTGTTTGCTAGTGACATGAGATTAAAGGATTACAACAAATATTTTTCCAGTGACTAAATTTTTTTTATCAAATTAATTTATGATTATTGTATATTTTCACATGCTGCTTTGATTATAAATATTTTTTTCATGGCAAGTATTTGCCTTTTTTTGTGTGTGTATTGTAAAACTTTTTAATTGTTAGCTGTGTTCTAAAAGAAACAACTGTAAAAGAAACTCTTTTCTATTTTGTTTTGCATTTATTTTTGTTCAGAAAGATTTTATCTGCATGTAACCTTGTAATTAGAAGTGTTAATATAAATATAGAGATAATTTAATAGTTTCAGTCAAAATTATAATAAAATCATATATATTCATCCAGGTACATAATGCTACAAATACGAACCAAAAGGAGAAGTATGAAGCCGATCTCAAGAAAGAAATCAAAAAGCTTCAAGTAAGATAAATTTTTTGTTGTTTGATCTCAAAAGTGTTCTGTTTTCATTATTTCGCCATTTACAATCTAGTTTAGAGGTATTCAAAAAAGTGAAGACATTTCTTGTTTAAAACTTCATCTAGAATCCTTTGAATTTGCTCATTACTAAATAAAATTCTTTTTCTTCATTTTTCTTAGGAGCTATTTATGCTGCAAAGTACATAAGCTTGTCAGTTTCATCATTTATCATTCTGTCTCATGAATTCTGCAGTTAAAGCATATCTTCTGTATTACATTTTGTAAACATTTTTACGATCTTTAGTTCCATTTATATGTTAAAATTTAATCGTTTGTGTTCTATGGGTGTTGTAAAAAAGGAATTTATGAAAAAACATTATATTTTAGGAACAATATTAATTGAATTTTACTAGATTCGAAATTATTAAACTTATGCACATTCCCAGTTTAGGTAAGATTTTATTATGTGCTATAAAAATATTTGTAAATTGCCATGTAATTTAAGTTTTTAAAAAAATCTGAAACCTTGCTCTGAATTTTAATATGGATTAGTTGCTACTCTTATAAATAATTTTATCAGCATTATATGAATTATCAACATTTTGTTGCTTATTAGATTAGCAGAAGATGCAATTTTTAATGTATGATTATCTTTACTTACTGGGTTATAAGCTGACTTACAAAATCAAATTACTTATTTTTTATTAATAATTTCATGATGGGTTAAATGTAATTGCAGTCTTTTTTGGAAGAAATTTGACCAGATAAAATTAAAATTGTAGGAGGAGGGGGGAGAATGACACATTTAAATATTTTACATAATGCAGAAGTGAGGGAAATTAAAAGGGAGCAATTCATTGATATATATTATCAAAAAGCCATTGCATATCAATCATAAGGTTTCAGTGCAATACATATGTATAATTTTAAAAAATATAGTATTGATTACATTATTTCTTGGGAGAAATGTATGCCTGAGGTATTAATTTATTTTTCTTAATTGTAAAGGGATAATTATGATTTTCTTTTTTCTCCATAGAGAAATCTAAAAGAATGAATTGAATGATAGATGCTGTTTGATTATATTCGCCAAAAATATTCATCTGGATGATCGAATCTGTAATGTGTTTTATGAAATTAGTATATTTTTGGAGTTATTGGTTGTTGTTTCTCTGTTTTAAATACTAGATTTATTTTGCAGTATTTTTTGCACCTTCAAGTGTGTGTTTTTATCTCTGAAATTTTGTTGGTTTTTTAATAACCTATGAAGACCATTTTTTTTTAGATTGGATTAAAAAAATTTTTCACTTGTATTGATTCTAGCTATTAAAAATCTTTTTTTAAAAAAATCTTAAATACATGCTGCATTTTATTCTTCTGCCAAGTTATAAATTTTATAACATGTAACTTGTTTAAACTTATATTTATAATCTATATAAAACAATATTTATAATTAAAACTCTGTATCTGCTGAAGTAAGTTGTCGAATTCCATTTACATTTTTTGTAGCCATGGCAGTGTATAAATCAAATTATTAGTTGGATTAGGAAAGCTGTTTGATACAACATAAATTTTTGCAATTGTTGAGGAAATCCTGCAGCATACTGTTGTATTGAAATTGATTGAACTATAATGAATTAGAGATTCGAGTAGATAAAATGTGAGTAAATGGTATTTTGCTGAAAAAAAGCAATGGATGTCTTTTTTATCATGAAAGTAATTTTACTACCTAGATATCAAATTTATCTAGTTTGCTCTTATTACTTTTGAATTAGAATATTGCATCTATGTATACAAATGGCTTTGAAATTGCATATTGTATTAATAATACAATTATAAATTATTGTAACTAAAAACTAATTAAGTTATTTCTTTAAGTCAGTATTTTCAAAAAATATTCAGTTTACATTTTATTTTCTTAACAGAGGTTACGAGATCAAATTAAAACGTGGATGGCATCCAGTGAAATTAAAGACAAGAGGGTGCTCTTAGAAAATAGAAAATTAATAGAAACTGTGAGTAGCTGTTAAAATTTAATTTTGTCAGTAAAATGTTTTATTATATACTATATTTAATAATCCTTATCAGAATTTCGAATATATATTAATCGTGGAAATTGGAAATGTTAAAACTCATTCTAATTCAATATTTTGAGTGTGTGTGTGTATATATTCAGAAATATGTTTATGTAAATACAATCAAATTAAATTTGATTTTAATAATACGGATTTAGAAAGAAAATTAAATTTAGAAAATTTATGCAGCTCATTTTAAGGTTAAAAACTTCCATTATGTGGTAAAGTGGACAATTTGCAAAATAGGCTGCAACATATATATATATATATATATAATATTCAAATCAAATTCTTTATTTTGAAATTAAGAACTCAGAATATATTTACATACTAATGTTATACTGAAATGTCCTTCCCATTTTTAAAGATATTCTTCAAATACTGTTTCTTTCATTTTAAATTTCCCTAAAACTAGTCAACTTATAAAATTAAACCAGAATTATTTTCAAATGTTGTTGATATTTTCATGTGAAATGAAAGATCTATTCTTTTTCTATTCTATTATCTCTACTATATAATATATAAATCTATCTTTTCTACTTACATTACAGTTATTATTATTTTACAGTTTTCTTGACTTATTTTTGCCATCTTGTGTATGTGATATATAGAATGTCTAAAAATCACCAAAAAATTTGAACTTGAAAATTTTACAAATCTTCATGTTATAAATTTCCTTGAATCCGAAAAAACGCATTTTTGTCAGTGACAAAAGATAACTCAAAAACACTTTAAGTTGAATGGATGAAATTTGATGCATGTGGTTTTTATGTTAGATTTTTCTATTAAATTTTGAGCAAAATCCTCTTTGGAAGTCTATCTAGCTGTTCAAATATGTTAACTCAGTAATTACAAAATGTGGGTTGACTATTTGTTGGCCCATATGTTCAAAACATATAAATGCTATAACTGAAAGATGCAAAACTTACAAAATCATATACTAAATATTATGTATTTGACTACAAGTGTAGTTTTGTGTGATTTTTTTCCCCCCATTTGGTTGGAAAACTGCATATAAAACAGAAATTTGATTTTCAGATATTAATAATGTGTCAAAGATTAATTGCTAAATAACAACAGGAGTGGCATGATGGATACAGCAAAAATGCTAAATTAATGTCAAAGGCTAAAAGTACGTAACCATTGTACAGCTGTGCCATGCAAGATTTTCTCTTGGTTTACTAACCCTTTTATTGGAGAGTGTGCAAGAAAGTTTTGAGAAGACCACTTCCACTGGTTCTTTATTATATACTTATATTATTGTCACCGATTTTCCTGCCTTGGACTGAATATATTTTCATGCTTATTATTAAATATAAAAAATGATTTTTTTTGTCGCAAAACATATATCATAACCATTCTTGTTCATTATTACACAATCAGACTTATTTAAGATATGTGGGTGAAAAATGAGGAAATAGGCTCTCATTTCCCTGGTGGCACCCAGTGGTGATATTACTGTTGATCCTTCATTAATGGCTATATTTCTGTATGAGATTAGTTGCTTGTAATGTTATTTTGTATTGATAACAGTACCGGTTCTGTTTGTAAGAGTCATACAGTTCAACCCATACTGGGTATTAAGCATAAAGAGTGGTTATATTTCACCACTTGTGACCAAAATGACCAAATTCTGTAAGGCATATCATTTGAATTATTTATGTAACAAAAATTATAGGGATTTTATATTAAATAAGTGTGTTGGTTATTCGATATCAATATCATATTCTAGATAAGATGTAAAAACTTAATTTAAAATAGTATTCAGCTGAACACTAAATGTACAGGTGAACCAATGTATATTTTTAATTAATATACAAATTCTTTCTGTTGTCCACATTTTTATTATTATTATATCAGTTGCACTAAATTATTTTTTAAGAACAATTATTGCTTCAAAGTATTGTGTGTTATTAAAAAGAAAACATGAATTTTGTTGGTCACACTTCCACTCGCTTTTAAAAGCGTTTATTATTATTTAAATTTTATTTAATTCTATTAAGTTAATATCCATTTTTTATTGAATTTGTGACAATGATTGAAAGATAGTATATGTATATTTATATAATAGCTCTATGAATTGCTGGAAGCTGAAATTTTCTATACCTAGTTAGTTAATGTTTTCTTTTAGTAAGAATGGGAAAACTGACAGATATACTTTTCTATTAATAGAATATGATTTTTAGTTCATGGAAAATTGACATTTTAATATTTTTTATATGGAAACAGGATTTTTCAATTATTAATAAAAAAATTAATGATTTGATTTAATGTTACTAAATCTTCACTTACACCTTCCTGTTATTTTATAATATGGAAGCAATTAATGTATTTTTCTTTTTATTTATATAAAATGTTTGAAATCGGTAGAATTGAATAAATAACTTTAATTTTTAAATCCATTTTTAGGAATGAGTATTAACATTATTATGCTTAAAAAATGAATCATCATTGTATTGATTACTCATTTGAAAAAAAAAAAGTTTCCTATAATATCTTTTATGCTAATTTTTTCAGCAAATGGAAAGGTTTAAAGTTGTGGAGAGAGAGACAAAAACCAAAGCCTATTCAAAAGAAGGTCTGGGTGCTGCACAAAAATTAGATCCTGCACAAAAAGAAAAAGACGAGATTAACAATTGGCTATCTGTAAGATTTTAAACTACATGTAATTTTTTTTATTTAAGAAACTTTATACCAGGAATAAACAAAACAGCATACTTTATATGCTCATCTCATAAGTTGATTGTTAAAAAAAGCAAATTTAACTGTTCTGTTAAAAAAAATTATTGCTGTAAAAAGGTTTGGTTATAGTTTTGAATTATTGCTCCAGATTTTATATGGTAATATTGGCTGAAATCCCTCCCATACACGTTTAAAATAAAGTCATGAATGCTTTTCCTAGCATATCTGATTTATATATAGTGTATAGTTTGAAAAATAGTCAATGCAATCTTGTTTTATTAATAGCTGTATATATATGTCAAAAGAATGCAAGTATATTGATTGAACTAGAAAATGGTTCACAAAGATCTGTTATAAAAGAGAGTGAAAAGATTTTGGTTATATAAACATTACTCAGATACTTTTAAGAAAAAAAAAATTTTGTTGCTATTTGTGTAGATGCCTATCATTATTTGTTCTAATTACACTTGACTTCAGAAATTCCAAAAATATTCAAATAAAATTAATAAATTCTAAAACTGCTTCTCTTCTAATATTTGATTGATCAGAGGTGGGGGGGGGGAAATTGGCAATTCTAATTCATTTGTCAAATGTAAACGTTATAAATGACTTTGTAATCACAAATGTCTTCTCTTTTATAGGCTTCTATAGAAAGTTTAAATATTCAGCTTGATCAATTTGAAAGTGAAATCGAATCCCTAAGCATAAGTTTAAAGAAGAAAAAGAACGACAAAGATGTAAGATATAATGTTTTGTGTGATGTAATTTTATGCTTGTTTTAAGCTATGTTCAATTTAAACATATATAGCATTTATATGGAAAAAAAATTGTGTTTTTATTATTACTATACTCTGAATGTTATTAGGTTATATTTGCCAAATAACTTATTAATTCTTAAAATTAAAATTTTTTAAGTGAATTTATACTCTATTATAACAGTTTGCAGTTGCTTTAAAATTCATTTTTTCTTACTATTTGGTGGAGGGTATTGTACAAGAAGAATTTCTTTAAAACACAAATAAGATATTACAAATAGTTTCTTCCCTTGTGTGTGATTATTATATTTGTTGAGTTCTGTATGTGGATATAAGATGTTAATATATTTCTATAAAGTAAATCAGTATAAAGCAGTATCCTTTAATTTTTATTGAAAATTAGCATATTTCACTTCCTTCTGTTTTGTTTTATGGAAATTAATGGAAGTCTTTTATACTGATTTTAAATTTTATTGAATTTTAATACTTTTTTTGTGTCATGTTAATGAAAATTTTCTCTCATAATATCTATATATTATCCAAATAAATTAACAACATTGTAGGTGAATATTATAATGGATAATTGATACAATATTAGTAAAATCTTAAATCTTAATTCCAGTAATTTTATGTTAACTCTTGTGTTAATTTTTATAGAAACTAGATAGGGCTGAAGAATTAAAAGGCTGGCTAGAAAAACACAGGTATCACATAAAACAACTAGAAACATTGATGAGGATGCTTGACAACGGAACAGTTGATGTAGACCAAATTAAAAAGATAAAAGATGATGTGGATTATTATATCGAAAGTTCTCAAGACCCAGATTTTGAAGAAAATGAATTTATTTATGAAGATCTCAAGTTGGAAGATATGCAAGAGTTCTTGTCCAAACAAAGACTTGGTAGTAAGTATTTTTTTTTTTTTTTTTCTAAATGAAATAATTTTAATTTGTATTAAACTTACAATAAATAAGTAGCTCAACTTTTTTTAAATACAATTATATTATTATCAGAATTGTTATTATGTGTATCTCAACATTAATCATTTTTCTAAACTAAGAATGTACAATGTTTAATTTGCTTCAACAAATGCAAGCATAGGGGATGGATTTCATGTAGGATATGAATATTGTATAGATTACCACTAAAAAATTTCTGTTGCCTAAAATCTTATTTTAAAAAATAATTTTCCAATAGACAAAAGTTTGAATTGTGTGTACCTGTTATTTTATGGTGTCAGTATAAAAATTAATGAATGTTTTCATAATACATGTTGCTTAAATCAAAATAATTGCACTAATTTTCCAATTTATACAGTTATAATTTCCTACTTAATAATGAAAAAAAATATCAATACAATATTGCAGGAATCATTTTGTTTATTAATATAATAATTGCTTTATATATGCTCATTCGGCTTAAGACACATTATTCTTGACTAGTTGTTATCCGCGACTCTGTTCGCATAGAAATTTTGATGTATATGTATGAAAAATATCAAATAATGACAAATAAAAAAAATAATTAAACCTAACCTAAAAACGATATATTTTAAAATATATATATGAAAAATATATTACATAAATACAATTTATTTACAAAAACACACAACTAACGTAAAAGCAATTTATTTACATTGTATACCGAAAATAAAACGAAACAGTAAACCAAGTCCATATTTCTTTAAAATCAGGTCAAATTTATTTTATTTATTGATTGAGATAGCTAAAACAGTATTATACACATATTTTTTTTAACTTTTAATTAAATGAAAACACTGTTATCAACAATCACTCTCGAACTTTCAATGCCAGTTGGGGTTGTGCACATGTCTGACTTTCCTACGCCAATTGGTGTAATGCAATGCAGATTAGAAATTTTTTATTTCATGTATTCTGTTCTCTTTTAATTTAAAAGTACTTCAGGATAAATCTGAAAGATCAATTAATTAGCAACATTTGATTTAAAATACATCAAACACGAAGAAAATAAATAGAATCTTTTGAAATAATCGACTGAAATTCTCCTGGGCCTAACTTCAACTTTGTAGGAGGAGGACTGGAGTCTTCCTCATATTTGGCAGGATTTGGCCTCAGCTTTTTGGCGCCAAAGTTATTTTTTAATGAATGAATATAAGCCTATGTTCTATTCCTGACTATAATCTATCTTTGTGTTAAATTTCATCCAATTCTGCTTTGGCATGATTGAGTAACAAATATCCATCCGAACTTTCACATTTATATATTAGTATAGATTAATTATTTCTCAATCATTCGAAGCATATAATATAAATGTATTTAATTTGATCATTGTTACTTGGGAAGGAGACATTTTGTTGAATCTGTAACACATATCTGGGTAACTTACATAAAAAATATTTTTTGAATATTTAGATAACCACATATAGTATTAAAATTGTTATTTAATGCATATAAATGGCTGCATTCATGCTTCATAGCATCTACTAAATGGATATTACTCATGGGACCTAGTGAAATTATTTAGGACAGAAGTGCTCAAGAATAATAATCCAATTCAGGCATAACATAATACTATGAAAATGTGAATTTTATTACTTTTGAATCGAATTGTTTCATTCATGAAATCAATTTTTTATATAATAATTTTGCATTATTTTAGATTTTTTTGGCTTTTTTCTGATAATCTTTTTATTTCGTTCATTTTTAATCATACACATTTTACTTCATGGTATTCAGCACACACACCCTCCTCTCAAGCTTCTGTCATTCTGGATTTTGTGTGTAAATTTTGATTTTCTTTATATCTTAAGACATCCTCAAATTCCTATTTTCGTAAATGATATTTTTTTTTATTGTTTTAGATTAAAGAATTCTCAAATTAACATTCTTAGAAATTTATATTTAAGAAATAGTTATTACTACAATATATTTATTTACTATTTAATAATTTGAAATACTGCTGCAGTATTATTTTCCAATAAATATTTAAATCTATTTGGTAACTATTATTGAAATTCTATGGCTTTAAATTTAATGTGCTTTGAATTTGCCAGAAGTTTAGCTCTCTTAGTTGGTGAATCATTTTTCATGTTCATATCCCAAAGCAGATAATTGATTTTTATATAAATTATATACTTTCTTAAATGGTGGTCAAGAAAGTTTAAAATTTTAGAATTATTATTTAGTAATTGAATGCTTATGGAGTTATAAAGGATTTGTTTAATGCATAAGTATATTTTCTTATTTTGTCTATTTTTTGTAAAAATCTTCCTATTAGTTATGATTTTATAAGATTTCATTATTTAAAAAAACACTAAAATTGATTTTTTAAAAATAAAAATCGTAATAGAAACAAAGCCTTAAATCAAATTATTATTCTTACAAAATTTATAATACAAGAGTTTATATAAATTGGGGATTCTTTTTATTTTTTAAACGATGTCTTTTTGAAAAGTTGCCTTAACCTGATTCAGAAAAAATTTCATTATCTGAATTTCTCTTGGATGAAATCTAAAATATTGATATAATCAAATAAATGTGTAATTTTGCTGCACATTGGATCATAGTAGTATTTTTTTAGTTTACTAAAATTATTTTAAAATTATAAACATTGTTTAGGTGATGATGAGAGCTCGCAGCGATCGATTTCTCCAACTTCTACAAATTCCAGTTCTCCAGCTCCTAGTCCTGGTCTTACAAATCATTCCAAGTCAAATAATGAAGTAAACTACTTTAGTCCTTTAATTGTAATTTTACACGTTTGCCTGTTAATAATCAAATAATTTTGCTTCCTTTCTAAAGTATTTATTTGGCGTAATGCTGTAAATATCTGCAACAAATTAATCAAATAATATGTTATCCAGAGTTTATTTTGTAACTAAAGGATATTTTTGTTATATTACTTAATAGTGAATTTAGCTATAAAGCAGGTATGTTTCACTAATAGACAAAGTTTCAAAATTTTTTGACATGAGTAAATATTGTATTGGAAATTGAAAGACGTAGTTTGAAAATAAATTCTATAAAGGGAACTATTTAGTAATTTTTATAACTCATCACACTTAATCGTTTCACAGCTTCTGTTCTAAAATGATTCAAAATTTTTATAAATTCTGTAAATCCTACCCTATAATAAAATAATCTAATTTCTTATAATATTCTTTTATTTGAGAATTTTTTGAAAAAAAAATTGAAGTTTAATGGTTTAAAAAAATTAACAGATGTTAGTTTCATTTATATCTATTAGCTAGCACAATTAAGATAAGTTATTAAAAAAAAATTTTGTGAAATTACAAAAAAAATTAGTATTAATGTGAATTAATTCAATCTGTGGTTGAAATTTTATCTATTCAGAAGCTCATTTTTGAAAACTTTTTTTATGTTTTTCTTAAACCATTGTGTTCAATCTACTTGCATATCTTGAAACAGAATTAATTTGGCCCTGCTGAGTATGAATTCTTTTGGAGTTTAGTCAGGTTTCATAGGTATTTGGTTTCAACGAGACAAAAATGCTATTATTATTATTTTGATGATTTTTCAATAGAATAGTCCTAAATAAATGCTCAATATATTTTCAGGAAACTCCTGCTCCACCTGTAAAACCCGTTGCAGTTAGGGCACAATCATCCGGAACATTATTAAGTACAGTACAAAACAATAAAGGAGCTCTTCCATGTGTTTCAAGGAACAATAGGTAAAACTTTTGTTACTATTTATAGATGTAATGATAAATATATAATTCTTATGTTTTTATTGTTAATATTTAAAAGTATTGTATCTAAAATATTCTAATATATGTTTTATCTTTGTATTTCAGCAATTCATCAGAAAGCAGTGTAAGCAGTTCCCCTCCCCTAAATCATCATAATAGTCATTTTGTTGCATCTCCTCCTCCCCCTACCACTCCATATGCTATTGCTGCAGCAGGCAATTCAGCTTCATCCAAAGGTATGATATGAAATTTTTTTCATCCATACTGTATTTCCAAAACGTTTCCAATGTTAAAATTTCATTTTCATCTTGGGGGTGTCATTTTTTTTTTTTTTTCTCTTTGTATCTAGTTTCACTTTAGAGATGTTTGTTCTTATTCTCTTTATAGGATGCGATCATTTACTCTAATAATTCTTTAATCTTATTAAATATTTGATTATAACTTAAAATACACATCTGAACTAATCACAATTTTGCAGTTTGTTTTAATAAAATAAAAACAAAATGGAAACCTAAATTTAGCATGATTTACAAATAAAAGGAAATACAATTTTGCAATTAAAACATTTTAATATTTTGAAGTTCTGGATAAATTTTGAATTCAGGATTGTGCTTTTTTTTTTTTTTTTTTTTGATAAAATTCCTTTTTAATTTAAAGGTTTTTTTTTTTTTTTTTTTTTTTTTTTTTTTTTGGCGAAAAGCAACAATAAAAAAAATATTATTTTAAATGTAAAATTCAAGGTTGCAATGTGTTTTGATTGCAATAATGCATTTTATAGTTAGGCAGCCATTAACTATTACTTTTTACCTAAAGTATTATTTGGTAAAATGAGTTAAATTGTTACAAATTTTTATTTTCATTATTTTTTAAGAATTGCTTTTTCCTCATTTTTCTGTCTGCTGGATTATTAGGCACTTTTAATTGGTATTTAGTATGATTTTTTTTAACATCGATATTTTTTTATTCTATTTAGACAGGATACCTTTGTTTTCTTAATCAAAAAAAAAGAATGCTTTTATGAATGACTCCGAAACAGCAGATTAATAAAAAAATTAATACCAGACTTGCAAATCTTTGAACTAAATTGCCATGCTAGTGACATCTTCACAAGAAGCTGGGAGGGAGGATTTTATAAGATCTGCTTAAAAGTGAAGAGCTATTATTTTATTAAATTAGGATTTGCTTAAAAATAGGATCGAGAGAAATTGATTAATTTTTAAAAATCATTTAGAACTGTGGTGATATAATGGATATTTGGTTTTTCTAAAGTTTTTTAAATGGTTCTAGCTTTTCTGAGTGGAAAATTAATGTGAAGGGTCACTATTAATACCAGAGGATATCTCTTGTCTATATCCTTCTAATTGCAAGATTTAATGAATTTTATCTGATTTATGAAATTATTCATACCACAAATACAACAGCAATTACTTTGAGCATTGAAATGACAGTGGAACAGCCTATTGAAAGTTTTTGTAATACAATGATTCATATAGTTTAATGTTATAAGCAGTATTATTAACATGGGAATTTGAAAATGGCAATGCTTTCAATATTGCACTAGATTCTCTGGTAGAAATTGGAAAAGACTTGTGATTTTGATAAATCGCATATCTTACGTAAATCAGAGAAATAGTTGTCCATTATATTTTTAAATATGTAAATTATTATGATTGGTTAATTTTTTTAATTGGCCTGTTTCTATATCTATACTTTGTAATTTAACCAAACTTTATATTATGATCCATTGTTACAAAATACTGTAAAATACTATTTCCTTAATCCATATTTAAAAATGTTTTACATTCATTAGATGTAGTTCCATTAATATAATTTTTTAATTAAAAATTTTTTAAAAAAATTACGATATTGTAAATATTATTTATTTACTGTGGACTTATCTCATAATTATTACAACAAAAATTAAACAGCTCTTTTTTTTTTTTTTTTTTTTTTTTTTTTTTTAATTTCTTGTTTTTTAAAATTAATTTTAATTTTTTTTTTTTTTTTTTTTTTTTTTTTTTTTTTAAAGTCCTGGTGCTTGAACATTAGTTCCAATTTTAGTTTCTCTCATTCTGAACATTTGTGCTTACAAAATTCTTTCTTTTGGCTCCCTTCATCTGCCACTTTTGTTTGCTGCTTTTCTTTGAAGTGCTGCTCTAATAGTTTCTTAACTTTTTGTTCAGTTGCATGTTCTTTCGGAAATATCGTTTGTAGCTTATTCTATTATTTATTTTTCATATTATTATATTAATGCAGTTCTGTATTTTCCTCACACCCTATATCAGCTTATTTTTGCAGAAATAAACATTTTATAATCTGTACTCTTATAAAACTTTTGGCTGAAGATTATACATTTAATTTGTAAATTATTCTAAATTTCCAAGTTTTTTTTCTCTCTCCTATTATATTTCCATTGGATATTATAGAAAAAGCATTCAATTACCTTGAATAACATCTATTCTTTATGCCTACTTCTTCCTTATACCTGCATATTTTCTAATTTTATTGAGGATTGTTGGGATTATCTTAAAATATACATGTTGTCCCAAATAAAAGTTACCCTATTCAGAGCTACATACCGCTATGACTATTGATCCAACAATTCTTAAATTTTAGATATGCCTTAATAAAAAGATGGGAAAGGCATTTTGCTGTAAAAAAAAATTAGTTCCAAATGTTGCCACTAGAAGGCGTATTATCAACTATTTTATTATAAGAATTACACATTGGCTTGGAATTAATCCAATTATTCTTGGATCTGATATGATGGCCACCATTGTCAGTTACCCTCTGAGCTGTACTTCTTCAAGGAACAAACTTCATCAGGTGTAGTGACATGCATTATCACGAAAGAGCGATATGCATCTATGCTGGAGAATGCAGTTGTTCCAGCTCTACAATCACTCTGTCTTGACCAAATGCTTTTTATGCAGGATGGTGCAATTCCACACACTGCAAATTGTGTAAAAAATATTCTGAAATCACATTTTATGGAAGAGTAATGAACCACCACTTCAATAATGATTGCCTACCCGATTATCAGACCTTAATCCATGCGATTTTTGGCTTTGGGGAAATTTGAAAGATCTAGTTGGCTATGACAACCCGAGAACATTGCCTAATCTTAAAGCCAGTATTTTCCGCCAAGTGTTCAATATTTCAATACAGACACTACACTCTACCACTGAACATGCTATTTTCAGATTTTAGAGGGTAGCTGACAATGGTGGCCATCATATTGAACATGACTTGGATTAATTCCAAGCTAATGTGCAATTCTTTTTATGAAATTGTTGATACGCTCTCTAGTGGCAACATTTGGAGGGTTTTTTTTTTTTTTTAGTAGCAAAATGTTTTTCCTCTCCCTTTATTAA
Source organism: Argiope trifasciata (assembly GCA_026543055.1). Lineage (NCBI taxonomy): Eukaryota > Metazoa > Arthropoda > Arachnida > Araneae > Araneidae > Argiope > Argiope trifasciata. Next base: position 892,370 of record JAPMOQ010065000.1, on the reverse strand, counting down.
GGTGTACCCAAAATTTCAGAATCTTCGAATGAGTAGTTACGGCAGTATATAGCTCTGAATAGGGTAACTTAAATTTGGGACACCCTGTATCAAGTAATTTATTACAGCTTATGTGCAAAGCTTTATTTTTTTTTTAATGCTGTTGCTGTAAACAGTTGAGTCAGTAGTTTTATATTTCTTTAACTTAGAAATGTAATTATATTTTGGCATCACAACAATAAATTATCACTTCACATAAAAATGAATAATTTGCTGATTATTATTATTAAGAATGGCATAAAAGTATTAAATTACCTTTAAAGGCTATTGAAAAATACTATAAGTGGTGAGTTTTGGTCATGATATGTGGTAGTATTATAACCTTGAAAAGGTACCTGACATTATTGCAATTCTTATGCTGTTTATAGTGGCAGACATTTTATGTATATTTTATATTCTGAAACAAAATTTGCATGTCCATCACCCACGAGTAGTATTTGCCAATGTGAGGGGGGAGGGGGCTAGTAGTAGCACAGTATTGATTTCTTTTTCAGCATTATTTTTGCAAGACCTTTGACATAATTTTAATTGAAATATGATTTTAATTATTAGTTTGAACAATTTCCAATTCCTAAATTATGAAAAACCAACTGTCCTTGCTCAGGAGACTTTTTTGAAATCATTTGTAACAGAATCAATATTCATATATGGAACAGTTGGTTTTTTTCCTGAAATAGAAAGTGTCTTCTAAAACTTTTGTTGCTTTTGCTTCAGATTTCTAAAAATTATGCCCTTTGTATATTTATCAGTTTATGATCGATACATGTTGTAACAGATGCAGTCATATTTTTTCTCCTTACCAAGCAGTGCTATTAATATAGGCAGATAATTGTAATTATAATAATTGTAAATTTTTTGTTATATATGGATGTTGTGTTTGTAATCATGTTTTTTTTTTAATCTGTAAAGGGAGTACTTTTTTAATTCTTTCCAACTTTTTTGAAATTCATCATATGTATGTATATAATACCTTGGGATGTTTTTTTAAAATTTTAATTGGAATTTGAATGAATCAAAAATTAAACTGAATTTTTGTATATTTCTATGATAACTTCTGAAAATAATATTTTTAAAAAAATGTATTTTGCATCAATTCAAGATTTTAAAAATTGCCTTTTAAAAAAAATTCATAGCTGTAATGCTATTATCAATTTAGCAATTTTTAAGAGTTTTGTGTGTGTGTGTGATTTTTAATAATATGTTACATTGTTGTTCTGAAATTCTGACTGTATTTTATTTTATTGACAAATACTTTAAAGAAAGTGAAGTTGTAATATCTCAAAATTTTAAAAATACATTAACAGGATTTTTGAATAATACTATGTTATTATGTCTCCTTTAGAAAGATTCATGTGTAATAAATAAAACTAAAAATAGCACTGCATTAATACCCGAATCTAAATGATTTATTTGAAATTAAATAGAACCAATATTCCTGACTGAGATAATTAGTAAATAAACAAAATATTGTCTTCTCCTTTTTTAACTTGTTTTTTTTCCTTCTGTAAATGATATTTTAGTCATTTCTGAACAATGTCTGGGATCTCTTTTGATCTTTTATAGTTATTTTTGTCTTTTTATTTATTTACAGAGGAAACATTTCATGCAACTCACAGCTCTTCCTCTGAAAATAACACCACTTCAAATACCAACAATAGCAGCTCTAGCAACAGTAATATTAGTTCTAATAATAAGCCCTCTACAAACTGTATTGATGCCCCATCTTTAAGTAATGGCTCTGAAACCAACTCTAATCATGTGGACATAACATCATCCTCTTCTAGCAATATGTTTGCAACTGCCATCCTTGATCAAATTTCTGGATCTGGATTTACCCAACAATTATCCCAGTCACAACAGCAACAACAGCAGCTGCAGAATTTCACTTCAAGCGCCATTTCGTTAAATTCAAGCGTCCATTATTCCAGCACTCCATCTGCGTGCGTGGACAATGTGATTAAGCCACCTTCATCAGCTGGCGCAACAACGTCGGCTGTTACATGTTCCTCTGCGGCCAGCAGTGCTTTGTACAGTGCAGCAGCTGCAACGGGTTCCACAGCTGGGCGCAGCTGTACGGTGCAACCTCAGAACAGTCCCCCAATTTCAACTTGTAATGTGATAGGAAGCAATGTTTCACAGTCTGCGATAAATTGTTTACTTATGAATGGACCTGTATCTCCAAAAGTATCCAGTCAAATTTACAACTTACCGTCTCTTTCTGGAGTGGTGAGTATATAATTTCTGGAAGTACTAATGGTGTTTTAAGTACTTTTGACTCATGTATATGTAAAAATACAAATTCAGAAATAGGCAAACCGAAAGTTATTATTGAAGCTTTTTAAAAAATTGAAATTCAGAAAGAGTAAAAAAACTTGAAATTACCTGCTGTATGTGGTACATTTTTAATAAATAATTTTGTTAGTAAAAATAATGTAGTGACTATATGGAGTGAAGTTAGATTTTGAAATCCTTTGAACTGTAAGAAAATTTTAAAGGCTATAGATATCAGAATAAAGAAGATATATACTACAATAACAAAGATATAACATTTTATACCTTTTACTATCATATTTGACCTCCCTCCCCCACTTTTCATTGCGAACAAAATATATAACTTTCTTTTTGAAAAGCCAGCAACCAAGTTAAAATAGCTTTTATTCTCTCTTTTTAAAAAATCCACATAACAAACATTTGAAAGTTGTAATTAAAGATTGTAAAAATCAGATAAGGTCAATTTTATTGTTATATTTAGTGATCATATTATTAATTTGTTACTTATTTTCAAGCTTTAAAAGAATCTCCAAATTTTTTTTATTATTAAAGAAACTCTTTATTCTGTAAATATGAAATTATGGTGAAAGACTGTGACTGCTGAGAGTATTTAAAATAGACACCTATTTGTAGCATATCATATGATAATCCCATAGAAAAGTATGTTTCTGGATAATGGGGCCTTTAACCTGCCTCAGCTATTGTTGTACTATCTTATAAATGAAAGGTTATTGTTTTCACTTGTATAACAATTCTTCATCAGTAAATAGTTCTACTAAATCTCAAGTGGTAGGACTAGTTTTTGCCATTTATCAGGTTTTTCTACTCTGACATGTGTGGCAAGAACTCGTGTATTTTAATATTTGTGCCCACCTTTTATTATTTAAATTACTGCTCTTTATATAATCACAATAAAAAGAGTTATAAATTAATTTATGAAGGTATTGCATTCTATATAAATATATGGTTTATGACAGTTATAAATATATGGTTTATGATAGAAAATTATCCCTGGATTATAATAAAATGTATACAATTTTATTTTAAAACCTATTTTTCTGATACAAAAATAATTTCTAGTTATTTAGATTACAGAGCAGGGGGAGCTAATTATGTTTGTTGTTCTATTTAAATTTAAATGCTTACATTCACTCATTTGCAAGTGAAAAATTTTGAAACATGATGTTTCATTAAATTTTGTATACACCATCCATAATCGGCTAAATTTCACTTTAATTTTGCTTAGTCCTATTTTATTAAATAGGTGGTTAAAATTAACTTCATATATTTTACCCATATACAAGATGTTACTAAAATGATAAGATAAACTTTAACCCTAGAATACATGACTTTTTATATTTTTATTGGGGGGGGGGGACATGTTTAAATAGCTGTATATAATTTTTTTAAAATCAGTTTTTTTTTTCTGGGGTAATTTTAGCAAAAAAATTAAAATGTACCAATTGGCTATGTTATGAATTAAACAGTATTCCAATGACACAAATCACATAACAATTTTGCAATAAAAAATCTTTTTACTAATACGTTTTTTACAATGCAAAACAAAAGCTCTTTATATCATTTTTGATGATGGAATTATTCATGCAAAGCCATCTTGGTATTTTTCTAAGTTTTTAGTTTAAATTTAGTTCTATTTCCACTTTTGATGTGTATAAATGTTTTTTGAAGATATTTATCAAAACTCATTTAAAAAAGGATTTCCTGACACTCATTTTGCCCTTTGATACAGTTATCTGAAACTTATAAATGCAAATAAATATGTGTAGCCAAATGGCTACATACAGCAATATAGGTATAAGGATAGCTCATGGGGTCAAGAATGTTGTGTAAAACAATGATTTGGCCAAGTTATATCTACAGTAACAGAACTTGAAAAGGCAATACTATTTTCTATTGAAATACTATAATTTTTACAATAAAAAGAACCTTAGATGACTTATGTATTTTATAATTATAGCATGATTGATGCTAGTTTTCAGCAGAAAATATTAAAAATGTTGTAAAACAGTATGGAAAAGGAAAATATACTTTTGTGGCTCATGAATTCTCACTGTATGTACAAATCATTATTATATTTTGAAACAATTCTCATATATCAGACCACCCCCCCCCCACATACACATTATAACTCATTAATAATGTGCTGGCCAAGTAAAAATGAGAATAGTCATTGTTTTATTGTAAAAATGACTGGTTCTTTATAGCTTATCTTCCTTTGTCTCATCAATGTAAAAATGCCATATATATGCTTATTGTGTCAACAAATGAAACAAAAAAAAATAGTTGCATTGTATTAATTTTGTAATATTTTATTAGTTAAAAAAAACCCAGATAGTTATTTTTGCTGGAAAAACTGTATGTTAAACAAAATAGTTCTCACTCTCCCTTCCCATTCTTTTTAACCAATCTCATAAAACATCAAGCACTTCAGTACTTTTCTAGAAACTTTATTTTAAGTACTTTTTCATTTGGCAATAAAAGGTTCAATTATTTAATGATTTGTTTTTTAAAATCATTCTGTAAGTTATTTTAAATGAAATTGTCTTTATTATTTTTTTATTTTTTTGCAGTCACTGTAATTATATATTTTTAAAATGCAATTATGAGAATTCTTTTATTGCTATTAAAAAAGGAAAATTTTTATGAAGTAATTTATTAATTATAATTATGAAATATTAATTGCTCAGAGAGCAGGATTTGCACTTTCACTCCTTGCTCATCAATTTGATGAAACTGTATATAATTTTGTATCAATAAGTGTTTGTGTAAAACTTCCTCTTTTATCTGGTCTCACGAATTTCTATTTGTGTCACATTTTGGTTTTCAGTGTATAAATTGTAATGCATTACAATGTTAAAAACAAAAACAAAAAAAAAATGATGAAATAGGCTTTGTATGGTATGAAGTCAGTACTGCTGCACTATTAAGATGTGTAATTATAAGAATTTTACTATTTTACATTGTTGGTTTATAGTAATCATAATTTCTGAGTGATTGATTGGTAATTTGGATTAGTTTTTATTGAGAAAACTATGATGCAATCTGAAATATTTCTGCATTGAAAAGTAGATCCATTTTATGAAAAATTAATCATACAGCTTGTATAGGCATATCATAAATTCCTGATTTGTCTTAATACTTAATACCATCTTTATAAAATGACTATTAGTAATGTTGTCTGTTACAAGATTTAGCCATACAAATATATCACACATTGCAATCAAGTTTGCCTAACAGCAGATGAAGAATTTTGATTCAATTTTTAGTAAAGTTGAATATGCTTAAGTTGATAGAAAATGCCATTTCTGCAAGAGAAAAGATTTTTGTATATCAGATAAAGCACTAAAATCTTAATGAATCCCTATAATTAATGAACTTGTTTTTTCATTTAATAATTTGTAGTGAATGACAGATTGCATGTAAATGCAACTATCTAAATTACTGTTAATAGGATAATGGTTTGTATGATATTGACCACCCAGATTGTACAACAATCTATACAATGATTAGCAAGATTATTTGATATTTATAATATTGTAAATGTTATATTATGTTGAAAATATTGTTTAATATTGTATAATGCAGTGGAATGTCTTGTGCTATCGAATTAAACTTGGTTATTTTTAATTGAAATTTTATTACTGTGAATGAAGAAATCTGAAATAACAAAACAAACTGAAAAGTAATAGTCATGATATTGTAAATTAATAGAATTATTCAAAAATTAATTTGAAAACTTTTTAGAAAAATTAAGAACAGCGTGAAAAGTTGGTTAATTGAGAATTAAAATTATTAAACATGGCATAATTATATATTACCCATTGATTGACTAGTTGAAATTTAAAGCAATGAGGAATGAAAGTAAAGCCAAATGCAGTAGCTTACAAGTATAATTTTGAAGATATAGAATAGTAAATTATTTAAAATTGATCATTCATTATTAATAACAACAGATTTTCATTAACAACATCTTTAAGCTATATACAGTAATTGCTTAGTTAGTATAATACTGTAAAAGCTCTTTATTCGTGGGGTATACGTTCCATAAATATGCTGCGAATACAGAAACTGTGAATACGGAATGGTAATTTATATGGGATCATAGGGGGTATGTTCCTAGGTGACAAAATAAAAAATATATATGTATATATAGAAAATCAATTTAATTCAAGTTTTTGAGAATTTTGATTAATTATCTTTAGGGTTAGTCAATGGTTTGAAGAATTTTGTACTTCTTTCTTGCTTGGCAGTTTTTAAAAGCTCCTTCAATTCAAACTGATACACAGCAGATACATTAGCAATTTGCTTCTTAAAAATAAGTCTTCGTTCCATAGACGGATCAATGTTCATAAAGAAATCACAAAGCTCATTTGCCATTCTTAAACCTTCACTAAGATTTTTCAAATGAAATGTCACGTTTCCAGTGCTTGTTGAAGCCTCTTCTTCAATGGGCTGTGAATTTTACATTTAATCCAAGTCGGTTTCAGTCGTATCTTCATCTTGCGATTCAAGCAAATCCTGATTGTCGGTTCTATCTGTTCGAACCATCTCGTCCTATTCCATTCGCGATTTTGGCTATGTTTGCATTTAACAACATACTCTAGACAAGTTGTAACAATATCTATCTCTCTAGTTGTAATAATATCTATTTTACTTTTTTTTATTAGTCCATTTGACAGCATTTACAAAGGATATTGGGTTGGATACCTATTGGAATCCTTTTATTATTTTGTATGCACTTATTACATCCGCAAAGTGAAAAGAAATTTTTAGCCGCGTATATAGGAAATGGGTCGCATTTTTTAATCCGCGAATAGTGAAAACGTGAGCAAAGAGCTTTTACTGTATAATAAATCTTAACTCTAGTTTATATCTTATTGCTATCTTCCATATCTTTTGGTGATTACTTTGAGTCACCCCCCCCCCCCATCCTGATCAAATCTCCTCAGCAGCCTATTACTGTGTCACAGAATATTGCCACTTAATTCTTTTAGTAGTTCTGGCTATGTTCTTCAACTAGTTCACCAGTTTGGTTCTAACCATTTTCTGCTCTTATAATTTTGGCAGCAGCAAAATCTTATTAATAAAGGCTCTACAAACACTTCCTCAAACACCTGAGTGTCTCGTACAACAATGCTTGCCAGTCAAAACTTATTCCACTGATATATACTAGATACAAGCTGATTCAAGCCAATCCATCCAATATTTGATATGGTGTCTTCTTGCCACTCATTCTGTGACTTTTTTTTGTGTGTGTTTATGTTTTTGTTTGTTTCTTGAGAGAGATTTGGTAATATATTCCTTAGATTTTTTTTTTTTTTTTGCATGGTTAAAATAAATTTCCGTGTTATGGAGGGGGGAGACTGTTCTTTTTGTACTTTTTTTCTCCCAACTATGAATTTTTTATTTTTTTTAAAATCCTCCATATATATTTATATTTACAAAAATTATATGTTTATTAACTTTTAATTAAAATAAATAACTCGTTTTAGTTTAAAACTACAATTTGGATAAAACAATGTGTTTATGACATGACATGAATGACTTACAATTGTTTTCTATTAAATTGCTTTCTTTAACAAAAGTTTCCTTTTGTCTGTCTGTGGTAGAATTAAAGGATCTCATCAAAATTTATCCTTCCTTCTACTCATTTTGAAATTTATCATGCCAAAAAAAAAAAGAAAAGAAAAAATGTTATATAAAATAAGCAAATTGAGTTCTTTTGATTACCATGAACTTTTTGCATTTTTCAATAATTTCTATTTGTTGATTTGACCATTCTTAGCTTTATTGATTATTCGCATTGCAGTTATTTAACTATAAAACATTTTTATTTTAGATTTCCATATTTTATTTGTTTAATTATTTAAAGAATATTTACTTAAAAAATTGATTTGGCAATTAAAAAAATGTTTTAAATATATAAAACTCTTTAAATATAAAATGCTTTTAACTTTAACTCCTATTAGATAATTAACTTTAACTTTAATATAGTTAACTGTATATAATATCTTAATTAGATCTATAAAATGCACATCATGTTTAATATCATTTACTAAAACAAAAAAATTTTATTAGCTTGATGCTAGAAATTTGTATTCAACAACTATATTTTTAAAAGAAAAAGACAAAGAAGGCTAAAGCAGCAGATTTATGCAAAAAAAGTTGGTGGAAAGTCACTTGTTTTGCTGTTTTTGCTGCTTGAGCTTATATGAGAATGCTAATTTCTTTACTGTTAAGGTCATGGAAAAATATCCTGTATAGTATATTATTTTTAATGGATATTAAGAATATGATTGCATGTTTTTTGTCATTTTTATATGCTACTAAGAAAACTGAATTGTCTAATAGGAGAAAATTGGAGGTGCATTGCTAGATTTATTTATGTATTTTAAAACCTACCACACTTTTGCACAGGCATCAGGATGTGTTTATTCAGACATAATAGGGTTGAGAGGAAAAATAAAAGAAGATACTTATATTTAGCAATTATTGGAACAATTAGTTTAGTCAACCTTGGAAACATAAAAACAGCATTTAATTTGTACATTGTCAACAGAAGGTGCTAATTCACAATAAAATACTTAAGAACAATTAGTATTTACTGTCAAGGGCGTGAACATTAAATTATGATAAATCTGTTCGTATAATTTAGTAATTTACTTTTTTTTTTTTTTTTTTTTTTTGTAAAATATTTTTTTATGTTACATTTTTTTCCCATTTGTGGAATTTTTTTGCTAAAATTCACTTTTAATTGTATCTAAAATATCATTCATGCCACTCTTAAAAGTTTTTCCCCTTCTTGAATTAGCCATTTAATCAATCAATAAGTAATTTTGAATTAAAATTAAATAATACAGCTCATTTCTGATATTCATGGAAAAAATATTGAATGAGGTGGAAATCAAGGTAATAAAATGACAAATACAGGAAATGCTCATCCTTCCACATTACACCCAAAGCAAAACAGTCAAGTGTACAGTATCTCAAGACTGTCAAAAAGGGACAGTCTCAAGATAACTCATTCATTCTAACTCATTCATCCTTGAAAATATATGTACACAGTCTGTTTTACTCATAATAATCAGCCTCTAAACTAACTATGCAATCATGTACTTCGTTACCCTTTAATTGTGACTAAGAATGTTCTATATATTCATATTTATATTGTCTATGCATATATATGCAACACATCAACTTCCCCAAATTATGTTTAAAAAATGTAATGATCAGTTGTTAAACAGACTTTTCATGAATATTTGATTGTATTTACTGATGCTTGACTTTTCTTAAAAGTATATCAGAATCAATAATTTATTGTTTATACCTTAAAAGTAATAATTGAATCTCACGAAAAATAACTTTCTAAAAGAAACTTATTACTTACAAAAAATAGGTTTCCCAACCTTAAAAAATGCAGAATATTTTACTGAATCTAAAAATGTATAATATGTTTTAAGTTATAAATGCCAAAAATGCATATTTCAAAATGATGCAGAAGTTCTTGAATTTAAAAATACAATAATTTAAATTTACAAAAAGTTGAAAATTTCTAAATCAGTTTATTTGTAAGGTGATAGATCCTGTCTTTGTTTATGTCCATTTGGTTTCATCTGACAGTTGATGCAGATTCAATGAAAGTTTTATTATTATTTTTAAATAATAATATGATCACAAGCATTTATTTCCAAAATCATTTTGGCCAATACTTAGAAAAATTTTAAGAGGATTAAGTGATAATGAGTTCTAACAAATTAATAGACAAACATACTAACAATTTCAATAGTTGTCCATTGAAAATAATTCTCCCCAATATATTTTTATCAATACATTAAAAAATTGAATCACATATTTTGTGTTATGCTTTAGTGTAAATATTTATAATTGAATTATTTCATTATGGAAAAACTCTTGATATGTGTTTCTATGAAATTATGTATAAAAAAACCCATTAAAACAACTAAAAGATAAATTTAAATTTTCAAGGAGTATCAAAGCAAGGTGTATAGAATCCAAGGAAGTTTTACATTTAATTTTTTAAAAATTGCATTGTGCAGCTTTATTCTTCCTCAAAACATTTTTTTTTTAATTAAACTATACAAAATTCTTTTCATTGTGTAGGTATGAAATTTGTTCTTATGATATATTTAGAACAATACCAACCTGCATTTTAAAATTTTATTTGTATATTTTTGGTTAGTAATGAAAAACAGTATTGTTTGTGTTGCTTTCCAATTAAGTGGCTTTAACTAGGAATTAAAAAAAATTATTTTCAGTTTATTACAATGAAAAGAAATTTTTATTATACTCTTATTCACTTTTTTTGCCTAATTTGGGGATGGTTTTAAGCAGAATTACCCTCTTACCCTATGTGCACTCAGATTCTGATGCAACATATTTTCAGTTTATTTTAAAAAAATTTTAGTTTTTAGTACTGAAAAATTATTTTTTATTTTATTTTATAATTATATTTTCATTCAAGTCTAAGTTCTAAGTTCCCTAAAAGCATAACTGTAAGAAAAAGAAATTTTTAAATATTATATTCAGAATGCAGTATGTTATAAGTCCAGTTTCAGTTGAAAGATTTAGATAATATGTTTAATTTTATAATGATTTTTTTTCATTCTAAGTCTATTTAATTATTTACAAACATTAGAAATACTTTAAAATCTATAATGGGTATTTAAGTAAAGAGATATTATCTGACAAATGTAGAATATTTTCTAATCCTTTATTAATCATGATAATTTTCATATTTAAATCTTTATAATACATCCTATGGACATAAAATCTGCTCTACACTATATTAAATTTGGCTTCTGCCATTTTTCTTTACAGTAATTAATGACTATATTAATGAGAAAATAACTGTGATATTGAGAATTCTGTGACAAAATTTCAAATTATAATGTGTTATGAATGCTAGGTTGCATACATTTATATTGGGTATTGCTATTGATAAGTGATATGTCGTCTTAAATGTTGTTAGTTTTTTAAAAATTTCAAGCTGCAAGACTTTTATAAAATTTGTATACCAATCTGCAGTCTCACAGTAAAACAGGAAATGAAGTAAAAATCTTTCATTTTGTTTTACAATATCTCATTGAATTTATATGTGATAATCTAAAATGTTTTTTAACAGGCCCCTTAATCTAATATGAATCTAATTCAAGAAAAAGGTATTGCCTTTACTTTCTGTTTAACCTTCAGATCTGCTGTGTCCAATGATTTTAAAAATATGTCAGGAAATTTGTTTTTTTGTGTGAAAGCTCCAGGTTCATTTTAACTGCATTCAAATTCTTTAGGAGATAAAATAAACTTTTCAGGTATTGCCTTCATTTCCTAGCCTTAGAAGGCAAGTGTGAGCTTCTAAAGCCTGAAGCATATGCTCACATTTCATAATTCAATTACCTAAAAGATTTTTTTTCGAACTTAGTTATGTTATTTTATCTATAAATAATAAATTTCATTTAAATCTCTCTCTTTTTCATTTTTTTAAAATGCAGTAAGACTTAAATATGGAATTCCAAAAACAATATTTATATGAAAATATTCAGTCGCATTTTGTTTTTTATGAAGCTAATTTTCTATTGCACCAACATAATTTTCTTTGCATGTCTTTTGTGAAGTGAAAACAGATTCACTGGCTCTACAAAATCTGTGTGTCCTTGAATTAGTGGTTAAAATGAACCTTTACAGCTTTAAATTGTAACTTAGTGCAGAAATGTTCATCTCATTTGCAGAAGTTTTGCAATTTTTATTTTAAATTTTAAAAACTTACTATAATACTGTATCATTTTTCTAATTTTTCACAGTGCAAATCACTACAAATACTTTAGAAATTTAAAGGTATTGATTTTCATTGTTGATTATTATTGGTAAATTCTTAGTACTATAATTCAGTGGCTCACGATCTTTAATTTTTTTACAGAGTGATGAACCTATGTCTTCATTAAAGTCCATGGCAGAGCAAGCTGTTTTAAATGCTGGTTTAGAAACTCATATTCCTACATCCCCATCTCCATCTTCCGCAGAACGAGGCAAGTATTACTGATCCCTCTCTCTTTGCTCCCATTCCTAATTTTTATTAAATTACATTTATTTGAAAAAAGTTCAGGCTGTTGGCTCTTTTTTATTTTACTTAAAAAAATTATCTACTTTAAAAAAGATGAATTACTACTACTTTATTATCTACTTTAAAAAAGAAGGAAAAATGTTATTGTTTGTATAATTTTTAGTATAAGCTAGTTACTAGGTTCTATGTTTGTCACTTAAATTGATGATTTAAAAAATCATATCTAATTGGAATATTTTCACTGTAAATATTCTATTTTCAAATTAATATGAACTTACTATATAAAAGTATGTGACTGTGTTGATTGTTTCTTCATTCAAATTAAAATATTACATTGATAAATTGTATGTTTCTGCGTTTTAATGTTATGATTGGTGGTTACTCTCTAGAATATGTAAAGTAGATACATTTAAAATGCGATGAATTTTTTTCATAAGATTATTATGTTCCAAGCTCTATTGGAGCTGAGGTGGCCTAGTGATAAAGCCTTGGCTTCGAGACTTTGAGTTTCCGATTCAAAATCAAGATCTGTCATGTATTTAAAACTAGTGCATGTTAAATCTTGCATTATGGGCTAGATGTCCACCTATTTATGTGATGTGCAAGTTTGGAGTGGAGGTGCTATGACCTTTTTTATTTGATTAGGGCCCAAAATTTTGTGGTTCATTCCAAAATAACCTTAGTGTTTGCTTCTAAGTGGGATTTTAATATAAGTAATACTAAATAAAACTTGATTGGAAATTTTATTTTTTATTTACTCATTGTATATATTATCATGCAAATTATTTATTTGTTCTGTTTTTTCTTCTGTCATTTACAGAAGCTCACATACCACCTCTATTAGGCGTAGCCCCTCTTGGTCCTGTACCACTGACTAAAGACTGTATTCAGCAAATTCGAATACTAGAATCTGCTCAAAGGCACATGCCTCATCCATCTGATTCTGAAAGACTTAGGTATTTATTATTATTTTATTTAGTCAGTATTAATATAATAGATCTTTTGTTAATTTAAATTCTTTAAACTATCATACAATACAAATAAAATGTTATTTATGAAATAAAGGTGTTTACATTTGTGCTGTCTGATTTTTTTAATCTCATTTATTAGTTTATATCAAATTATAGGAATTCTATTATCAAATTTATTTATTAATCCAAATATAGATAAGGGCTCCCTCCCATTCGCCTTAAAAAAACAGAGGAAAGCTGGAAATGTCATCCGTTTAGGGACCCTAAGAATTCTGAGATTTTTTCATTAATGTGGAAAAAAGAATCATTGAAAATCATGAATAGTGCTTGTATATTATCTAAATTTAATAATAAAGATGATTCAGTTCTTGTCTTATTTAACTTACAGTAGACAAGATTTTGTTTGGAGTGTTTTAAATGTTTTGATTATAAAAGTTGTACTTCAATATGTTATGTGAACACATATGAGGTATGAAACTTTCGAAGAGCAGAACAAAGTGCAATATAAAGGAAAATTCAACGAATGCAAAGCAGCATTGCAAATGTTATTGTTGCAAAAGAAGAAAAAAAAAACTAAATTACTTGAAAATTTGCAGAAATTGTAAAAATTGATGCCCTAATTTATGAATTACTAAAATAAATAACTAAATAAAATATAAAATATTACTTTATAATTTTTTTTTGTTAAATAACCATTAAATGGTTTGTATCTTGATAGTAAAAATGTAATTTTTTGTTTTATTTCATCTGAGTCTTTAATTTTGTGTAATTTACAATTAATCGGCATGAGAATGATCAATATCTTATGTAAATTTGTATCTTGTTAATTCTAAGCAATAAATAAAAATTGATTTTTTTTCTTTATTTAAAAATATTAACCTTTTTTTAGTATATAATTATTTCTATTAAATTAAAGTGATCATTCCTTACCTTGCTTATTCTACTTATTAAAAATATGGAATATTTTTATTCCATTATTTAGCACGGAAGTGCGATTTGCACATTTCTCCTTATACTGCATATACATCTCGAGAAAATGCAGAGAAATTTCCCCCAAAACTTAAATGATAACCCTATTTTAATATGCCTCAAATTTTTTTACAGGAACAGAGTAGGTACTTTATAGAGATAAAATTCATAGTGAAATATTTTCACTTTTTAAAAATATATATAATTTTTGTGTTTGCATTTATTTTCTGATAAGATAAAATTATTAAATCTTGATGAACCAGCAGATCCATATCTTGTTTTTTAGTAAAAGTTCCAAAAATTCTCAACTGACACTCAGAAATGTTTTAGTCACATATGATTTAAGAACAATTACACATTTACTGCTGAACCTTATTAATATTCAATCTGATTATTAATATCAAATAATTTCTTATTAATTTATCTGATTAATAAGAGATAATATTTGATAAACTATGAAGGTTCTAAAAAATCATTTCTTTTAGGGATATAAATTTTGAAATTCGATATTATAATTGAAAGTTGTCATGGGATCTTTATTTGTATCATTTATGACTATAGTAGGAACATTATGCATTAAAAGCAATATTATTTTCCTAAATTTAGTTTATATTGTATGATAATCTATAGAAAGGTTATGCCATATAAATTATAGATATCAGTCATATTTGATAAGTGAATGCATATTAAAAATATTATTTGCATGATATGTAATTCTTTTCATGCAAATATGTAACTTGAGTAATGATAAGCAATTTAAAAATTACTTATAAATTTCTCTTGACAGGCAATATCTTCCTCGAAATCCGGTCCCAACCCCTTCATATTATCCTAATGGCTTAAATCATTGCGATACTGTGGAATTCTTCCAGCGACTGTCCACAGAAACTTTGTTTTTTGTCTTTTATTATATGGAGGTAAAGTAAAATACTATGTGTGTGAGTGTGTTTGTTTTCCCATTAAAAACTGAATATTTTCTTTGTGCAGCTGTCTCTAATCAAAATTTTGGATTTGACTGGGTTTATGACAAATGAAGACTTGTTTAAATTATTATAAGAACAATGAAAAAGACAAATCAATGTGCAAATGAATTAAAGGATTAAAAATAATAATTTCTTATAGCTTTTTTGCTGTTGGAGATAAAAAAGATAATTATAATTAACAGATTTATTGCCTCATTATAATGTACAGCTTTTGTTCTAAACATTTTTAATAGCCGTAATCCTTTAGATGGGAGGGACTGAAAATTACTTAATTCTTTTTTTCTAACTTGCTAATAGAAATCTTGTAGTTTAATTATAAAGACTGCATAATGAATATTTGATTAAATTCATTAAACACAATAATGAGAAATTTTATGTACTTGATTGTTTATTTGGATCATGAATACAATTAAATAATTCTTATATATTTTGCCTTAAACAAAATTATTACTTGAATAATTTGTTTTAAAGTAAAATAGGATTTTAAATTATTTTATATGAATGTTTCGCTTATCTTACTTAAGCATGATCATTTTTTAAACAACATTTATTTATTTATTTTTTTGAAAAACCTTTTTAGAAAGAATAAATTTGAATATATATTAAAAATACATTAAGAATTTTAAAAACAAAATGTTTTTAAAATTCTTAAATGATGAATGAAAAGAAAATATTTGATTCACAATGCCAAAAATAATTTTTATGTTAAATTTGAAAGATTAAGTGTAAATATAGCAATTATACAAATATGTCCCATGAAAGTAAAATTCTTTGATTTCCTTGAAAATTTTCTAATAGTTTTATGATTGATCAAATTTATTTTTAATTGTATTTTGTATATGGTTTTTATAGGGAACAAAAGCACAATATTTAGCAGCTAAAGCATTAAAAAAACAATCTTGGAGGTTTCACACAAAGTATATGATGTGGTTTCAGAGGCATGAGGAGCCCAAAACAATCACAGATGAATATGAACAGGTAATTTTTGCTATTTGTAAGCTGTTACTACTGTTTTTTGTTATTAGAATGAAAAAAAAAAAAAATGCTAATTTAAATTAAATTAAAAAGCCAAATTTTATATTTTTCTATTGAAGCTGGATTTTATTTCAGTAATGTATAGAATTATATTGCACAGTTTATTAATTACATTTGGTAATCAGATTGTGGGTTTCATATATTGTTTGGTGGATACATTTTTTAAAATTGCCTTCTTATTTGATAAGACTGAAAAACCTGAATTTAATTGAAACAATCAAATACTACTGCAACAATGTATGCAAATTAAAAAAAAATGTCTAAATTACAAAAATTATTGTAATAATAAAAAATAAAAATTCTAATTCAATGGAAAGGTCGAAAGAAAACACCTTAATTTTAACACTAACAAAATCATTATTAAATTTTTAAAATACATTAAATATTAAAAAATTATGCAGGATAAAATTAATATCAAAGACAATATTGTAAGTCTTAAAATAGTGCAAAATACATTTTCTGATAATTTTTTTAATTAAATGTCAATTTCCATTTGATGACATTTAAGTCTATTTCTGTAATAAAAAAAAAAAAGTGCATTATTTCTGTTATTTTGTTAAGAACTTTATGGAGACATGATTGAGCCTTTTTTCAAGCATTTCTAATATTTTGTAACTCCATACATTAGCAAAAGGAATAATTTAATTAATTGCAGCTATGAAACATTCAGTGAAATAGTCTGAATGTTTATTATGGGAGTTTGTTTGCATTTGATTGTAGCTATTCAACAATAAATATTAAGATGATTTCTTTTTTGCATATGTTAGTTTTACTTAATTTTATAGATAAACTGAATTGAAAAAAAAAAATTTTGACTGATGTGAACCGACATTTAGTGTATAAATTTTAAATGTAAAATAGTATGGGCGATTGTCATACTATCTGCGTAATTCAGTTTATATATTTAAAGTAATAGTACATTTATGATATGGTAGGAATAATAAGTAACTGATTAAGAGAATTTTTTCCTTGGTTTTTTTAAATGAAATTTACAATTAATAAAAGATTGTTTTTCATTTTAAATAAAATAAAAAAAATTTAAATGGTTTTAAAAGTTGCTTATTAGGAGTAGAAATATACTGTTATATTCCAATGTCTTCCCTATACAGGTTTGAACTTTTGTACATACATTCACAAGTCAAATTTTGAACTCAGAAAGATTTTGTTTGTTTAATTTATTTTTGAGATTATGAAAGAAAATTTTAATTCACTTAAAACATTGTTTTTCTCTTTATTTTATATAGTTTTTTTACCATTAACCTCATATTTTTAACATCATTTAAATGTATTTTAATGTAATTTGTACTTTTAATTAATTCAGGAATCTAGTTGCCTTTGACCTAGAAACCAGGCTCACAAGACTTTTTCTTTTCCTTAATACAAAAATGTATAAACAAAAGTATTATCATATTAAGTATACATAAGACAGAGTTATTTCTTTTTAGTGTAAGTATAAGAAGTTTGTTTTAGACTTTCCCTTCTTTTGCTGAATTCAATATATATCTGCTTAAGATTCATTATATTAAATAAAATATCTTATATGGCTAGATATTTCACAGCCGAATGTAAGAATATGCTGAATAAAATGGTGATGAATCTCCTGTGGTTTGATCAGAATGATAAAAATAAATTAAAATACTAAATAACATATTGAAATTCAACAAAATTGTTATCTATATACATTTCTTTTTGTTAATTACTTATTTCATGGTATGAGGATTCATAGATTCATTCTGATTTTATAGATGGTAACAAATAAAATAGTTTATTTATTGACTTAAACTGTATTCAGTGCTTTATTTTGTGTGAGCAACCAGATTAAATCCTGCTTTCTTTTTTTTAGGGCACATATATTTATTTTGATTATGAAAAATGGGGCCAAAGGAAGAAAGAAGGTTTTACATTTGAATACAGGTACCTGGAAGATCGAGACTTGAACTAATTTGTGTCACATTACTTGTCATTCGTTTGCCTCATTCACCTTAACGGATGTTTCAAGAAATCGGATTGTGCTTTCTGAGTGTACAACACTCCAGCCTGAAGAAAGAGTCGCAGCCTGACTGTTGTAATTGCACTGGTACTTTCAACTGCCTTCGTGTCCTCACTGCCAGTCGCAACAAGTCAAACTGCCATGCTTTCTCATTTGTTTCGTTTTAATCTTGTATTGTTGAAAAAAAAGCAGAGAAAATGGGTTGAAAACTTTCATTGTAGAAACATCTGATGTAGTACTTGATTGTGGGTAAGGTAAAGACTGATATATACAAGCAGCGCATCACTTGTAGTGTGTGTATATTTATTTATTTATTAAATGTCACGTTTCTCTTCTTGTTCTTATAATTCACTCAGTCTTTTATGAAAACTATAATTGTAACTAATGCCTTTTGAAAATTTATGGTGTCATTGGAAATTTATTATTATTTTTTTTTTCTTTAAATGGTTGTGGATTTCATTTATCTAATTTCAACTTAATTTCTTATGTATTTTGAGTTCAAAAACTGTTGTTTGATGTCTTTAATGATTTTGAGTATCTTGTCTTCATGTTTTGGAGAAACATTATGACTGTGTATTTGTCTTTACAACAAATAAAGCTAATGGATCTCCTGAAATGAAGTACAATGTTACTTCTACTTAACCACTTAGCACTAATGGCAGTTTTTTCTCTGCAATATTTTTCAATTAATGTAGAAAAAAAAATGTATGGCAATTATAATTTTTAATCTTCATGAATTATTTGTATTTAAATTTGAGAAATCAAGCATTGACCTGAAGTTAATGATGTAAAGGAACTGTCCATGTGATATTTCTTATATTCCTTTATCTTTAACCTGAGGATGATGGTATGATTTTCTGCGTTACCATATTTAATAGATTTCAGCTTCTTTTATTTTTCTGCCTTTATGTGTCTTATAATTTAATCAAATGTATATTGCAATACTAGTGGTTTTACTATTATTAAATTGGTAGGGCTACTTCTGTGAGATAAGGATTACGCTGTACCTAAATAATTGCAAAGAGCTTTATATAAGAATAATGTTTTAAGAGATGGAAAATTATATCTTATAAGCACAACTAGACCTATCGATTCTTGCTAGATTTTTCAATTATTCATTTTCGTTTGTTGGCATTCTGTAGCCCTTAGATATAGATAAAACTTGTAAATAGATCAAAGTTTCCTGTTGTACTGTTTTAAAGGCACTTATTAAAAAATGATTTTGTTTTTTAATGAATTTGTGTGTTGCTTGTGTATATCAGATAATGATCTTAGCATTGAATGGTGTTTGCCATTACTGGTATCCCTGAATTATATATATATGAACTTTAGGAAGTGTATCAGGGATTTTATTGTTTTGGCATACAGTTTGTACAGATATCATTTGTACAACTTGCCACATAATATTTAAGGTATGAGACTTGGGCAGAAGAAAATAATTAAAAAAAAAAAAATTTATCTGCCTTGTGTAAGTTAAATATTTGTATTATTTTGTAACTATTGGCAGTCAGAAAGCTGGTAAAAACTACTGTTTTGCCTTTTTATTCAGCCGTAGATGTGTATGGCCACAATTGATTGTGATTTTCTCATTGTAAATAAACTTTTTCTGAGAGAAATGTAGGTTATGAAATCTTAGAGATGTTAGTCATATTCTTTTCTCCCTTCCATTGTTTTTAATTATGTGTTCTTAAATTAGTTTGGGCATGTTTACTTACATTTCACTTTACCCCTGCTGGGCAGAGTGTATTGACATGTAAGTGTAAGCAAATGGGCTCCACAAATACGTGCGTAAAGTACTTTTATTCTAATAATTTCCCTTTGTAATACGATTTTTGAATTTGGTTTTAAGTACAAGTAATTTCCTAAGTAAAAGAGAATACAAAAGTATCTATGCAAAAGTGAAAAGATGCATTCTGTTGTTGTGGCTCACATAACTTGTTATTGAAAATTAAACAATGTTTCATGGATACTGCGTATATAATTTCAATCCCATCTGTGCTATCTTATGAAAATGTACTCTGTGATATTCTGTAAGTACATAATTTAAACATTTGCTTTGTGTTCATCTGTTCTCTTTATAGAACAGGAAGAATTGCATTATATGATTTAGATGAATATGTAATAAAGTTTTAAAAATGAGTTTTCATGTTTTTACTTTTATTATGTTGGTGAAGATTCCCTGCTTTTTTAGAAATTAAAAATGATTTATAGCATCTATTGCTTTTTCGATAGAGTGTGCCTTTTAGGGATTTTGCAATTAAGCAATTCCTTAAAATATCTGCCTGGAGTTTTTTCAATGTTCACTTTAAAAAAAAAAAAATTGATGCTATCCTTGCAAATTTAATAATCTTATTGACTTATATGTCAATTATACTTTGATAGTTCTACCAAAGATAATTATTAAGTACTTTGTCAGTTAGTAAATAAATATTTTCCTAAATGATGAAAAATAAGATGCCTATTTTGTAATTTTTATATATTTGAATTAATTTATATGAGTTACATTGTATCTTTTAAATACTTGCTTACTAGTCTTAGCAAGATTTGGTGCCTTTTCCTTCATTTATTTGTTCCCTCATATTGTTTACAACATCACTTCTCAACATATGGATGCTGGACTTAAAATTAATTCACTTTAATTCAAATACTTATATTTTGACTTGGATGCTACAGTATTATCTATGTTTTAAATGTTACATATCATACATATTTTGTCATTATTATTCTTCATTTTATAATAACATAAGGTTACATGTATCGATTTTAAGCAAGAATTATGTATATATTCTGCATAGATTTAGGTTGTATTTGTTAAAATAATGTTTATCTAGGTGCTTGAAATTAGTCAGCAACTGATTTCCTGAGTCATTAAAATTTTCACTTATCTGTGAATGCCATTTATCAGTGGGGTTGAAATTATAACTTCAGTAAAACCATAATACATAAAACCTCTGCTCGTGATAGAAAATGAAGTATGTTACAATTGAAAATATTCCTTTCCTGAGATGTACATTTGTTATGATTGTTTTTTCCATAGAATTTTAAAAAATGATTATGAAATAAACATAAAAAAGTATGTGCATTTATTCATAACAGTGAGAAGTACATAAAATGGTGGAAGCTACACCATTGCCTGACACGAGCTCAATCATTCCTCGTTTCTGTTATGCAAAGATGGATGAATATTTTTGTATAACTCACTTAAGGACTTGTACATAACTCTCATTTGTGCTGTAGCTTTTACATAATTATGTATCATTGTGCTTGAATGCTATTTAGGTATTTGTTTGAAATTCATGTTTCTTCTTCTCTTTATGTAAACATAAAATGGGTTTACATATTGATTAACCATTATTTTTTTATTGTTTAATTCATGCTATTTTGGAAATTAACTAATTACAATGTGGAAAAAGTTACCTATAGTAAATGCATGAATTTATGAACTCTCTTGTATATAAAATATTAAGTTGCATTTTTTCTTACTATATTAGAATTCTAGTCTTGATATTTTAAACAAACAAACAACAGAACAAATTTATCCTTTGTATATAAAACGTTTTTATTACAAAATTCTTTTAAATTATTAATGTTGTATTTATAATTCCAATTTTTATTTTTAAGCGATGCAGCTTTGTTGATCTCAAGTTATATAAAAGTTGCATTTCTGTTACAATTGTTTTCTTGATTTTTTAAAACCCTTTTCCACTACAAGCTATTAAAAACATTTAATTGTATTTTTTCATTTTTTTTTCTCCAAAATTTAAAGAAATAATTGCATATATTATGCTTAAGAATATTAATGAATTTCAGCTCTGTTTATATTTCATAAATGGCATTTAGTTTCTCCTCATCTTCACATATACACTGAAGTTCATAATCCTGTTTGAACTTTTTATACCTATAGGCTTTATAAATGTATATATTCATCATTAAAAGCCATTGGTAAAATGCATACATGATTTTTAAGTTCTTGATGTTTAGACATTTGAGGCAGATCTGGTTAGAAATTCCATGAAACATTGCATCAGCCGATCAACTTGTGCGAAGAAAATTAGTTAAAAAATGATTATCGATTTGCTTGCATCGTATTTCTTTTCTTTACGGATTCCTTTCTTATAAAAGTTACAAAATTTTGGAATGTACTGTTCCTTTATGCAATTAAATGTGAAAAAAATTATATTTTGGTTTATTGTTAAATAATAACATGCTAACTTTTCCACATTGTAATTAAATATTATTTGATTACATTTTTTTAAATTATTATTATTATTAATATTGGTTAGTTTAAAAATTTTTGCAAACTGTATAATAAAGTTTAAACTAATAGAGATATATATTGTTAGATTTTAATATTCCAATCTTGAATGAAATTTTATTTTAGGAAGAAAAAAAAAACAAAAGAAATGACTATGGTAGTTTGAAACCTTTATCTTTTCTGATTTTTGTATGTTTTTGTCTTGAGTTCATCCTTGTGTTTAGTATAAAGTTCATGTTGTATATCACACTCCCGTTGTTTGTCCCTCTATGGATACTTTTTACCAAAGCGTTTTATGCTGTTGGTTTTATATGCCTTTTGGGACGGTGTAAATAAAAGGAGTGTGTATACTCTTGTGAACATAAAAACATCTGCTGAGTAAAAGGCAAAATAAACTCTCTGAATGCTGTATAGTACTTTTTTTTCTTTCATTTTTTGAAATCATGCTACACTAACACATTTTTAAATCTAATATTTTCCTAGTCAAAGTATAAATTATATACTATGTACTCCTGAGTAACCGGCCTAATGTGAAAGAAAGGCAAGCCAGATAATAAAAAAGCCAGATGGCCATAGTTCTATTAACTCATTTCCTTGCTCACCAATGCCAGAAGATAGAATTTTTACACCAAAACTCACTATTTATAATATGTATTTTCTCATTGCATACTAAGCCCTTCATTAATCTTAAACCATGAAGAATGTGAATGCCTGGTCAATCATAAAAGCAGTTGTTAGTAACATGCCATGTTAGTTGATGTAACAATTAAAATAGAGAAGGCTCTGTACTAGCAACATGTTTATGTACTACTTGCGCATTCACTGTGTCGCACTAAAAGAAACATTAAGCATACCCCAAGAACAATTTACCAATTCTATGTATATTGTGCAGTTATAATCGGGAACAGCAGCAATGATTGAGATCTATTACACATTGACGGAACAACGAGGAAAATGCTGCGCTTTTCCTATCACAACTTGTATTTTGCATACATCATTTAGGAGGATTGTAGTAGACGCCTGCTTCCAATGCTTTGGCAATGCAATGCTGTGGTTTCCTCATTTAATTATGAAAAAAGAAAGCTAGGTCTGACAGTTTGTGAACCGGATACTCGAGAGTGTACTATATTATAAAACTCCATTTGGGATTTTGAGAATCGTTAAGATTTTGTTTAGCATACAGATTACTATCAAAGTTTTAGATTGTGATTGACCAGATTAACTTTTTTATATATGAAGTTGTTGAATTAAAATATACGAAGTTGTTATTAAAATTTGATATATACTGATATTGGCTGAATTAAAACCATCTTACTTAGAACTTAGAGGATCAACTGATGTAGTTAATACTCAATGACTATCAGTTATGTTTTTTTGAGTATCTTTCAAGATTAATATAACGTGCGTAATACACTTGAGTTTGTCTATTTGGCATTATCGTATTCATGACTTGTTAAGCAACTTTCTTATAAAATTAAACAATTTTCCCACCATATTTTAATATTAAAAAAAAAAAAATTTAACTGGAATGTAAGTTTTAGGTACGTAATGCTAATATTTATGACTTGTCCCTTGTATTTAGAAAATTATTGACCTAATGTTTCTTTAGCTTTATGATCCTGTCTATGAAGTTCTCTTTTAGATGCTTTCTTCACTGGCTATTTTTTAAACAGTTCTTATTCCTTTGTTACTGTGGTGGATTTTGGTGTGTAAGTTATCTCTGCATGCAACAATTCATGCTTAATATCTAGCTTAGAATTATATCTAGGAAAGCAATTTTACTTGAAAGTGCAAAATCTATTGTAAAAATCTCGTCAAGAACTATGAATATTAATTTTATTCACGGCCTGCACATAAAGCAGCATAGTGATAATGGTAGACTAAACTTATTATATTTTTATACAGGCAGTGATAAATGATTTACTAGCAATGTGGCAATTATATTATCTGAGCTTATATAAATATAACTTGTATCCAAGTAGCTACATTAATTTATATGATATCTCAACCAGGCAACTATAAAAATGCATCAATTGCTGTCACAATTAAGTGTTTAAACTATGCACTTTATAGTAATTTGTTTTTATCAAGATAGAATCAAAATATGCAAAATCGACTAGAAACATTTACCATTCAAACAACATGTGCTACTTTAAATTTTTACTGTCAGTATGAGTTAATATATGGTATTGTACCTGAATTTTAGGATGAATCTGAGTAATTTTTGTTGAATAAATCTTATAATATTACATAAATTATTGAAATTATTCAGAAATACACATAATGCTTTTACATATATTTTTTTTAAATGCTTGGTTTCGGTAAAAAAAAAATGTTATGTCAATTTTCAGTTTAATTATTTCCAAATTGACTTAAATTTGAAATTTTGTGAGAGCAGACAGATAATTAGAGAGACATTTAGTATATTACAGGCTTAAGGCCTTTATAATTGCAAGAATTAATTATATGACTATTAAAATTTGAATCTTAAAAATGTTTAGATGAAGTAGCTATTAAAAGACAAGTTATATAAAGTATTTAATTGACAATGACGTTACATTAAATATTTAACTCATAATTTTAAACAGCAGTAAAATTGTCGAACCAGCTGGTCGCCAAAGGCGGCTAGTAATACAATAAAGAAGGCTAGGATTTCGCTTTGATTGCTTTTCTTTCTACCGACTGGATCCAAATTTCGAACAAAGAGATGTTCAATTTTGAATGCAAAAATCACAAATTAAATTTTATTTATCTAAGTTGGGACATTTTCCAGTTATCCTTATCATATACATATGGACATAAGACAAATTTTCTTTCTACGGATTCATTGTAATTTTGTTAGGTATCTTCGTGTTTGGTGGTAAGACTTCATAACAAATTTCATTACATGCCACAATACATTTTTGAGTGGTTGTATTTGCAGATAAATATGATTTCAAAAAATATTTTTACCCCCAATTTATGCCAATGTCCTCCTATCGGTGTGGTGCAGAAGTCTGCAAAGGATTAGCCAGCTTTGGTGTCGTCCTCGTCACTTGACCGCAGTTTAAAATTATGAGGTACTCCAAAATGACCTTGTTCTGGTTTCAAAATGGGAACTTAACATACACTTACGGATTTCCTATATCCTAAAATCCGTCAGGTTCGTTTTTTTTACCTTGTTTATAGTGGGTGTGTATGGTATTAGATGATGATGACACACAAAATGATCAGTCCTTACAGTAGACGACACAACACAAACGTTTATTTACAGGACGAAGTCAGGACAGCACACAGACGACAAATATTTACAACTATGTACAGACGATAACTATTTACAGCCGAGACGAACACACAGGACAGCACACTGCAGATAATAGTCCACAGGCAGAAATTCTGTAGTGACAATGTCCACAGCTCACAGGGCGGCCAGACAGGATTCAGCCGGAGAAGGAATCTTTAAGGGATTCACTTTACACCACTTGGGTCTCTCCAGAACAGGCTGAAACTCTTTCGCTGTCTCTTCTTGCCTTTGCTGTCGACTCACTACTTCGCACAACGGGACTACTCCTTAGTTCGGGACAGCTCCGTTCCCGACGACGACACAACGGGCTACGACACAGTCTTCGGCAGTATATGCCGCACAGCAGTTCACCGTTCAGGACTCCTCAGTTCAAGACCTCTCTCTCTCTTAGGTCTTCCCGATTAATTCCACCGCGTTACTTGTTTTCTTCGTTGAACACCAGGCCGTTCAACTTCGGCTTCTCTCCACTGCCGCACTTCGGCTTGACTCCACTAGATTTTTCTTTAAGTCCTCGCAGCTTCCTGCCTTATATATACCCGCGGCAGGCGGGGCTAACATCTTCTGGACAAATCAGGAGCGTTCTAGCTGGATCTCGGCTCCTAGTGGACGGATCGGGAAAATTCTCGATGTTTCAGGTACTTTCCATCTTGTCGCCAAGCCTTGGGACCTCTGACGTCACACCCATTCACTATTCAATACATATTACTGTCAATCTGTCTTCCTTACGATGACAGTATTAGCGCGGGAAAGCAAAACCACAGGTTCGTAACCATACCTAAATCGAACTAGGGGATGTCTGAATTTTTCCACAATTGCAACATTTTTTTTCGCTTGTGGCATTTCGGTTATAATATTTCCGTTTTTATATTTTCAATCGTATCGAGAATAAGTAAAAATATGAAGAAATTCATTTGTCAGGTATTAAATCAAATTCCCCAAAGGAAGATTGTTTGCTTGTCCTTCCCTGTGCGAGTAAATACAACAGGTGTCCAGAGGAAAAGGTACGAAACGACGCTGTGAGTATAAATTAAGATTTTATTTAAAGTACATGCCATAGGCCTGAGCACAATTAAATTGATTAACGATCTGAAGATGAGCTTGTTCCCATGATTCCTGTGGCTGAGGTGAGACCCAGTCCTTTACAATGTCGTTGAGTTCGCCTCCGAGTTGAAGCACTTCCTTTTCAGATGTTTTCTCAGGGGCACAAATACATGAAAATCGCAGAGTGATATGTCCTGGCTGTAGGGTGGATGGTCGAACTGCTCCAACTTAAACTTGACCAGTTCTGCGTGTGTGACCCTGGAGACAAGCGGTCGCGTATTATCATGGAGCAGCATGGGCCCTTCGTGAGTAGCCACGATCTTTTGTTCTTGATGGACCTGCATGGTCTTCGGAGTGTCTCACAATACACATCGCAGTTAATGGTTCTTCTGTGCACGAGAAATTCTAGGTTATTAGTCAATTGGACGGCTATATGAGACTTTTATATGAAATTTATATAATTTTTATATGAGACTCGGATCTCACATGTCCATACAGGCGCCCACGTATGCTCCGTAGACTCCAGTAGAATCGCTAGATGTCTCGCTACGTTCTCTCATAACAGTATAGACAGACACATCCGTGACTTTGTCACGACGTGTCGTACCTTTTCATTTCAATACACTTTGTAAGATATCCCGAGCTGAAGTAAGTCGATATGATGCAAATGGTTTCATCACCACAAGGCATTCGGTTTGGTATCTATAGAAAGAGTATTTTTGCACTTTAAAATGCAGTATTGTGTTTAAAAACTGTTTTTAAGGATTTTTAAAACTTTTTCTAGAGAACATAAAATTATTTCTTCTCCACTCCGTATTTATTTTTCCCTATTCCAAATCGCTTGGAATGTACATAAAACTTTCTCCTTTGGTCGCAATTGACAATAATTGTAAAATTAGTGTACAATGCACTGCATTTTATAATACTTAAATCAATTCTATTGGAAATATAAATTTTATGTACTTTGAAATCATGTTTTTGGAAATAATTTCTTAAAAAGTGACCAAAAATGTCAAAATTCGATTGAAATAATACAAATTTGAATGGCAAATTTAATAAATGTGTTTAGGATCCACTCTTCAAAGTGTATCTATGGACAAGCTTGGCCAATCGATTTTATAATTGAATTCCAACAAATGAGAACGGTAAGCTTATGACTTTTTTCGTTATCTTCTTATTCTGTTATACGATTCGGTATGTAGTTTAGAATATAATCGTCGGGAACGATCTTCTTTAAATTCCTACACAAAATCGGAATAGCCTTAGAATTTTTCAAAAGATTCCTAACAAAACAGTGTTCATCCAATAATTTTATAATAAACAACACCTAAGAGTTTAAATGAAAGAAAAATGTCAAAGGACAAAAGCCTTCCTTGAATAAATAGCTCAAGAAATCAGTAAAACTTATTTATTAATTATTATTATATATGATAACCGCTGCAATAAGTGAAGATATTTTTTTTTCGTGGTTAATTTATTAATTCGTATTGAAAATAACAAGTTAGCCATATGTTTGCTTAAATTGACATGTAAAATTTGAGCATGAAATATCTGTCCAATGTTTTTCTTTTGTATGTAAAATAGAACGGAAATGTCAAAGCCAAATAGTATCTGTTCAAACATAGACGAAATATATTTTCATGATTTTTAAGATTTTGTTACTGGCCTGTTTAGCGCAATTAGACGATACCAGCTTATGCACAGGATATATTATAGGATATTTCCATGATGTTCGATAGTCTGAAAACCATATGATATCATGACGGTATCTTTCATATGTTGTTGGGTATTTTCTTCTGTTGGAGGTTAATTAAGCATCAAATTCTTAAAACTTTCAATTTCTAATCGAAATCCTTTAGAAAAAAATGTAGGAATGCCATTTCGTCCATTCCATAGTAGTAAAGAACAATGAATATATCAATATGATCTTTCTTACGATCGTTTAACAGAAGGGAAAGCTACAAGGGCTTCAAATAAAAATTATTTATTAGCTAAATGTTTACTAATGGATTTGTAAAAAATATAAATTGTAAAATATTAGCACTTTGCATAGTGGTGAGTTTCTCTTCTTCAACCTACCTTTATACCTTTAGTAATAAAAATCTTTATAAAAACTGAGCGTTCGCCGAAATAATATTGTGTTCTGACATGGAAGACGTATGTTTGTACACAATTTTATTATTTATTCCTAATAAATAAATAAAAACATGCACATTCTCACAAAATTAAAAAATTACCACTAAAAAATCACTAACATGTTAAAAGTGCGAAACTAAATTTACCATTTCATTATAATGGTTATTTTAAATTCAGATAATTTAGTTTCCAGTTTATTCAAATGAATGAAATCGATATTAATATAAGCATTGCTTTAATCGGAAATGTTTAAGTCAGTTTTTTACCAAGAAAATAGTTTGCATATTGTGGCCCGAGTAAGCCTGAACGATTCGAGCAACTTTGGGAGGTTGGTTGGTTGGTTAATTTTAATGGCGCAAGAGCCAAAAGTAGGCTATACTGCGTCAATTATATGGTTTGAAATGGTACCGATAAAGAAGTTAAAATATTTAAGGTATATTAAAAAATCAAGTCGATAAAACAGTAGCAATCAAAATGAGAGATTGGGCCGCGGTAGCCTGGTTGGGGTCGAAAGGTCGCGGGTTCTGTCCTTGTCTTGTCCAAAGACCGCCGTTTTTGCCAAGTAATGGCAGTTGGGGCACGTTAAATAGGTCGAGACTGCGAAGTCCTCCAAGTTCCCATAACAAAACGATACCTCTGGGGGTACTGAATCAGGGATGAGTCGGTCTCTGATTTGGATCTAAATTCTGACTTGCTGATGGATGAATGAGCGTATGAATGAATTCGACCACTCCCTAAAAAGGGTTGTGTCGTGTGTGTTCGAGCAAAGTCGTCCTTTCACCTGAATGGTGCTCGTTAACAACGAAAGGCGCACACCTCTGTCTTAATCCGAAAGAGCTCTGCTATTCGGGCTTGGTATGACCAAGTAGCATTAGACAACAACAAAATGAGAGATCAGTCAGGAAAAACAAATCCATTGTTGAAGAACAGCTATATAAAATGATAAAATCCAGTAGCCTTTAAAAAGTTAAAGATATACTGGTGGGGAGGCAACTTTGGGAGAATGAAAGTAGAAGGTTCCTCAGTAAAAGCAGACTGGCTATCTGAGGGGTGCGACTACTGCCATGCACCGGGCGCAGAGACTGAAGGGGTCCCCACAGTAATGAAGAATCAAAATAGTGTTCTGAACAATAATAGCTTTTGCACGAACTGAAAGTAAAAGTTTATTTCCACGTGGCTAGCTGAGCTACGACTGACGCCGTTATTAGGCTGTGATACCTGTAGAAGGGGGGGAGGAAATTAATTTATGAATAAAGAAATCTCCTTCGGGCATGTTAAGACAGAGAGGTGCGATTTCTGGGCTCTAGCGGCGGCCAGAAGTTGAGGCAGAGGCTGGGTTCAAATGAACTCGTAAATCGTCAGCTATATACTTTTCTCTGCATTTAAAGTAATATTTTTTATGCGAGCATCTATTACGCTTGTTTCTTTTAAGTTGCACAAACAAAAAGTTAAAGATAGATTCAACGATCAACTCTTAGTAATGCACATTACATTACTGCTTCACCGGCCATGACCGGAATGAAAAGGTTTAAATGCCATGCGCAGAAGTACATGACGCGTAACTTTTACGTCACATGAAACGACCCAATTAAAGAAGAAGTTTAAATGTAGCTGTCGGCAGATTTGGATATGTACGAAACTCATAGTATATATTATAGTTTTGTGCAAGTGTGGAAAATATTGCTAATATAAGGTAAGTAGATTTACAATGGCTAACCTCACATACTAGTTAATAGCTTATAGTTAGCATATAATAATTTGACAATTCATTCTATAAACTGTTTGTGACTGTTAGATATAACCATGCCGCCGGCGTCCTGGCTTAGGGGTAGCACGCTTCCCCGGCGATCCGGGCGTCCCGGGTTCGAGTCCTGATTCAGGCAGGGTTGCTCTTCCTTTGTGTTCTATATTTGAGATGTATGAATGCCCCCCTTAAAAAGGCGTTTGCAAGCGAATGTGTGTGTCATCGACATTTGAGCTAGAAGTCATATTTCTGTTTCCGGGTGTTCAGGGGCCTTTACTCTCAGAAGCCACTGCATTCCTTTTGCGTGTTAAACACGGACACGACATCATCATATAACCATGTCCACGACAAGACAATATCTCTCTGTATGTCCAAAAAGAAAATTATCAGAAAGGAAAAAAGAAGGAAAGTTAAATTTCAAGTTCCAAGTAGATCTGTTTTCTTGGCTATGAAGTAAATCTGGCAAAGAAATTTGTTCAGTTTCAGAAATTACAATTCAAACATCAATTGTGAGCCAAGTACACAATCTAGCAATGAAAATATTGAAACGGTTAAATTTTTCGAAGAATTGTGTGTTTATACAAATGTGGTTGAATCAGAAAATAATGAAGAAAATGACAATGAGAAATATGATCAAGAGAGTATAGATGATCCAGGTTTATGGACAAGCATATTAACACACATTTAGAATGTTTTATGTTAAAATCGAACTTGGGGCAACACAAATCGGTTTTCGCTAAAAATACTGAAGGTAGATCATTTTCTACTACATAATACTTTTTAAAAAATGTCAAATGGTAAACTTCGCAGCTGGTTAATTTATTCAAAGACGCAAGATTCCGTATTTTGCTTTTGTTGCATACTGTTTTCCAAAAGAAGAGGAAATTACCAATTACACGATTTATAGAAGGCTACAATCATTAGAGAAAGCTGTCAAATGTAGTATAAGATCATGAAATCTCTAGCTGCCATATTAATTCTTTATTGCTTGGAAAGAATAACTAAAACGACTAAATTTATGTTCCACTATTGTTAAAACAGATTCAAATTAATGTAAGTAAGGAAACGGCTCGACTCAACTAACTATTTCATAGAATTGTATATGTGATTCTATTTTTAGCTCGCAGTAATCTTCCACTTTAACCCTTTGCACTCGAGGGCTCCGGAGCGGAGCCATTTACAATTGGTCTTCGAACTCGAGGGCTCCGCTACGGAGACAATGCAAATAATTTTCAGTTTTTAAACAATGATAGAAGTTCTTTCTTTAAAAA
>JAPMOQ010065000.1:805992-859886 GCA_026543055.1 Argiope trifasciata | reverse complement strand
TTTTTAAAGAAAGAACTTCTATCATTGTTTAAAAACTGAAAATTATTTGCATTGTCTCCGTAGCGGAGCCCTCGAGTTCGAAGGCCAATTTTAAATGGCTCCGCTCCGGAGCCCTCGAGTGCAAAGGGTTAAGGTACCAACGAAATAACAGGTCAGTCTAATAACGGATATTTTTAAAATTTAATCGAATTATTAAGTAAATACGATCCTATGTTAATAGATATAAACAAAATTCTAAATCATTTAGCTCATAAATCACAAGAACAAATTATTTATGCGCTTGGAAATGAAGGCCTTAACATAAATAAACTTGATATAAAAGCAGCCATGTGCTATAGTATCCATATAGATTGTACTCCAGATATTTTCCATGATAAACAAACTTTAATCATTATTTGACATGTAGATTTTAAAGAGAAAAGGTTAACTATAAAGGAGTTATTTATAGGATGTATTGAAGTAACACTGACTGGTGAAGGACTAGCAAAAACTCTATTGGAAAGATTAAGCAAACCTAATTTAGATATTATGAATTAAAGAAGGCAAGCGTACGACAACGGTAGCAACACGAAAGGGAAATATAAAGGTGTACCGTATAGAACACTTTTTCTAAACCCGCATGCAATTTATGTGAATTGTCGATCACACTCTTTTTAATTTATTAATTTGTGATGCCGCTTCCAGCAGTATATATTGTAAAAATCTCTGGGATATTGCAATGTTTATATTGTTTATTTTTTGCATCTACAAAAAGATGTGAAATTCTACAAAAGCATTTAAACATTACTCTTAAGCCATTATGGGACACTTGCTGGGAAGCCAAAATAGATTTTATTAAAGCTCTGAATACAAAAATTTGTAATGGCCTAGAAAATCTATCGATATAAGTAAAGATAATGCAGAGGCTTTCGAAGCTAAAAGTTTATTAGATGCAATACAAGAAATCCCTCTTATTTTATGTTTAACCCTTAACTGGGGATGTCAAAATTTAGAACATTACTGGGCAGGTGCAGTCCATGAGACCGTATTTTCTTCACACTCAAATTAAATTTTCTAATGAATATATATGTGTGATAATCAGCCAAAATATTCAGCAGATATTTTTCTTGATATATAAATATATTTTAGAAAATTGTCATTATACATTATCCTTGAAAAAAATAACTGCTTTGGAACATACATTTTCTGCTCAAATTACATGTTATAATAAACAGTATTCTTGCGAAAATGTATTACTTTTTATTTTTAAATCATATTTATTTTTCCAGTGTACAAAGGTATATAGAAAACAATGTAATGGAAAATTCAACAATGATATGAAAAACAAATGACAATGGTTAAAAATGACGCTTTTTTTTATCGGTTTGTGTGACTTTCATAGCACGGTTTTCTAGGGTATTTTAAATATACAAGTTAAAAACTAGTTTAAAAATCAACCTATAAATTCTATATATATTTCTTTTGGTAAATTAATATATTTTATTAATTTTTCAGAATGTGTTATCACTAGAAAAAATAATTGCGTTTGAACATAATATCAGAATCAGTCGAATGCGAACTTTCATTAAAAAAAAACTCTCTTGTACAATTATCCTTATCACCAAAAGCATTGCTTTATAACAGGATCAATAAATTGATTGATATTTCAAGGCCTAAGTGTTAGCGTCACTTGCTAAGCCTTGTTTATCACTAGGAAACTAAAGGGAAAGTGCGGTCATAAAGACCGCTCTTTAAGAAATAACTGATTTATTTTAAAAAGCATCCGCTGAAACCTATTGAAAAAGTGCGCGTGTGTTGAAGATCGCAAAACAGGAAGTTACAGGGTCAATAAACTCAATTGAACTAAAAATTGATTATGGGTAACCGAAAGTCCATCGCTAGTCGTCTCACATACCGCACGCCTTCCAGTTAGGGGTTTATAGTATAGTTTGAAATATTGTCGAAAATTAACTCTATTAATTAACTATTTCAAACAAAAACAATTGTTATTGATTGGGCAATTTAAGGCCTTATCACACGGAGAAATTTCGCCAGCACTTTTCCGTTTCTACCCTCAAAAACCGGTCAAGCAAGTTTCATAATCGACAACTTTTTCGAACAAGCTCGAAAATGTTATCGGAAATATTGTCCGCAAACGAAATTCAACCAATCATGTGAAACTCTGAAGTGACGTCACTTTCCTTGTCGTTTGCTGACGGTAAGTGTCGAAGATATTTTGCCGTGTGATAAGGCCTTTAGTCAATAAAATTAAAACTGGAAACGAAAATTTAAGAATAAAATTTAACGCATTTTTAGCACATAATATTGAGTATTTCAGAACATTTCCTTGTATAGCAAATTTGAAAAAGGAAAAGATTATATTCCGAATTAGCAGAAGACGAAATTATATATTGAAAAAAACGGGTAGAGGAATTTAGATGTAATTTTTTTAACACTGTAGTGGATACTGATATTGTACAAATAGAAGATGGATTTAAAAGTATACCAAATATTCTTTCTGATTTCAAATTAGTGTCTGATATAAAATTTTTAGAAAAACACGAATTAGAGAAATATTCCAAAAACTTTGCAAAGTCTTATAACAAAGATGAAGAGGGAAACCCAATCCTAGAAATTTATTTGCTACTAGATTTGATTTTGAATGTAGAGATGTAAATAAAGCAAAAGACATTGCAATGCATACTAAATAATAATTATTATAAGATTTAAATATAAACAGGGAGGAATGTAGCGGCAAAGGCTGTTATGCCATAGGAGCCAAAAATTACAATTAGTGGATGTCAAAATGCTTGAGGACTTGAATAAAGATTGTCATATCTTTGCTTGCGAGAGCTTGAGACAAAAAGAAGGCAAAAGAAATTTTCGGCTGTTCGATGTTGAGTTTATTCCAGAGTACTTTTCTGTAGATTGTATATTTTGAGCCTTTTAGCAAGATGTGGAAAATATTATTGGGGGGGGGGCACAAAGGGTTGTCTAAAGGCCTTACCACATAATAAAATATCGTCCACACATTTCGTCGGCAATTTTCCGTTTCTACTCTCAAGAACCGGTCAAGTAAGTTTTTCGTCATTGACAACTATTTTTAAAAAGCAAGAAAATGCGGACTATAGCTTCGGAAATATTGTCTACAAACGAAATTCAACCAATCGTGTGAAACTTTAAAGTGCCGTCACTTTCGTTGTAGTTTGCTGACGAAAAGTGCAGACGATATTTTGCAGTGTCATAAGGCCTTAAGAGATTGAATCTGTGAAGAAAACTTGGAGCAATGATCATTTTAATAGTGCAATCAGTGCAATAAGTTTATCTTGAATCGTATTTCTAGTCAAATTAGTGATTGTGCCTATGTCTGGAAAATCCCCGATCAAAGCTAAATATTTTCTCCCATGATAATTTTTGAGGTGATTTCGGCAGAGACATTTTTCAGATAAGATATCATACCCTTCGGGGAGATCCACTGTAAGCATGGCGTATATTCCTTGACTGCTTTTATAAAAGCTTCTGCGCTTTCGTTCCATGTGATAACAGAGTGGTCAGATACCCATAGAAGAGATTTTTTTTTTTTTGTTCAGATTTTTCCTTGTGTAAATTTTTGAGGCTAATCGTTGAATAAATATTAGGTTAATGGAAACTGATGTTTTAAGTGCAATGAAAGCAGAATAACAGTTAACTGTCCCAAAGAATTAAAGAAAGAAATTTCTCTATTTGGAACAGTCAGTTCGTCCAGAGGTTGACAGATTGCTAAAACTTCAGTTGTAAAAACGAAGTTTATGACATGAATGCGATAAGTAAAATTTTGAAAACAAGAAATACCAGCAATTGAGGTGAAGAGCTGTGATTTTATGCTATCCGTG
The DNA here is from genome assembly GCA_026543055.1 of Argiope trifasciata. Taxonomy (NCBI): domain Eukaryota; kingdom Metazoa; phylum Arthropoda; class Arachnida; order Araneae; family Araneidae; genus Argiope; species Argiope trifasciata. Next base: position 856,035 of record JAPMOQ010065000.1, on the reverse strand, counting down.
GTTATGATGAAATGATTCGGAAATGTGTTCTGGATCCATTCAGTGAATTTTTCTGTGATGACAGAAACTGGGAATTCTTTGTTTTGAAAACTGAAGTCTTTCAAAAAGATTTCAAAAAAATTGGGCTAGAATGTGGAAAAAATTAGTGTTTTTATTAGATGCTTTGGAAAACAATTAAGGCTTTAAAACGAATCTTTGAGCCTTTCTTTATCCTTTTCAGTCAATAGGACATTTAGTTCATCAGAACTTTTGGTTAAAGGTGAGAAAGAAAAACTAGCTTTTTGTTTGATGACAAATTGGATTGCAAGGCGTTTAATTTTTTCTGAAAGAATGTCTTGTCCTGAAAATTTTAATAAAATGTCCAGGTGTGGACACCAAGTGCTAATCTCAGTGTCATTGTTTAGATTGTATGGATTTGAGATGTGTTTCCGCTAATTTGTTAATAATGGAATGACTGTAATAAAATAAACTAAACATGCTGTTATTAATGATTGTGATTAAATTGATAGTTTTTGGGCTGTGTCTCATGGCCCAAGATCTTATTATAATGAGTTATTTCTAAATATATTAACTATGTTAAAATTATTCTTTACGTTGCCAGTTACTATACAAAGTGCTGAGTGCTCTTTCAGTAAATTAAAATTGATAAAGAATTTATTTCGATAGAGCATGTGTTCAGAATGCTTAAAAGACCATATTAAGCATCAACAAAGAAATTCCCCCACCCCCAAAAATCCGAAATAATTTATGTATTAGTAAAGGCAAAATCATGCATTAAATAAACATGCGTTGATATATCATGTTTCTATTTCCTCTTCATTTCACAAAAAAAGTTAGCTCCCAAATGGCATCTTGCACCCTGGCAGTTTCATAGAGAAGGATGTTCTGAATCGAAGAAAGGGAGAGAGATACGCTTTCATGAATCAGTTATTGCAATGCAATAGAGGGCAATGATAATGGCAAAAAGTTATCTATTTACCATTGTCCCGATCATGTTGTCTCAATGGTTCACATTTTGACAGAAAAACAACTATGGCACGAAACATTTGCACCCATGATAACATTTCTTTAATATAAGTATTGGCATGGCAGTCCCACATCCATTTTCTGCTTTTGAAGCCGTAAGGAAATAAATAATTTCTAAATATGTTTTTGTCAAAACATTTTGATATAGCTATCTTGTTTATTTTTGGCAATTCGATTATTTGTTAATTTATTGTTCACAAGCATCAATATTACAAATGCTAGGAAATGTACAATATAATAAATATTCGATAGCAGTATTATATTGAGAAGTATTTCACGATATTTACTATTTAATTCACAATATTAATTACTGTTTCTAATTTCAGAATATTTACTATACTTGTTATTAATAATCAATACCGAATTTTGCACTTAGTAGTACCCCTTCCCTTCCTAATTTCTTAAAGTAGAATTTTAAAAAAATTGTTTTGGTATAACCTCTGTATAAGCAATAGTAAATATTATGCAAGTAAAAAATTTAAATTCGGAGATTAAAATCAGGATATTTGGATTCAGAATCGCTCACTTCGAAATATTTGGATCTAACATTAATTTGTAGTTATTAAACTTTTTTAAAAAACGTAATCTAAATACTATTTGCCAAAGCTGTCGACTTGAGAATTAGTCAACCAAATATGAAAAAGAATTGTCCATAATTCAATTTGAAAACACAAAAAAATCCTAGGAATGAAAATTTAAAAAGACATTGACTGTGGTTTGAATAAATACAAATACATGATCCTTATAAAACAAATGGGGTGAAATTTTTTTTGGTTTCATCTGATCTAAAATCAGATTTTAATTAAATTATATAGAAAATATATAAAAAAAAAAAAAAGAAACAAGGCATTAGGAAGTGTAAAGAGAATTTCTAAACGCATGATATCTCAAGGGACTTGTCTAATCTGCTTCTTTAATAATTTAGCTTTGTTTAAGATATAGAAAACAGAGAAGCAATTTATGAGTTATGTCAAAAAATTCATTTAAATTATTTTTTTTCTAACCATTTATTGCATAGCATTTCATTTTTCGATTCTTTTAGAACACATTCCGCTTTCATAGATAACTACTGAAGAATGTTGGGGGGAAAAAATACCTTTGATGAACATATTTTCAATGTGCCACTTTCGGCTATCGCCATTATTTCAGTACAATAAATTATAACTGATATCACAATTTTTGCAACTCATTAGTTAAGTTTTTCCAATTTTCTATATTATTACCATTTAATAATATCCGTTGTTTGTTATTAAGTTTCATTTTAATTGCTGGTTTGAAATAAAAGAGGACAGCAATAACAACAAAACAGCATCTTGAAACAGTAATTTCTTCAAGAGGTAATGTCTTCGGATACTTCTTAATACATTGATTATATTCATGCAATTTGATGAATTCCTCATACAAAAATATAAGTTAATTCATTAAAAATTCATTTGGTTTCAAAATTTATTTGCACCTCGCCTCCTTGACAGTTCATTTTTCTAATTAATTATATAGCCAGATTCCAAATCCTAATAAAGCTGCTTGACGTCACAAAACACTGTTTTTTTTATTATATATATCTGGTACTGTGTTCTGTATATTCTGTCTGAAGTCTTCATTATGACAAATGTGTTTAAAATTAGAATATTGAGTAGTTATAGAAAAATACTTGGGGTTGCGGTAATAGAATCAGAGTATGTAATCCACTATTTGGCTTAAATTTTATTTCTTTTAAAATTAATTTTTAATTGTTTTTCAATTGTCATATGTTATTACCTGTCGTTGAATAAAATTCTCGATACATTATTATTTATACATAAGATTACAATAATACTAATTGAATAAACGAGTCACAATGGTAGTAAAAGACTTATTGTTCATTCGCCCCCACATCATTTTGGTTTCGATACATTTTTTCCACCAAATCTAATTAAATTAATCAATAATGTTATAAAATGTTCTATTAATTTTTGTTAAAGCTCATACTTTAATAAAAATATATATGTTTTAAGTTCTGGTGATTTATATAAAACATTTTTTATTTCTTTCTATCAATTCTAATTTATTCACCCTTAATCTTCATTATCTTTCAGCGTCAATATTTCATTTGTCACATGTTTTATCTTGCACAAATGTGCTGCAATACTTTTTAATCTTTAAAAATTATTTTAGAGAAGAGCAAATTATCCAGTTTTTCTGATTAAGAAATTTATTTATATTTAAATTATAATTTTATATAAAAATCGAATTTCTAAAATACTTGAGCAAAGCAATTATTTTAAATGTGAGGTGTTTTTTGTGCATTAAATAATTAATGATTGGTATATATATAAATTGGTAATTTTGTATTCAGTTTTAATTTATTTTTATTTAATTTATATTTAATTTTGAATATAATTGTATTGTTCAATAATACCTTTATTATAAACTGAATCTTTTATATTGTTTGGATAATATTTTAAAACAACTGATAATAATTCTTGTAGCTTATTAAATTTTAGTTTGTGCATTATCAAATTTTGTTATTTAATAAATGTGGTAGAGAATTTGATTATGCATTTCTATTTGTTTCATTAAAAATTCTATACAGGTTTTACCTAAATTTGTTCCTTTATTTTTCTTTTTGCAAAGAGTTCTGTGAAAAATAAGTTATAACCGGATATTTTAACAACTATATTAAATATTTAAAAAAATTCTGTACCTTATATATTTGAATTTCAAAATAATATGTTTTGTATGGGAAATATTTTATATGGACATTTAAATGAATGTTGAAGTTATATGTTATAGTTTTTAATTTTGGATTAAACTAGTTATGTTGATAGTTATTTTTAAAAAGCTAATTTTTTAAGGGAATTCATAATATAAGAAATATTAGCTCTCCTTTAGTAAGTTTTTATTTCATTTAAATTGTAAAAAGCCATAAATGACTTGAGAAAAGGAATGTTCAATTCTTGCATAGTTGGAACTAATTTTTTATTAGTTAATTTAGCAGTGTTAAAAAAAGCATTATAAAATAAATTGATGATAAGAGTAGTATTGTAAGAAAGTGATGATCTAAAGCATTTCAGAAAAGAGCCATTAATAAATAAGAATATTTTATATTTGATGAATAATATAACATTAAAGAATTTTTGTATATAATACTTACACTTGAGTAAGAAATAAAAATTATTTGATTAATTTTCTTTTCTGAACTTAACATTTTTTGTAATTTATGATAGTTTATATACATTGAAAGAAATCTCGGAATTAATTCTCGGTTAAAGATACATTAATATTTTAAAAGTTTTAAATAAAAAAAAAAGTACTTAAAAAAAGAGTAGGGAGGAAATAAAGATTGGAAGGAAAGTATTTAAAGGGAATATCTCTTAATACAAATTAATCAGTAAGTTAGAAATGGTCATTACTTTTTATCTTGTTAATGTAAATAAATATTGTTTTTATCTGATCATGGTTTTTATGTTTTTTTCAGTTTGTAATAAACATTTGCTGAAAATTTCATTTGTTATCAATCATATTTTACAATCTAATATTTTTATTTATATTCATTGACAATATTTATTTTACTGTTATGTTTGTCAAGGTTAGTTTTTTTCTGCAAAAAATTCTTTATTCAGTTTTATTTTGTTTTACATTTTAAAACTCTCTTTTGCTCTTGATTAATTCGTAATGCCCACACTTTTAATTAAAAAAGAAAAATAAGTAAAACATCAAACATATTCTTTTTTGAACATTGTCATTTAACCAGAGTAACAATTCATTTTTGATAGTTTTTATTTTTGAGTATCAAAGTTTTAAAATAAACTGATTTTGAACATATTATTAAATGCATTCAAATTTGTATTCAACCCTCAAGACATTTTTTGTCAAATTTTTTCTTAAAAAAACTAAGCTTGATTTTTAAAAGAATTCTCTTTTAGTACCATTTTTAAATGATTTTATTGGGAAGGTCATTTTCCAAGGTGTCTAAATAGTAAATTGATAGCTGTCATCAAACTGTGTTGGAAATTTTCATCATAGCAAAATTCAGTGCTGGTTATGTTATCTTTTTCCAAAAAGGTAACCTACTTCAGTAATAATAGCTAAATAAATTTCTACTTCAGATAATGTGTAGGCATTTTGGAATACTTTGTTCAACAGAAACAATTTCATTCATTGTTATGAATTGTGAATACTAGGGCAAGTAGAATTGGTTAAAAATTCCATTATTACATTCTATTTTTCAATTATAAATTCATTAAAAATAATAAAAATCTATATGTATTTTAATTTAACCTAACAATAGGTAAATACACTAATTGCCAAGATTACTTTCTTAGCAATTTCATTCATAATGTGGAGATTTTAAGTCAAAATGAAATCTTTTTCTTATTTTTGAATGATTATTGGGAAAAATAAAATTTGGCTGTTAACTCCTTTAATGTTCTTAGACTTTTTTTCCTGTAGTAAGTAAGTTCTTCTCTTATAGTTTTGTAATTTCTGAACTTCAGAAATAAATTAATAATATTTATCTGTATTTTTTTTTTTTACCTTTCTAAAAATAGTATTTCAGAATTTTTTTTTGGGAAAAATATTAAATTAATTACTTTCTGTCATATTAATACTATGATTATATATGGATTAAAAATTTACTTTTACTAAAAAACTAATAATTACATTTAAATATAAAATTGGGCATATTTTCTATTTTTTATATTACAAATAAAGTTGCATTTATTTCAAAATCCAAAATATTAGAAATTTGTTGGAATTTAGAATTTATTTAATTTATTTGAAAATTGAGCATTTTGGATTAAATTTAATCTAATGTTTTATATTTTCTAATCATTTTTAGTGTGCAAAACTGTAATTGGGATATTGTATTGTTCAAAATATTTATATATTCATAAAAATATTCTTTTTCCCACTCCATACATCTGGGAAATGTAATTTTCTATTATTTCATGTATTATAAGATAAAATTAATTTCAAAATATTAATAATACTTTCTGTAAGAATATATTTTGATTTACGATAGTCTTTTGTATCTGTAGTATAAAAATTAAGCAATATTTTATACATTCTTGTTTAAATGCTGTTTTTTAATTTTTTTTTGACAAATGAGGATGAGGGAGTAATATGTAACCATAATAAATTTTGAATTGAAAAAAATTAATATGGTTGTATTATCTGTAAAATATTTTATTCTTTTACAACAGCATAAACAACTTTTAAAAAGAATTTGTCACAGACAAAACTGTTAGGTTTAAACATATATTGCTAGTTTAATTCTTAAATTCTTAGAAATGAAGCAAGTTGGCTTTGTTTACAAAAGATCTTTGTATTGTTTGAAATGTTCACTGCACATCAATATTTCTCAATAAGCTATCAATTTAGTTTTCTCTTCTAAATATAAATCATTCATAGTGAAAGCTTTTCTTTACTGATACTTTAACAAATATAAACTTTTTAATGCTTATTAAGAATCTATGTTATCTTGGGCATCTTATCAGAGCTCTTTACGATCTATTTTATATCTGTGGTAATACTCTATAACTCTTTTGCCATTAGTTTGAAATTGGCGAAGCATATTTGTGTGATCTGATGAATGTACCCCTTGCATGGAAATAAATATGTCAAGAAAATATGTTTATGCAAAAAGTTTGACAATATAGGATAAGGAATTGACGTTGCAGTTGCAGTGATTATCAATTCTGGTAAGTTTCTCTAAAGGGCTGAAATTTTAGTTTGTTACTAGTACAACTATTTTATCAACCTCTAGGAAAAATTTAAAAAAATTATGATGCAACATTCGTAGCAGCTGTAAGGAAAAAAGAGAATGAAATAAGTAAAAAATGTGAGTAAATAGCTTATAATCATTCCATTATAGTTACATTTTCATAAAATAATTTCTTATATACACAGAGAAAGAGTTAGAGATTGTTTATTTACTAGGATTGATTGTTTATAGAAAGTATAAATCTCGATTATACCTTTGTGTCTGCTTATTGTTTTAATTCAATAAATGTTTTATGTTTGTAAGCTGTTTAAAAATATATTCCTGTGTTTTTAAATTCAATATTATTTATTTTGCAGATGTGGTTTTTTTGAGTATGACCTGAAGAATTACAAGTAAGAAAAAAAAATTTGTAATTATGAAAACTGCAATAAAATAACATTTAAAATTCATCTAACTACTAAATATATTTACAAACACTGGGTACAAGATTTAGCATTTGTGAGAAAATTGCTCATTTAAATGATTACGGAAAGGCTTTTTGATACTAATTTAAGATCTGAATTTTTCATACACAAGTGCAAACTGAGAGAGAGAGAACAAATTCTGATCATGTTATTCTAATTTATATTTCTATTAGTTTATCAGGGATTTAAAATTGGCATGCTTTCGAATAAATTACTTTTTTACAATTCAGTAATGCATTTTCATACCTCTAACATATTTTTTGTTTAAATTGTGAAAAATTTAATAATTGATTGGTTAAATTATTTACTTGGTATATTTTTTTTTTAGAAAAGGATTTTGTTAACATTTTAACTATACATTTGATATTTTACATTTTTTTCTGCAATCTTGGCATTTATTTATAAATATTTACATAACTGATGCTTGATAATTAAAATTATTCATATAGTAATAATTTATACTATATAGTTAATTTCTGTCGTTATTGGATATAATAAAATATTGCCAAGACACCTTGTGTAGAAAGACTTGTGTGTTCTTCCTCGCATGTTCTTATAATGTTATTTAATTACTCTAAAATTCTACATTTAGTTGGAAATTTTGAATCTGTTATTGCTCTTATGCTAGAATCTACGAAACGATGTATTTTCTGTGTAACATTAAGTATAAGAAAATCATTAAAAAAATTCTGTTTCTTAGAAAAAGTTCAGTTTTATAAACGTTATAAAAAAATCTAGATTTCCTTTTGTATATATTTTTAATTATTGTATCCTCTCCAGGTTGACATAATGAAAAATTGTACGTAGCTGTTTCTAACAATCAGTCATTAGGCCATCCAATGGGTAAGTGCCTTTCCTGCTGCCCAGCTACTCAATCTGTCATCACCCAAGCCTGTGATGAGAAGTTTTCCGACATCAGTCGAAACGCTGAAGCTGTGGAGCAGCAGCCAGCAATGAGCTCTGGCGATCATTGCCATTGCGAAAAAGGACGCTATGATGCCCACACTTCTTTGAATAGCAATGCAGAGTCGAATGCAAACAGTAAAAACCTCAGTTTGACTGAAAAGCTGATTTTTCCTATACTTAGTACAACATGCATTGAAAACAAACGCTCTAGTCATTCCAATAAAGATTATTCTGAAAGTAAAGTCAATGCTTTCTTTGAACAATATAGGGATCCCAGTGAGAATGCTATTCTTGCTGATGGCATTGAAAGACTTTGCAGTGATCTTGGTGTTCCCCCTGAAGACTTCCGTGTATTATTGCTTGCCTGGAAGTGTGATGCAAAATACATGTTCTGTTTCACCAAGGAAGAATTTTTCACTGGTTGTCGAAATATGAAAGCTGACAGTTTGCAAGATATTCAGGTAAAGTTCCCAGAATTGGTGGCTGAAGTTCGTTGTCCAGAAAAGTTTAAAGACTTGTATCAATTTACTTTTAAGTTTGGTCTGGAGCCAGAACAAAGAGTTTTGCAATCGGAAATGGCAATACAACTCTGGAAACTCGTGTTTTGCAATAATGAACCTCCAATCCTCCATCGATGGCTGACTTTTCTCTCTAAGCATCCTAGTGTCCGGGGGATTTCCAGAGACACTTGGAATATGTTTTTGAATTTTGCTGAGTCTGTTGGTGATGATCTCAGCTCTTATGATGATACTGCTGCTTGGCCAAGTCTGTTTGATGACTTTGTTGAATATGAGAATGACCAAACCAATCAGAACACTGTCCCTAGTAAAGAAAAGGGCATTTTAGAGACATGAACAATTACAATGAAATAATTGTACAGTTGTACTTAATTCTGCCTTATGGTAAATATTGTGATATAATTGTGACGTGTTGTGATCTTCGTGATACAATTTATCCTTTATGCTTTGTCACTTTTACAATGGCCATTGACGTTTATTTAGTTTTAAGACACTTCTAATTTTCCAAGCAGCTGCTAATATATTTTTTAAAACTCGGGCAAATTTTTAAACTAGTTTCCCCTTTTCCTCCCCTTTTGTGTAATTTGTGTGTTAAAAGCATCTACTGCCAAGTCTGAGTGCCTTTATTTTTGAATTCTTAACTATTATGTTATAATTAGATGGGGTAACTTTATCATATGTGGTTTGTGTGCCTGGAGGCTACCTCTTTCTCTGGATAAGTGTTTCTGCAGAAGAAAATTTTTTTTGTTATCATTTCTCATTAAATTCATAATCCAGTCATTAAACTTACCATATCATGTAGATATGGTTCACTTATTTTATTGTATGTGTATATTTTATATACTTTTTAAAGGTAAGATTATTGATGGGCAATAACATAAGACTCAATTTAAAATGTACATGTTATATTTATTTTATTGAGCAATATTGATTTTGAGCAATAAAATTCTTGCATCAATAAAAGTATGAAATTCTGATCTCAAAGAAAATAATGAATTATCTATAAAAAATTATTAACAGCTCTTTATTGCCTTTTTTTCTTAGTATTTTAAATTTTCCAGTGAGAATGTCAATTATCTGTTTGAATGTTTCCATGTTTAATATACAATATTTTAAAATTAGTTAAAAAAACTTACAATGTTTAACATATTTGTAATATGGTGGTTGAAGACCTAGTAAAATTGTGAAGCCTATATAAAAAAAGCTAAAAACATAAGAAACAGCTCGAGTTATAAGTATGTAAGCCAGAGTATGGAAATGTCTTAATTGTTTTCCCACCAGCATGAATTGTATTTGTATAGGGGAAATGCAATTTCTTTGATTTTATTGCATGTTTATACTGAATCGGAATTTGAAAATCACAATTATTCTAAAAGATGTCATTGTATCTTTCAACCCTATCCAGTGTTTAACTCAAACACCAATATCTGTTTTTAATTGCATGCAAGAACTATTAATTCCAAATGAAAAATTCCAGTGCATTATTGAAATAGATGCAATTGTAAATGCTTCAATTTAATCACAACATTCAGTGATTTATCATATATCAAATGATGAAATGCATTGTAATGAAACTCTTGTTAGTGTATTTTGCTATTTTCAGAATGAATTGAATTTTTAGAAAGTATCTGAAAATTTCAATTTTATTGAAAATGCTTTAATCTGTGTATAGTTCTTTGGTTGAGTATTAGATATTTCCTTTATTAATTTATGAATAAAATATCAATTTGTAAATTGCATGTCTCAAACAATTATTTTCATCTCTATAAATTCTTTTATATTGTTTGATTGATTACGAATCTGTTTTCTGTTATTTTCCTCTTCACATGCCTTTTCTGAAATAGTTAAAAAAATTGTATGTTTAATTTATTATGCATTTGTGTGCAGTAACTTTTGTCTGAGCTTATAAATTCCTTTGTTAGTATGATTTATAATTTTAAACTGTGTTTTTCACATTTTTGTGGTGCAAAATAATAAAGCCATTTGCTTTATTATTTTAAAAGTTAGGATATTTTTTTAGTCAATCTAAAATATTTAGTTAATATAATGAATCCAGTTAAAATCAGCCTGTCATTTTTTTTAAATGATTTTTTATACTTTTCTGCAAGATTAAATTAGAAGCTAGATTACATTTTGGCAATGCATTTTATGGAACTTTTATAACTTTAAAAAAAAATTCTTGTATTTTGCTGAAATCTTCATAATCAATGTCTTTAATGTCTATGTCTGGTCCAACCAACAGGATTGGAATTTCAACTAACCCCGAATCTTTTTCTAGTTTTTCCAATGGGATTGGAATTTTTGGAACTATTATTTATTATTTTTACATTTCTTTAGGCTTAAAAAAAAATTGCTCTTTTTTTGTGTATGCCATGAATTTGATTTTTATCTCCCATTCGTCTCTTCTTTTATTTGAGTAACTTTTCATTACTAAAGACAGTCAAAAGAAATTTCAGCTAAGGCAAACCTTTCATTATGATTAAAATAAACACATAAAAGAAAATTTTTCTTATTTGTCTCATACAATGGATCATATTACCTTTTTATAAAAACTTTATAATTATTTTTCTTTTTTTAAATAAAACTTTCTTAATCTCCTGTATCCGTGACTGTCATTTTGATATTGATAGTTTGATTTAAATTGTCTAATAATGCATACTTAATTAAAAATGATATTTCAAATTGAATGTTTGGATATTGATTTATTAGGACTATATTTAAACATTGTCACGATAGCATACAGCACATCTTTCATGTAATATTTAGGATGGGATTAATTCTTATCTAATTAAATTATTACACAAATGGGTATAGTAATTCATTTAATCTTACAATTAATACATAAAACCATACTTTTTAGGTGGTTTTAAATAAACCTCTTTAAAAAACTCTAAAGTAGTTTCCAACAAATTTTAATTTGAAGAGATAATGATAGAATAAACATATTATTTACTTTTTTTCATTTCTAAAAATAAGTTGTCTTGTCAGACATTTCATATTTCTTTCCTTGCCAAATTACCATAAATTCATTTAAGTTTATTAAATAAATTTTCTTTCTTTCAAAGGATTTTGTAAAAATAAGCATATTTCTTTAAAATATGCATTTTTGAGGTAGTTCCTAGTTACAAAACTGAATATTTATAAATATGCCTAACACAAATACCTTGATTATGTTTCTATATCTGGAAAATGATTACTTTATCCAGTAAGTATCAACATATGGTATTATGATTGATACTTGCTGGATTTCAGTCATTTCTTTATAATTCTACATAAATAATGTAGACCTATAAAAAAAAGTATAATTGTTAGGGTTTCCTTATATTGCTCTGAAATTTAAGGTTAAATATGTTAGATGGACACTTTTGCATTGGGGAAAAAAATAATTTCATCCAAAAGAAAAACCATTTAAGTCAAAGAAACTTAAGAAATAAATAACATGGGTATCTTTTAAAGGTTAAGTTATAAACAGTTAAAAAAAAAAAATGATTCTTCATTTTTCACCATCAATAAATACCCAATTTTTTTGTTAGCTTTGTATAATTATTTTAAAGAAGAGCTTTGAAATGAACAAATTCCACTTTATATGCTCCATTTCAAATTATAAATTGTTATATGCTGCATACTAATTGAATTTAATTTTCTTCTAAATTTTTTCACTAGTCTTTATGATAAAATGATTTTTCTATATTTTTTGGAATTTTATTTAATTATTGATATTTTTTGAAGAGTAAGAATTTGTTAGAATTTTTATCTTCTCAACAAACCAATCGATGATTATTCTTAATGAGATAAAAGTTGAATTTTTATTGAGAAAAATGATTTAATAGGTATTTTAAGTACATAATATAACCTTAGTTTCTGAAAGTAGCATATTATTGTATTTGTATTATATTATTGGTGCCCAATATATAATTTGTAGTAAAAATAAATTCCAAGAAAAATATTTATAACATCAAAATTATAGATATATTTGTAAAATGAAAGCTATTAGTAAACTCAAACCTTTTCTTATTTTTACTAATTCAATACAGTTTTGCAAAAATGAAATTTTTATAATGGATTATTTAAATAAAATGTAGAGAAATATTAAATTTTTTCTGTGTATAAAATGAATTAGAATTATTTTGAATCTAAACATTCAATTATATTTAATTTTCTATTTTACATGTCATTAATTCATAAATATTTGTACAATATTAATTAACTTTAGAATAAAAGTATAATATAACTTTAAAAACTATATATTGATAGAAACAAAAACTAATTCTAAGCAATTTCTGATGGCAACCAGGGCTGTGCCAATTTCGACTTATAAAAGAAAAATAAATCGATATTTTTTTGAAAAGCATGATAATGAATAATACTTGTTCACGATGGATTGCGATATAATAAATCGATATTCCGAATTAATTTGCATTTTTGAATTCGTTTTCATTACCGATTAGGGTTTTTTCTGTTGTTGCTCTTTATTCTTAATGAACAGATAAATTTTTATTAATATTTATATAAATACTATCATTTTCTAATATATAGAAATACTTGTTTAAAGCATGTCATTTCGAAATAAACAAACTGATTCCTACCTAATGTGTATGTTTCCTACCTGAGTGATAAATACCATGATGGAAAATTATTCTACATATAAAATTCATATTCTAAAATGTAACACACAGACATTGCTTAATATACTCATTTTATTAAAGAGGTTTTAAGATTATTTTCCAACTATTTTTATTATATAAATTGGAATTTCCTTTAATTTGGAATCTCTGATGAATCAGTATAGGAATAGATCTATTTATGACTTATAATAGCTATAAATAAATATCACAATATATTGAAAAAATCGATATTTTATAGAGGTATTGGGATGATGAAGTATCGTCATTGACCAGCCTTAGGGGTAATTAAGATAGGATAAAATATAAAGCTTTGCAAAATTTAATTTTTATTATTTTAATTGAAATAAATTAAGAAATTCGAATTAAATTTGTATAAAAAATTCTGATTGATTTAATCAAGATGAACATTTAAATAGTTTGAACATGGAAAAATTATGCAGTTTGAACCGTTATTAAATCACTGTATGAAAATAAATTTGTATGAACAGAAGCATGTACTTTTTTAAATGTATATATAATAGGAAAACATTTTTTTAATTATAAGTTTTGAAACTTCTTTTATTTAGATTCTTTACTTGCAGAAAAATTTTGAAATTTCTTTTATACATGCAAAATTTTGTAATGCGTTCTAAAATTTTCAATTAAATACTTATGTGCCTTGCTCTCTTCATAAGATGTTGCCAAAATATTAACTATGTTTTTTTAAAGAAAGCGAAAAAAATTATTGAATAAATGATTTAGATGGTGCAAACGATTATAGAAACCTTTGCTTTGCATTTATTTTTTTAGAAAATATAACATTTTATATATTTTTTATTTTATCCAATCATGTGTTAAAAGTTGAATTTCTTTAGATTTAATTTGCGATTATAGTTTTTTTTTTTAAATTTGAACTTCCGTCATTGTTTTCTTTTATTTTATCCAGTCATGTGCTAAAAAAAACATGGTTAAAATATTTGTTTAAAAATTCGTTAAAAATAGAAGCTTAAGTTATACATTAAAACACTGATACCATTAGAAAGTTAATTTTTTAAATCTTTAAATTGATGTAAAAATCATGTTCGTGCGATAATATTTCCGGAAGATATAGCGGAAAAACGTCGAAATTTCGCTTAAATATTAATTAATTCAAATTCCAATTAAAAATTCGATAAAGGGCTCCGAGGTACACATTCCTGACCTCCAAGGCATATCTGTACCAAATTCGGTAGCTGTAGGTCCAACGATCTGGCCTGTAGAGCGCCAACACACACGCACGCATTGAGCTTTATTATAAGTATAGATAAAGGGAAGGGAACAGACCTTTTAAATAAATATAAAATGAAATGTTTGAGGTAAAATTATAATTTTTAATTACTTTCTCTAAAAGAATTATTTAAAAGTCAAAAACATACACTTAAATCTGTTTTCATTTTGTTGCGTTCAGATAAACCATTCTTGAAATTATACATGAGGAAATAGGACAAAAACAGAATGTACTAGATAAATAGAATTTGGTATGTGACGATTATTCCCCAAACCTATATTTCTATCAAATTTTGGAATTATTATATGAATGTGATATAATTGAAAAATACAAGCAATGATTAATATTAATACATAATACCAAATTATAAAACTGTGGCTAATTTTGGATTAAACTTATCTCTGGAGTATTGATTATTTTTTGCATGTAAAGATACCTAAAAAATGTATGGTGTTAGATAATTTTTGTAATACTAAATAGTATCTATATCAAACCAAAAAATCAGTTGGTATATTGCATATTATCAGAGAATAATTTTTAAGAAAAAATACTTACTCTAGATTAATTTCACTATCTTTCAAAGTTAAACATAAAGTACATTTAAGTATACATGAGAAAGGTAGGATTGTCCAGCTGGTTTAATGCTTCAGTTGAATAATATAAGAAAAGCCTGCATTGTTGCTTTCACAATTCTAAAGAAAATGTGTGGGGAGGGAGATAAAATCTGCAACTTCTTTATTCTTATTATTTATAAAGGGGGAGATATTCATTCTAGTGAGAACAGTGAGTGAACTAGTGAGAGTGTTTTTTTATCTCAATAAATAAATAAATAAAATAATTAAAATTTTTAACCTTATAAAATGCATTTATTGTTTTAGGCTTAATAATAAACATTTACATTGCTATACCTGCTCTTTTTGACAATATGAATTTATATCACAAATATTTCAGTAGGGTTTTTGTTCTGGATAGATTTTATTGACATAAATCTCCAGGAAACTAGTCCTTTTTATTAGTAAAGCAATCTATGAAAAGTTTTCACAAAACTTTATTCTTCAAAAATATGTTCAATTTTATTTTAACATGACTATAAAAATATGTAGATTTATATTCACATAATTTAGAAAATTATTTTCTTAAAAAAATTATCCAATTATAAATAGTTTACTACAACTCAATTACATGGACTGTTCAATAAATAATGAATTAAAGGGAGCTATAAACACTAATATATCAGAAAATGCTAGTCACATGAAGAGAGATAGCACCCTAAGCTTGGGGGTGCGAATTGAGAATTGGTTGCTATATCAATACTAATTACCTATTACAGGTAAACTAAGAGGAATAAACTAGAACTATAATTTAATAAAGAGGAAATAATAAATGGAAACATTGGCTAAGTACCAATGAGCAATTAAGCCAAATTATCTTTGAAAATTATTTAAGTTTTTTCTCAGCATTATTTTGCTGCATTTTACTAACAAACTATAAATTTAAATATATTTTCATTCATATTTCTTAGCTTCAGTATTTATTGAGTAGTTTAAAGCTTGGAACATATAATTCCAGCTAAATATTGATATGAAGATAGTAGTTTCTAAATCTAACTGGGATAAAAAGAGTTTTGAACTATGATAAATTTTAATTAGCCCCATTGATTTATTATTTATTGAATAACATTTAGAACTTTTAAAAAAAAGATTTAGCAACAAAAACAACCAAGCAAATTCTATTTAATCAAACATTTAAATTTTTCATACTGACTAAACACAGATATTAAAACAATAACAACAACTAGACATTATTATTATTAAAAAAATTAATAAAGCATTTAAAAACAGGTAATTAAATATTTTATATTGAATTCAAGCATACGTAACAAGCATAGTTAGGTAAGAAACAGTCACATTGAATGGATATTTACAATGGCTGGATTAAATAAAACATCTATTGCAATGTCTCAAATTAAATAAAAGTTTCATAAAAGAAATCAATGGATATAATTTTAGATTTATTACCTCAGTTTTCTACATATATAAAAACATTGATTAAATTATTATAAATTCTTAAATGCACTGACAGCATATTTCTTTGCAAGAGATACAGCATCATCTAATGCTTCTATTGTTACCAGTAATTGTACAATATCTTTAATACCATCTTTTATTTCTTCGGTTGACAAACCTCGCTTTGAAGAATTTGAGCTGTAAATATCAGCATATTTCATCAAGTAAAGAGAAAATTGCTTCAACAGAGGCATTGTTGAACCACCTTTTATGTTTTTCAGCCAACTTTTTGGTAAACTATTAATTATTGCTCTACATTTATCCAGAGTATCTTTCATCATACTGGAAGTGTGAAGACCCAACATAAGGTAACGATTAAGCAACGATCCCAAAGCCATTTGTTGTAAGGGTTGTTCAGAGATGAAGCTGTCCCATGCAAGGATGTTTTGAAAAAGTTTTACAGCTGACCAAAATTGTCTTTGGAAGAAATCAGCTGCTCCAAGGGATCGATTCTCAAGCAACTCTTTTGGATAAAGGGGTATAAAAATATCATCATCTAAAGATTTATAAATTCTTGTTGTCACAGCTTGCAATAAATTTAAAAGTTGCTTGCTTTTACCATTAATAGTTGGATATGTTTCATGCATATTTTTCACTAAGTTAACAAGTTTAGTAGTTTCACTTGTTGACAATGGGTTCCATACCTTTTGAACATAAGATGTTATTTTAGGTAAAATTATTCTTTCCATGATTCCTGGTAAAAGATTGAGATCTGGATCGTCAATATCATCATCAGGACAGTCATAACCATATTGAATGATTTGCTGGTACCATGATGATTTCTCGAATTCTCTACTTTCTTCCAATGGATTCCAGTCTAAAAGAGCTAACTTAACAAATACACCAAAAATCTTTGGCAAACATAGAGGGACATATGCCTCAGAATATGAAGTAAGTTGTGTTGATTTCCAATTCTCAAAATTAATCATAACACCTTCAAGAGTTCCAAAATCTTCAACAACATCCTCAAAAATGGATCCTGCTTCATTTAAAATATTCTCTCTAGATGCTTTAAACTGAATAATGTCTATATCAGATTCTTCATCGTCTGAGGACATACCATCTTGGTGTTTGATACTTGTGCTAATACTTTGTCTCTCCCTCTTTTTTCTACGTCGCATACGTCGACCTTCCCTTTCAGCTGCACGACGTAACCTTGCTTCATCTGCATAATTGCTCTTTTCACTCAAAAATTCAACATTAACACCTTTTAGCAGCTCACTTGAAAGAGTTGAAAATTCATCAGACTGATCTCTTACATCTAACTGCCGACGTGCAGCAAGTTTTTGAGCTCTTACCTTATACAAATCAACCATTCTGCCTTCTAATAAATCAATATGAGCTGATTTCATGTCCATACACTCAACCAAATCTCTAACATACCCACTTAATCGCTGATACAGTGAAAAATTACGTTCTCTCACCGGTGCTTCTTCAGCAAGTTTTTTAACCAACTCAGCGGCTTCTATCATTTCTTTAGAGCAATTCTCAAGTTCTTGTTTATGTGCTTTATGCAATGCTTTTAAAGCATTTAATCTTTCCTCTAAACGTGCTTTTATGTCTTTGGTTGTCAAATTCTTTTCTTTTGTTTTCAGGAGTTCAACAGGAAATTGTTGATTTGCAGCTGACGATTGATTACGTTGGTTAACGTCACCAATATAAGATAATTCCACATTGACTTGAGGATATGTATATAGCTGTCCTTCAGAGCTTTGAGAATTTTCAAGAGGACCTACTTGAGATACACCAACACCTTTTTTTATTTGCTCTCTTTCCCATCGTTCTAATTCTGCCGCTTCTTCTGTTTCAAGATCATTAGAAGAACCTTCTTGAAGAGAAAGAAACGTTTCTCTCATCTTCTGTCTTTCCACAGCTCCGGTATTAACTGTGAAATTTATTCTTGAAGGTTCATCGTCTTCATCATCACTGCGATCATTATCATCATCTCGAACAAGTCGAGATTTGTTTTCATCTTCTTTTTCAGGGTCTTCCACAGGAATGAAATCTCCCATCTCTCTAGCCATTTGCCGATGTTTTTTCATAGCATATATAGTAGCGGCATCAGGAATAACTCCACTCTGCAATACATTTTTAAAAGGATTAACTTTCTCATTATCTTCATCCGATTCCACTTCCATATCTTCAGCATCATTACCAGCCAAGACATTCCATGTTTCTTTTGGCTTACTTTCACTTCTTTTATCAGTACTTTGGACTACTTTAATTTCTTGAATATCATCTTTTACAGGTGGACTTGCACAAGGAATTTCTTCTTTTTTCCGGCGTTCCTTCTCTCTTTGTTTGGCCAGACGCCGGCTATATGTAGATTTTTTTAATTTAAAGACCTCCGTTTCCTCTTCTTCCTCATCGTGGAAACTCAATAATTTTGTCCCTTTAGGTGCAATATCAACTTTATTTTCAGCATGTGATGAAGTTGGAACAGTTGGAGTACGTGAAATTTCAATTGAAAAGGATATTTTCGAATCATTAGTAGAGACTTTCACTTTACTATCAGATGTTTCGGTTATTTCATTTTCATCTTCCGAATCATTTCGAATTTCACGTTGTCTAAATTTACGATTAGGTTTTTTAAATAGACTCATTTTTCGAAAGTTTATGGTTCTTACACGACACTTGTTTAGAAAATATACAAACAATGTAAATGACGTTGCCAACTCAACTTTTGTTGTAATAAGAAATTAATAAATTTTTATTTGAGTTTTTTTTTTCTGTACAAATTTATTGCTCGTTGTAAAAATGTATTTAAATTTTGTTTAAAGTTAAATAATATATGAAATATATTTCAAACCTCTTTCTTTTTGACATAAATCACTAATAAATTTTACTGTAGAATTTTAAAATTTTCTAAGATTATTTGAAGTGAAGAAAGTAGATTGTGTATTTACTTTCTAAAACGTGATTGTTTCGCAGGTCGTGCATGCTTATTCCCATGAAGTAATTGAGCCCGATAGTTTTGTTTAGAATATCAAAATGAAGACAAAATCGGATCCAAAAGTATTTAAA
Organism: Argiope trifasciata; assembly: GCA_026543055.1. Classification (NCBI taxonomy): domain Eukaryota; kingdom Metazoa; phylum Arthropoda; class Arachnida; order Araneae; family Araneidae; genus Argiope; species Argiope trifasciata. Next base: position 836,456 of record JAPMOQ010065000.1, on the reverse strand, counting down.
TTGAAGCAATTTTCTGTATGGAGTGTATGTAGCATTTCATATTCTTTTCTGAATGATTATTTTAAGAAGTTGTTTTTGCTTACAAAAATAAACTTATCTCATTAGATAATTCATTTTAGGTTTCGCTTTCATATTGAAATGAAATTAGTTTTTAATTATAATTACTATGAATATAAAATATGACGTACGAAATTATAAATTCTCATTATAATTCTTTGTTTATTGACATGTAGATAAATTTCATTTAAAAAAATGTTTCGGTGTTATACTCACTTTGAACAATTTATATAAAATATAGCCTTATCGATATAAAAAATGATATTTATTATAATTTGAACTCTCTTAACGTTTCCTATAAATATCGTTTCAGAAAATAATTACTTGTTTATATGTATGGATGGAAATGAAAATCTTTTTCTGAAATTCGTTGCCTTGGTATTTTAATAGGGTAGTTTTCAAATTATATTTGAGGAATTGCTGAATTATTGTAATTTAAATCACAATAGTGAAAAAATTCACAAAATTAGTAAATATATTTTTGGTATTTGAAAAAATAAAATAAAATGGTTAATAAATAATAAACTTCAATGATTCAAATTTTTACACTAAATATAATTCTTCATCTTATTAAATTTAAGTTTAATACTGGAAAAAAATTTTAGAACTCTATGATTGAAGAATATCTCTTGTGTGAACCACAAATCGGTTTAGCTCATGTGAAAAGTTGCTATTTCTGAATGTCAGTTACATTAAGAACATTTTATTTTATAATTCAATAGAGTGTAACAACTCTATATAATGGAACATATTTTAAAATAATTATATCTGTCTTCATCCTTCTAATCCATACTGAATATAACATTTTGCACTGTGATTATACAAAATGTGTCTGATATTTTAAAATAATTTTCTGCTAATTTTACTCTTTCTAGTCTTGTTATGAAATTGTAAATACCACCATTTATAGCAGGAATATTTATGTATTTTGTCTGACCATACTATGCATCATCAATCACTAACATATTGGAGCTAGGATGGGTTAATCCTACTAGAGTTTGTTCTTCCTTTGGTCTACTGTTATTTGAGGACATTGTTGTTTAATCAGTAGTGTTTTGCTCATAGTACATTCAAAAATAGATGGGCATAATTGAACATTAATTTATAACATCAATTCTTTTATGCTTCAGATGTAAAAAATATATAACTTAATAATTTGTGCACTGACATTTCATCTAATGTATTCTTTTTTATCTCATCTGGATCATATTTGATCTCTGTAAATAAGTTATACTTGGGAAGTGCTATTTCTTGATATTTTTATGTTTTCAGAGGTCTAGGAATGTTTGAATTTTCAGTCAAACATTCTGGTTCATTTCTGTAATCAAGGCGTTGTCTTTAGACTTAACATTCTTAAGGTTGACATTACTTTTTGACTTTTACTTCATGTGCAACATATGTTGCCAAGAAGTACTCACACAGCTTTGGTTTATCCTGATTTCTTAATATTCTGGATGTTTCTAAATGTAAATAGGAAATATGATTATTATTTATAGCCATCATTTTATGAATTACTATATCCTTGTGTTTGTTAATCTATTCTACTATAATAAATAATAAAATTTGGATGGATGAATAATTGTCTGCCAATTACGACTGAATGGAATTTGATGAAATTTAGCTTAGAGACAGATTATAGTCTGGAATAGGACATAGGCTACTGTATATTCTGGTTAATTAAGAGATTGATTTTTTTATTTATTAAAAGCTAAGTTTGAGGTTAAATTCCGCTAAAGATGAGTAAGGTTCCAGTCTTCCCCCCCCCCAACAATAATGAGGTTAAGTTTAACCTGCTTTTCACCTATTCTTTCAAATGATTCTGTTTATCTTCTTAGTGTTGGATGTATTAATCTTTCAAATTCATTCTGAAGTACTTTAAAATTAAAACAAAACAGATTAAAGGAAATAAAAAATTTCTAATTTGCATTACATTACTCCAACTGAGGAAGGAAAGTCAAGCATTTGCATTACACCAACTGGCATGTTCTCGCTTGATTGTTGACAACCGTGTTTTTATTTAAATTAAAAGTTTAAAAATTATGTGTATTGTAGTTATCTCAATCTCAATAGATTAAAAAAAAAAACTTGATTTTAAAGAATCACAGACTTGATTTGTTGTTTTCTTGTATTTTGGGTATAAAATGTAAATAAATTGTTTTTAGATTAGTGTATGTTTTTGTTATAAAATTGTATTCATGTAAGTTAAATATTTTTTGTATATGCATATACTTTTAAATGTATCATTTTTAGGTTAGTTTTATTTTTTTTAAAATTTGTCATTATTTGATAGTTAACAATTTTACTGAGCACTTATGGATTATCAAAACCCCTCCAGCTGTGGGATAAATACAAAGATGCTTTAAAAGTTGGTATGGCACCTCAATAATGACTTAATCATTAACAGAGCTGTGGTATAGATTGACGATAAAATGATTTCCATATTTGGAAAATGTCTCACTGGTTTCAGCTTATCCCCAATGCAGCAAAGAGGGAATTACAAATGAAGTTATGAAGGAGCTTAGCTATGACACTTCTGTTTTAAAAGTGCAGATGAATGAAATTACATCACATTTCTTCCCAAGCAGTGAACTACAATACCTATGATTTAGAAGCGGTCATGAATGAAATTACATTACATTTCTTCCCAAGCTATGTTGAGTCTACGAAACTATTCTGAACCATCAAATTATGGAAAGGGGGGATTATTCTTTCTTGAAGCACCATGGGGGTATGGATAAAATGTTTGTGCTGAATCTCCTGCTAGCTCAACCATGCAAGGACCACAATATAGCTCTGTTTGTGGCTTCCGTGGACATTGCTACTACTTTGCTTAGTGGTGGCCGGACTGCACATTCATTTTCAAATTGCTGCTTAATTTTGCAAAGATACCTCAGCATGCAACATCACCAAAAATAGCAGCCGGGGAATCCTTTTGTACTAGTACATGTTAATATTATGGGACGAGTGAGTATGTAGGTCTTAAACCTCAGCTTGTAAGACATCTGCGACAACCAGGCAGTATGGGTGGCTGATGATGATGGCTGCTGATCAGTTCTTATATATATATATCAAAATTACCACATGAAGGAAGTCATGGATAATAACTAGTCTTATATGATTTAAACAAACATCTTTTTACAGGATGGTTCAGAAGAAGCAAATTATGGGGAAAACCCAAAGACGGTTGAAGACTTGATGAAGGTATAGTTCTTGATATTATTTTTTTTTAAGTAAATCAAAGTCTGTTTTATAATTGTATATTTTTATGCATTTTTTTAATGCAAAGTTTATTAATTTGTTATTAATACACTAAAGATGCATACATATCAAAAGTAAAAAAAATATATATATATTTTTAGTTTTTGCCTTTGTGTAAATACATTTAAGAAAAGCTTAAGAAGCATTCAAAACAATTTAAAAGAGACATAATATGGAAGAAAAAGGAAGAGCAAAATTTCAAATAGTTCAAAATTAAAAAAAATCATATAAAAATCAGACTTCTTTCACTCCAAAAACCAAAATAAATACAAGTTTATGTATTTTAATCAACCTAAGATAAAAATAATTGAGTAAAAATGAGGAAAAAAGGAAATCTATTAAGAATTAAAAAGAAAACAATAGATATATCTCATGTATCTGTATTAGATATTCTTAATATATGAGTTTTATTAAAATAAGCCATATTATAAAAATATTTGTATAATTTTCAGTCATTTATATGCAAGCTATTGTTATTAATTTTTTAAATTATGCTACAGCATTTTTTAATATATTTTTAAATCCAAATTTATGGAAGTAAATACTTTTTATGTCAAGTATTTATAAATATTTTGTTAATTTTTTAGTTTTGAGAATGATTAATACAATAGTGACTTATTAATTTAAAAATGAGCAGCACTTGCTATTTCATTAGAGCATACAATATAATTCTTAAGAAAACAAACAATAATAAAAAATCAAAATTTGAAAATGTTAATTTTATTATTTATTCTTAAATAATACAATGAGGATTACATTTGATTGTATAAAATATGCAACAAATGTAAGTTTGTTTAACATATGTATGGTTTGTTACTGTTTCCCTTAATAATTAAATTTAATCAATAGTTGCTTAAAATCAGCTGTTAAAATGATGGTTGGAAAAATATCCAATATAATTATTTTTCCCTGTTTTTGATGAGAGAGAATTTTGTTTTTGTTATAAATGATTAATAAAGGTTGTTGCACTTATAATTAAAAGATTAGACATATCTGTTCCTTTGGCATTCAAGAACAGAAATTTACTAATGTAAATTTTTTCTATTGATTTATTCCAGACATAATGAAGTGATCATGAACAGATTTTTTTCTCTCTAAAAAATAAATTTAAAAAAGTTTTCTACCTTTGTTAAACAATCTTTAATTATTATTTAGTTATAGTCTTAAGTTCAAAAAACTGTATTCATTGAGTTATTTAAACATTTATTTTTAATAATTTATTTACATATATTCTTTTGTAAATTTGGTTTGTCTCTAATGTTGCTTGAATTTTCCTTATGTACTTAGGAATTTCAAATTAAAATCATGAATATCGATGAAGAAAATATGGACATGGAATTTGATATGATAGGAATTGGACCACCAATTGCAAATGCCATTAGAAGAATTCTGCTTGCTGAAGTAAGCTCTAAAATATTGTTTAAAAAGTGAAAATTTAATCACTTATAGTCTACTATCTCTTATCTAGATTATTTTGGGGGTAGAAAGGGGGTAATACAACAATATAGAAATAGCTCATTTTAAATTTGTAAAACTCCTATAAATTCTTTTAGAACATTAGATGTTATTATAATATATTGCATTTTTGTTGTCATATGATTTTATTTATACTATATATAAAATGTATCTTTTATAAATTAATTTGAAACCTGAATGATATAATTAAAATAACTTATTTTTCAGTTTATTTTTTATATTTAATATTTTAATTCACTTTTTAATTTTTAGGGTTAAAACTTTAATTATAATTTTTTGTGATATTAATGAAAAATTTCAAACACTGATTTTTTTTATAACAAATATTTACTGAAGTTTAAAACTGTAAAAAGAAGCGAGGGAAAAAAAAGTGACTATGATAAAGATTTTGAAGAATCTCCATGCTTTCAAACCAGTCCCAAAGAAATAATTGTAAATTTTTTTTCTGAATACATGTGAATGCAGTTCTTGAAATTCACAGTAAACAGAATAGATGAAATTTTGTGTACAGTCCTAATACCAAAATTGCAGAATTTAAGAGATTTTATACAAAATTGGTTAATAAACTACATATTACATTATTATTTATAATCCATATCCAATTTTTTTCACATTTTGATCAAATTGTGCACAAGGTCTTAAAGACAGAATACTTCCAGAATTTTTATTTCAAAACTATGAAGCTCATTGATATAGTGTACTTTTCATCTTAGATTGATTATGAAATTTTAGTTCATATATTTAAAATTACCAATAGTTCAATTTGCAAATTTTGTATCGAGTTAGTATCAAAAACACAATTATTAAATCCCTTACATTTTCATTATGAAATGTTTGTGAAAAAAATGGAATTATCATAATAAATTTTGCAACAAATTCTTAAAATAATTTTTTTAAGTGTACAATATTTATAAGAGAATTTTTTTAGTTGGCATTACATTTAAATATGCTAATTAAGTCATTTTTTTCTTTTTTTAAAAAATGAACTGTGAATTAAAATATTGCAATTGTGAAAGGCAAAATTTTTTTTAAATAATTTGGAAATTAGACATTTTGAGGATCAATAAGGTATACTTACTCTTTTTATGTTTCTTTCAATGGGATTAATTTAGTATTATTTATAATTACATAATAGTGATTTATTACATTAATATATTATTATTAATAATCAAGTGAACTGTTTTTTTGTGGGGGATCTAAATTTTATCTAATTTCTTATCAATTGCTTGATATGAATAAATAACAAAAAATAAAATAGTCAATGTGTTAAATTATTTAAAACAGTTGTTTTGTGCCAAACAAACAATTTCTTTAAACTTTTAAAACATTTATTCTTGAATTTCTCCGTAGGAAAAAATATGTAGTTTTGTTAAAATGTTCTTCATTATAAACAAAAGTCATTTACTTTTAATATATTAAAGGGAAAGGAAGAGTAAGTAATTTTTTTAATTGGAAGAAATTATTCATAAAAATTTTCTTGATATATTTTAAGATATTTATCTTTTTTGTCATTAAATCATTTATTCTGATTTAAATTTATATAGAAATTTTATTTCTCATTCTTTCTATAGATTCCTACAATGGCAATCGACAAAATTCATCTTTACAACAATACAACTGTTATACCTGATGAAGTTCTAACACATCGAATAGGTTTGGTACCTATAAAAGTGGATCCTCGTTTGTTTGTTTCAAAAGTTAATGGTTAGTATTTTTTTAATTTTTATTTATGCTTCTTGATTTAATTGTAGTTGATGCTTTTGGCTTTTATATAACCTAATAATATTCAATGTTTTCGTTTGAATACGGTTTTTCTCTTTCATAATTAAACTAGTCATTTTCTTTCCTCCCCTTTCTTTCCATAATATCTTAATATGTATACATAAATTTGTATTTTTAAAATTGTTTTAATTTTTAAGGTAATGCAGGGAGTACAAAAGTAATCTTTTTCTTATTATATTCCTGTATTTTAAGTCTTAATTTTTACTTTAAAAAGTTTTTTTCAAATGATGCTTTTGTTGATTTTTTAAATGAATTTCTGAATTCAAGTTTACTTCATATTCTTGATAGTTTTTAAAAGAATATTTATTGAAATTTATGCTTTAAATTAATGGATTAAACATGCTTTTCCATTCTTTTATTGCATATTATATACAAATATGCATTTATACAAATACATACTTACTTATATATATGGACAAGAATGACCACTGCCATTTCTTGCTCTTTATTCTTAATCAGTAAGAACTCAAACATAGAATCAAACAAGAACAGAAGATTTGTCCTGGTCATACTTTTCTTATATTGTTTCTGGTTGAGGCAAATCAATCTTCTTAGATTTTAGACATTATAGCATTCTGCTTATCCCAGAAGATCCACATATTAAAAAAAAATCTGTGCTTAGCATATAATTATATTGTTCCTTTTTTCTTTTCTACCCCTTCCTTTTTTTAAAAAACTAAAACTTTATTATCTTGTAAAGGGTACTTCTGATATTAGTTCTTTCTGACGATTCCAGTTAGGCTGAACTTACTTTTTCACATTTCTTTAAGCAGTGGCAGAATTGAAAAAAATTGTCAATATATACTTTGTATTTTCCACTGTTTCCCACACATTCTGTTAAAATTCTATTCAATTTTTTTTCATGTTGGTTTTTTGCCTTTAACTGCTGCTTTCTTTTCCATATAAACTTGTCAATTGAATGGATTAGATTGAGATGAAGCAAAAATATTGAATTTGTAACTAAATTTTGCAAATTTTATATTTTTGTATGTATCTTAGAATGCTTGCCTGCCTAAGGGATCATTTCCTCATCATGTTTAAAGATTCTGAAAATGTTTATACAATGCTACAATTTTTAACAAAACATCTAATTTGGGCCAACTGAACAGTGTCATTTATTGAACTGTTATCACATAAATAGAGATTTTAAATCTTTGCCTACTCATGGTATTTTGCATGAAAGGCAGATTCCAATCTTTTAGAATTTCACAACATAAATCTTGAGCCGTGTAATGGTATCTACTAAACTGGTGAAAAATAAAATCTTAATCAAAAGTTCCTGCATACGAGACTTGGAATTTAATGACTTAATAGAGATCTAAAATGTGCAAGCACAAAATAGGAAGTTGTAAATTGTATCAAATACTTAATATAATTAGAAAGAATGTGTGTGGGTTTATTCTAATTTAAAGTACATGGAGATAACTTGAGAACTTAGTTGACAGAGCAGTTTATAAGAATAAATACATCTGCAGGAAAGGCTGTAGATATACCAACTACTTATTCTTTATATCTATGGAATATTTGACAAAATTAAGATTTTGCTGTTATGAATAAATGGGTCAGAAACTTCATTCTGTTTGTGAGTTTTTTATATTCTTTGCTAGTAAATTGATTATATATTTCTTAACTGGACATTAGCCTTTACATCGATTTTTCATTTAAAGTTAGTTTTAAAAAATTAAGATGTTTGTAAAATCTCTTTAAAGATTTTTGATATTTCTGATATATTGAATACTTTTTATTAACATTTTTCTGAATTAAAAGTTACATTATTAAGCTTATTTTACACATCATATTTGGTTTTGTGATTATTACAAATATTTCTGTGAGTAAATCAAAGTATTTTTATTTTTAGAGGATGATGAAGGCACAGAAGAAGACACTGTTCAGTTTGAATTGAAAATTAAATGTCCAAAAGATGCTAAGGAAAATTTAAAAGGTAAAAGATATCTAATATCTTTTATAAAAGATTGTTTACTTTTTATTGCAGATTTTATTTTCTTATTAGGTCATTTCTATTGTTTATTCCAATGCTGTCTTAATTTGTATAATGATATAAAATTTATTAACAATTTGTGAGTAATTGATACTGTATTTAAACCGATCAAAATTTAAAAAAATGTGTTGATTGACAATTTTGTCTTATTATTAGAAAAATAAAATCTCCCCTCTATTGTTATCACAATTTTCATAGTTGCCTTTTGTACTTAAATGGAACAAAGTGATGATGGCTGCAAGTAGCAGTTTGAGCTCTTTAGATTATAAATGGAATGGCTAGAGAGGCATTAGTCTCATATATAATTATTAAAATTACCATTCATTAAGTTTTTGTGAAATTAAAAAATATATGACAAGTATTTCCTTTTAATGCTGCAAATGTAATAAGCAATTTCTTATAAGAAACTGAGTTAAAAGAGGTATTTTACTGTTTATTTAATATTGTTTATTGTTAAATACAGTATATTTGAATAAGAAAATAGTAGTCCCCATATATAGGGTATTCATTTTAATTGTGGACCAATAGCTAATTTTTTATTTCGAATTAAAATTGAAAAAAAAAAAATGTTTCAAATAAAAAGAATTATGTTAGTGCCTTTTTAAAACTAATAATAAAGCTGTGTGTGTATATATATATATATATATATATACTGTGTACTTTTTAAAAATCATATATGTATATATTTGACTTATTGATAGTTTAAATAAACTAACAAGCAAAAGAAATTCTTTGGTTTAAGACTAAATGATAGTATGGGACTTTAATTATTGCTCTTTTTGATTATAAGCACTCCAACTAGGAAACATTAATTCTTAATTAGACTGGCAAAAGTTCTTTTGCTGGTAAATAAATGTTTGACTTTTATTACTGTAATGCAACTTTTTAAAAAGTCTGAGAGCTCTTTTTCAAAAAAGGATTTATCATTATAAATTATTATTTCATCATTTTTAACTCCTTTTTTTGTTTTGTTTTATAGTGAAATCTGGGGATTTAAAATTTATACCTATTGGTAATCAAAAGGAATTGGTAATTATTCTTTTTAACATTTCAATTTCTATTAGATGCTTAATAATAAACTATTAACTAATTTATTTTTAATTTGTATTTATATATTTTCAGTTTTAAATGTTTATAATATTTTCAGTTTGCTGGTGCCTGGCACGTTGTTGCCACAGAAGAAATAATTTTGGAAATATTGTTTGAAATTTAAAATAACTGTCTTCTTTAATTAGGAAAGATAGAAAGAATAATATTTATTTTTGTATTGGAAATGAATACATTAATTGAAATTGAATGATTAAAAAAAAAAAACATGTAAATGATATATATATATATATATATATATCTTCAGAAGAAACATATTAATTTCTTGACTGTCTGACTCATAGCGTCTAGAATACAACTTATGGGAAAATCATGAATTTTTTATTTTCATTTCGCACACTTGAAATAATTGCCTTTGTACCTTATTGATGGTCATAGCGAATGCAAGTCGAATGGGGGAACTGCAGTCATTTGAAAATAAAAGGAATGTTAATGGGAATGCATGGAGTGAAAAAAATCTTCTCCAACTGATGTTTATTTAAGTATAGTTTATGCGCTTTTTGCCTCATATTTGTCTTTTGATTCCTTTACTCGATTCAATATGAGATCAGGTATCTGTAAATGGTGTCTTCAGTTCTTGCCTTGTGTTGATATTGAGACTCTGAAACATATAAATTTGCAATTTGTGAATAATCTGTTTTATTGCTGAATTGTTGTTCCTCATTTGTTTAAGAATTTTGAATTGGCTTATATCTAGATATTGCACTCTATTAAGTGATGAATGTTTGGGAATATTTTTTTTGTCAAAGGTATCAACACAATATACATTGGTATAAGTGGAATGTCATTTGTAGATTCCCTTAATGAATAGCGAAATTCTGTTTGCATTGGAAAATTTCCATTATATGTAACTTAACTTAATCAGCATCGATAATAGTAATAATTTTATTTTGTATGTGAGAGATAAACTCTGGATAATATGTACGGCTTGCTGCAAACAAAATAGTGAGCATGCTGAATGACAACATCCTTTGTGGAAGCTATAAATTGATGTCAATCATAATAATTTTATTTTGTTTGATATATAAGCAATTAATCCTGAATGCCATGTGCCTTTTACTGTTTGACTTTTGTCAATTATCATTTTTAAATTACAACCTCTGCTGAAGTGCAAGCAATAAGTTTTACCACATTTCATTGCATTCGGTTGAAAAATATGGCCGCTTATAGGATACGAACATACAAGAATTCATTTTTATATAACAAATAGGATAACTCTACTATGTCTATAAATGCCATGCAGGCACAAGCAATGACCAATTGCATAGAAATTGGTTGAATTATATGGCAGTGTATAAGGTACGAACAAACAAAAATTTATTTTTATATAAAAGATTTAGGTATTCTTTTAGGATTGTAATGCTTGATGTTCTTAGAGAATTGTAAGAGAATAATTTTTTTTTAATATCTTTTATGATTAGTTAAATATTAGTTCAGAAATTTCAAAATTATTATTTGAAAAGGCATTTAAAATATTTTCTTTTAAAACCGATTAAACACAGAAAACATATTTATGCAATAGAATCATTGATGTAGATGAATTAATAATTTTTTTAAAGTTAAAGTGGTGCAAATTTTTTGGTTCTCTTAATATTTCCTGAAGAGACTGCAAAAAAATAATTATTAATTGTTTGGTTAAAATTTTAAACCTTTGGGATTGGTTTCCTTAAAACTTTCTCATCAAATTATCTCAGAACAACTTTCATAGCATTTATGTAGAATAACTACGAAATATGAATGTCTAGCTTTACTGATTCTGTTATGTGACCTTGGTGAGTTATTTGGTGTTAAATAGATCTGAAAATATTTTTTATACATTAGATAGTTGTATTGTGTCTATAACATTTGTGTAAGTGCAAGTAATCTGTTGAAGTTTTATGGTAATTGGATGAGCGGTACTGCAGTTCATAAGAGACATGCAGACAAACATCATTATTATTTTTTAAATATATAGATGAAATGTGATTTACAAAATTTTCTCATCTTTTACATTGCATATAACTTATTTTTATTTTGTATCTGAATAAATTGTAATTGTACAATTGCATTATTATATATGATTTTTCAAACATTTAATTTATAATTCTTAATACATTGCATTAGTTTGTTATTTTAGATTACTCTTTGCAGTTATTAATTTTTAACTTTTGATCCGTGTTGTTACAGATATGTGTTATAGTTCTGCTTTATTTAACCTTACAAATGATTGATGTAGCTTTTACCATATTTGGTTCAAATGCTGAGGATTTATAAGCAAGGATTTAAAATTAATTATATAATTTCTAATAATTTGTAAAATATTTATAAAATTTCAGAAATTTAATTTAAAAAGAAATCTTTTATTTCTTAATTTTAAAAACTAATCTTTTAGCGTCTAAAGCTTTTGAATCAAATTATCGGGCTCTTAGAAAATTAAGCATTTTTTTGTTGAAATGCTGATTATTTTCTAAGAAAAATATTAGTACCAGTTTTAACTAATTTGAAAAATAGTTGTTCAAAAATATCAATAATAAAACTCTTTAATGTTTGTTGAATTCTTTAAATAATATTTTAAAAGTTAATTTGATATGTGAACTATATTCTTTTTTATCTTAATATATTTGGTACAGTTTTATTTATTAATTGTTTGTTAATTAGAGACTATTTTTATGGCAAAATTTGTTCTGTATTTTGAATTTTTGTATCAAACCATTAAATACCATATTTAAATGTTTTTGACAAAAATTTATTTTGAAATGAATTTATATTAACTAGTTTATTTTTTTGAAAAATTGAATTAATTTTCTATTATATAGTGAAATTTTACTTGTCTTTATATTTTTAGTGTTTAAAAATTGTTATACTAAAAATATTTCTTTTGGATATTTCTCAATACACAATTTATAAATTATAGGCAATGATTTTGGGAATTTTTATTTGCCTTCTTAATTTTTCTTGCATCTTATTACATCTATACTAAAATTTCAAAAGAAATTTCAAGTAGTGATTATTACTTTTTAAAACTATTAATAAAATAACATTAATAACTTACATTTAAATTATTTGAAATAATTTCTTAAATTGTAACTTTTTGCAGTATGATGATATCAGACCTGTACATGATGACATCCTTTTGGCTGTTTTAAAACAAGGTCATGTAAGTATACATAAATGAAAAGTAATATTTTTAAAAATTGCTTTGATATAACATTTTTAAATAATTCTCTTTTATTAAGCATTACAACCAAGTAAATAAAATTTGCAGTCAATTATTATTTTTTTATGACAATTTTGTGGCAATTTAATAGTTTATTTTTTTAACCTTGATGTAAAAAAAAAAAAGAAGCAGTGGTTAAAATTTTTTTCTCAAAAATATGGTGTTATTAGTTTCCAAGATGCTCATTTTTAAATAGTTTGTTCTCATTATTACTTTTTGTGAATTCAATAGGTTATTTTTCAACCAAATCCATATTGTCTGTTATCTCAGTTTTTTAAAAAAATTAGAAACAACATTCTGAGTTCTTATCACTATATATAAAACATTATTTTTATTAATAGATACAAGGCTTTTTTAAATATTATATTATGACATTCATATTGAATACAATATTATATATTTTTTACTCATGTAATGATACCATTGTTGTTGATGTTCTGCCATTTCATTCAATGAAATTTTATTTGTAAGCAAACAATAGCAGTTATGATTAAAAAAAATTTAATGCTAAAAAATAAACAAAGTGATGCGACAGTTAAAATAAATCATAATGAAACAAATAATTTAAATAGCATTAAGTTTTTTTTTTCATTTAATTTTTTTGTGACAAAGAAGGAAAAGATAACCCTATCAGAATTATTTTCTACTGATATCAGCATAAAATGCAATATTTTGAACTCTAAAAATACCATTAATTTTCCAATCATAATAGTTGATAATGTATTATAAGTGCCAATATTATTTTAAACAATGCATTGCATTGAAGTGAAAGCATTCACAGGTGTCCCTTCCTCTAATTTTTATAAATTATTATTTTCATTTCTTGCATAATTTAAAAATTTCATGCACTTAACTTTATTTTATAGGAAATAGATCTCAAAGCATTTTGTTACAAGAACGTCGGAAGAGAACATGCAAAATTTTCTCCTGTTGGTATGTAATATCTAATTATTTGATTTTAATCTGGGTTACATCTAATTTTCAATTCTTATTTTGATGATAATGAATATTGTTTTAAAACTGAGAGTTTATTGTGATTTTAGTTGTTGCAACTTATCGCCTACACCCACAGTTGAGGTTATTGGATAGAATAGTTGGAGATCGAGCCCACACATTAGCTGGCTGTTTTCCACAAGGAGTAATTAAAATTTCGAAAAAAGATGGTGAGTTAAATTAATTTTTTTCATCTAATTTATTTTATTGATTTTGTTAAAAGTAGTTATATTTTTGCTTGTTACCTTGTTTCTAAATATTATGAAATGTTATACACAGATGCATGTGTGTGTGTGCCTCTTTTGAAAATTGTAATTAGATGATTTTTTAAAATTTAAACTATTTTTTTCTTCCTACTTAAAATGCTTGAAATATTCATGTTTAGTCTGTATTTTTGGAATTTTAATCCTTTTTATTTCTTTTTCAAGCTTGACTAATGTCTTTTAAATAAAACAATATAAAATATATTAGAGATTGCTTTTTAAAGAATTCTTACCAGTTATTTACTAATTTAAATTTGTTTACAAAGTGTAATTTGTTTTCTTTTTTTCATTATGTGAAAACTATCCAAAAAGTTAGCAAAAATGTTAAATTATTGTTGAATTATTTAATCTCAGAATGAAGTGGCAACTCTTTAAGACTTCCCTTATAGTTGTGAATGGTTTGAAGTTTTTTCACATTTAGTTTTTATTTTAAAATTAAAATTATGTTATTTAATCAAATTAATAATCCAATTCATTTAGGTGAAGATGTTGCTAAAGTTGCAGATGCTAGGAGAATTAAATGCTCGCGAAATGTTTTCCTACACGATGAGCTTAAGGATGATGTGGAAGTTTGCACTATAAAAAATCATTATATTTGTAAGTAATTTTTGATATTTTTAAGGTTGAATCTTTTTTTATCTTATGGCAAATAATTTTTAGTCTGTCAGAATTAAATATATGAAAATAATTTCAATTATCACATTTCTCTCTCTATATATAATGCTAGCATAAATGGCACAAAATTCCTTTTCATGAAATATAAGAGAGATATCTTATAATGCAGAAGTCTGAATATAAAAATTGCCGAAAGATAAAATGTCAAATGTAAAGAAATCATTGTAAACTTTTAGCCTATTTGATTGAATGTTTTTAAAGTTGCACTTAAAGTATTGCTAATTAATAAAGTGGAAAAATATTAGAAATGTTCTGGATTAGACTCATTAAAAAATTATTCACTCGGAAGAAAAGGTGTAAAACAAATCAAGAAGTAGGCATCAAATTATAATCGGGCAAAAATAAGCTTAAGCATTGCCAGATGGGTAATTGCTGTGGTCTTTCTATGAATATTGATGATCATTTCTTTCAAAACTATTATCACTCAAAAGTGATTTTTGTTCTCTTAAAATAATTACCTTTCTATTAATATCAATTTGATTTCTGTACAAAGTTCTCTTTATTTTTAATAATTATTTTAACTGTAATATGCAATTTTTAACAATTGATTTTTAATATTATGAAATTTAGACAAAGCATTCTATTGCATGCCTTTGCTGAAACTGAATTTAAGATAGGGTGAAAAAAAAAGTTCTTTAGACATTAATTCTGTAGGATTTTCTCTTCCTCTTTTATTTTAGTAAAAATTATGTTATGTGCACTTACTAGTTTGCTTTGATTTATTAAGTCTTATAAAATATGAAGGTAATGGCTTGTTCTAATACATTCTTTAATCTGTCTTTCTATCAAATAAGTGAGTGGAATTGTTTTTCAAGTATGCATTTCACATTATATTTAACTTACCTAAAAATCAATGGTCTGGCTGAACAAGGTGGTCGCGGAGGGTGGCTAGTATTTTAGCATTTGACGAAACTACTTTAAATTTTTAGATTATGTATAAATTTTTCGTAGTCACAAAGTTCTCCATGTCGAGAGTAATATCACTGGTGTACTGGTTCAGAGGTGATCATTCTCTGATTCAGGTTTAAATAAAATCAGAGGATGAGTGAATGAAGTCTCCCTGTTAAAAGAGTTGTGATGCTTGGATGGTTAAGTTGTATTCTTGACCCTAAATGGTCGTACTGAAAAAATCAAAAGATGCACTCTATCAGCTTAAATTGTTATCTTCGTAACAGCAGACTTGTTCAATGGCTAGTGCCATAAACAACAACAACAACAATATTTTTAGCTGAAATACCATTATTTGTAATATTTTATATTTTAATTCAATTATATTATAAGAATTAACTATCTAACAATTTTTATTTTTGATGTTAAGAAATCAGCAAGCAAATGTTTCAAAAGCTGAGATTCTTATAACAGTTATTAAACGATATTGCTTTTTTGCATTTCTTAAATATGAAGTGCATTTTCTTCTAGTGTTTAGGTTCAATCACCGTAGTGTGAATAAATTACGTAAGCATTTCAGAAAATTCATAGATGCACACAAGATTTTAATTAAAAATTATGGCAGTTGAGCAGAAAAATAGAGCTATTTGCATATAATTTATCAATGTTAAGAAAAATATATGTGTGATTATGAGGTTTTTTTATATAGTGTTTTATAACTTCCTGACTGATAAGAACATAAATAATAGACTTGGACTATTCATCATTCCCTCCTGTAAATTTATTTTGCATATAATAAAAAATTCATCTCGTTAAAAAATGTAGAAAGATTTGTTGTTAATCGAATTTTTTTTTGTTATATTTAGTTTTGAATTATTAGTTTATGTTATATTTTTTCACTTTCTATAAAAATAAAAAACTAGAGACTATGTTTAAGTATGCATGGTTAATCCATATATGTTTAAAAAACATATTTCTTACTAAATTAAAAGTTTAAATTATAGCTATATATATTATTTAGAGGGAATCTTTTTTAAACTGATAACTGAAACTTTTTTAAACTTATAAACTGATATTAATTGGTGAATGTTAAGGAGATTTTTTTTTTTCTTTTCAACTACTTATATGAAAAGAAATTTGCATTATATTTTATTTTAAGCAAAATATTCCTATACAGTCATTTTAAAAATTGCCCATAGCTAAAATAGAAAAATTTATCAAATAAATATCCATCTGAACTTAAGTTTTATGATTCTAGATGTTGCTGGAAGGAACAAGCTAAATAATTGAATGAATAATGGATTTTTTTTACAGATGGCAAAGATTTTTTTCTTTAAAACAAAATAATTTGTTAATTAAAACTAAAATAAAAATATTTATTATATAAGACTTTGTATCTTTTATTTTATTGTAACCACAACAAAAAGAAAAACTGTGTATTCCTATAGAAACTGAAATTATTTTTATTTTTAGTTACAGTGGAATCTGCTGGTGCCATAGCTCCTGAGGTGTTGGTTCCAGAAGCCATTAATATTCTGAAAGAGAAATGTCGCCTTTTCTTGTCAGAACTGAAAGCATTAAAAATGTGATATTATTTTCATCTCTGTACATAACATTGATTGTTTTTGTTATCTAATGTTTGTAAAAAAAAGTAATAAAAATTCTATTATAAAAGTAAATAATAAGTCTTATTGATTATATTTTCTGTAAAGTTTTGTGAATAATATGCAGTTATTTTTCCCTTGTGAATTTTTTCAGATTTCAATTAAAAATGGAAAAAACAAAATAATAATGAAAATAATTGCTATCTTTTTGCTTATAATTTTATTTTAACATTAAAGAATTTACTTTTGATGAAAATCTTACTTTTTTTTTACATTTATTTATGCAGATTGACACTTCAAATTACAGTTATTCTTGTTTCTATACTCATAATTAACATCTATTTTTGCAATATACTTGGAAATAATGGCCAATTTTATTTCTGCATGTAATGATACAATTAAAATTTAATCATCAATTTGTTCCCATCAAACAGTGGAATCATCAATTTAAGAAAAGGATTAATCTACAAACTGCTTTTCTAGAGACATTCTTTTTTCCATTAAAATCTTTACATTCGTGTTTTATTTATTAATTTGCATTTTTTTACATTCAATATTGTTATGATATCACATGCTTAATTTAAGTCTATGTATGTGTTTGTTCTTTTCTTCAAATTAATAATTTAACTATGCAATATGGTACCCTTTTTTAAACATTTTTGTCACATAGAATAATTTCAAAGTCTCAAAATGCTCTGCAAAGCCTTCTCAAAAATACATCAATGAAGAAAAAAAAATCTTGGTTCAACTCATTTCCTTTGTTGTATGCTAGATAATTAAATTGAATATTCATAAATTTTGTTAAATTTGAAAATTTAAAGGCAAATATAAAGTTTTTAAGGTAAAAATGGAGTCAAGAATTAATTATGGGAACAATATTTATAAAATCTTGTTTTATAATGAAATAAATTTGTCACACATAATAATGCTCTTTTTACATCAACAAAATTCCATTTATTCAACAAATTTTTTTTCACAAATTCAAACATTCTTTGATGTATATACAAAGTGTTCTATATACATTTTAATAATTATAATATAACCAATCAGTTCATGGTCTGGTCCCATTTTTTCTTGCAACAGAAAATAAAGAAAAGTTGAACGCTTTTCATTCTGGACAATTTGTGCGATTGATAACATCTGTTGCACGGTAAATTTTTGATCCATCGTCAAACTAAATGCTAATTTTGGCATCTTCATTTTCAATATACAACTGTTCAACTATATAGAATATTGTCTTGATGGTTTCAAACAAATTTGATGGATATGAAAGGAGCATCAATTCTCCTTTTGCTCAAATTTGAAATCACTCTTTGTATAGCATTGTATAGAGGAGGTCTGACTTTTTTCAAGCCTGGATTATAAGAATGTTCATAAGCAGCCACACAACTTGCGAATTTTCCATCACATCTGCAGGAAGCCAGTCCACATGGATAATCTCCTTTATCTGTAAGACAGTGAATACTATGGAGAATATGGGGTTATTAAGAGTTTGTTATTGGAATAGCAATTTTGGAATGTGTCTTAACATTAAAATGTTTTTACTTTTCATAAGTAAAACTAATATATACTGTGTCTTTTGGTCCACTCTTTTTATATATGCTTAGATACTGCAGGGGGAGTAGGCACCTCAGAATTGAGGATAAGAAGTTTCTGAATGATGATAGATTCTCACCAACCTTGTGAGTCTATGAATAGGTGGTGGTCTGGCTCCTCCCATCGGACGTACTTCCTATTTGAAAAGTTATACCTGCCCGTTGATGGCCATTAAGCTCAACCACAGTTCCACCCAGTGTTGCTGTTACGGCTTCCGGTCGTGAAGATTTTTCCATGTGTTTTTGGGTGGAACAGAATAGCCAGTTTGTATATATTTACCAGTTTATATATATTTAGATATACTTTTAAATTAAATTATACTTTTTAGATACTTTATTATATACTTTTCTCTCCATTTTTATCATGTGATTGTTTATAGCCAATGTAATTTATTGGCAAAATGCTCTGCAAGGTTATCAAATGTTTTGGTTGGAAGTTAAATCTTGTGTTGAACGTGCGATTAAGAAAGGGTTCTTGTATTTTAATTAGATTTTTAATAAAAATTAATCGAACTTTTTATTCGAAAAGTCGAAATTGGCCAAGATTTTAGTCCTTAAGAATTAAATCACTTTTAAAATTCTTAAAATTAATTTTTCAGTTTCCAGCAAATTTATTTTCGCATTTTCTCTAACTTCAATAAATTTTGGAAAATATCTTTAGGCATATTGTATGCATAAAAATATTTTTAATTGTTTTAGTCACAGCATTTATAACGTGACAATATTACATTTTTGTGAGCACTTTATTGTTACTGTTTAAGTAATAATAATTTTAAAAAAAAGAGAGAGATTGACGAATTGGGGGCATCATCGACACTTGTATTGTTTATTCTGGTATTGGAAAATCCTCTGCATGCCTCAGAAAACTTTTTTTCCTCCCCCACCCCACGACGAAACAAATGAGTGACAGGAAAAATGAAACTAGATAATGTTTACATTTACTGACATGTCAATTTTAGCTTATTCGCAAAAGTAGGAAACTTAATAACCGCCCATCTTTCTTTGTGCTATCTTTTGATGATGTATAATTGTCGAAACATGGTAACTCGGAATCCTGAAATGAATAGTATTCACACGCATTTTGTTCCGTCCTGCTGATCATGTGAAGAAGTGCTGTAATAAATATTTAAAAGTAATCTCTACCTATTCTCACCCATTCATATGCTGTACTTAGTAAATTTTTAACCTGATTGTTGTTCTATTAAATGTTTGTATATCGTCACCATACAAATACTCTTCTGAGTAAATGGAGTGCTCTGGTTAGATATTATAGATGGCGTGCCACAATTTACGCAAGATTTGAATTTGCCATTCGTGCAATAAACTGTTGGTAATCTTATTCAAAAAGGCCTTTTGATAACTGATAGTTTAGGGTTAGTAAAAATGGAGCGTTACATGATAGAACAACGTGTAACGCAAGATTTAAATGAAATTAAAATTTGTTTTTAGAATTCCTTTAAATTGTTATATTTTATTAAATCTTAAAGCACACAGGATAGAGTTATGTATGGAATAATACAACTAGCATCCACGGGTTTGCTGGCATATATGGATTCGCTTACCGAAAATATCTATGAGCATTTTGCGTATATATGGCTGAATTTCGTTGATGCTGGGTTGAATTTTCTCCATCAATGTTTGTGGACATAGAGCTTTGATTTCAAATAGCGCATGAAAGGAAATCCAATGATGTTAAATCACAGGATCGATGGGGCTAATTTTCGAACTGTGGCCGCCATACTTTTATTGCTTTTATAATATTGTTAGTGAAAACAACTTCGTATATATCACAGAACTCTCCATTTTTACTATATCTAAACTTTCAGGTGCGAAATAGGGTTGCCGAAACTTTATTGCACGAATGATGACAAATACAAATTTTGTGTTAATTTTGGGACACCTTTTATAAATGGTGAAGTTGAATTGTTGTTTAGATTTCTTACCACTTCCATCGCACCTATTTACAATTCATTCCCAAAATATCACGCTAAAATATGGTGGGTTGGAAGCTCAAATTTATTAAATTTTTGATTAAAAAACGAATGATAAAACTAACACTTTCAATTGCCTCTTTAAATGAGGGAAATATCGAAATTTCCCGTGAGCAATTGTATCGAAAAGCAGGGTCATCTGAACAAATTTGAGCTTTATAAAATCCTTATTTAAAAATTTTAAGATTTAGGTCTCAACGGAAATGTCTATCTAATTAAATAATGTAGGAAGGCAGAAAAAAAAAAGCTTTTATTCTTTGCAAAATATAATACAAGTAAAAAACGTTAATATAAACCTATTACCCAGTTAACTGTTTCCATCTCTTCGGAAAATGTATATCCAAATTGTGACAAAGAAATGTACAGATGACGAGTATACTCGTTAAACATAGAGTTTGTGTAATATGAAATTATGTTGCAATGAAATGACTTTTTTATTTCAATAATCACATTTATTTACTTACATACATTTTTTGCATCTTAACGAAAAGAAACATGAAAAATTAATTTATTTTATTAATTTGCTGTTAGAGAATGATATTGAGCAAAATATTGTACAATCCAATATAATTTTTTTTTATTTATTCCTTTGATTTCGACTTGGCCTCAAAATATTTTAAACATCTTGAAATTTACAAATACTTTTGAATTTTCAATAAAATTATAATAAATACTACTTATTATAATAAATTTTGAACACTCTTGAATATTGAATGCTTATCGATTTTAATCAAGTTGGGTTATTAGATAAGACAGCTAATTTCTTCTTATAAAAAATTTAATAGCAATTCTATGTAAAATTAGTCGAGTAATTTGTATAATATGTCGCTATATGATATTAAATATTGGCTTTCACAATATACTATAAATTCTTGGTATGTTTTTTAGATTAATTTCTTAAGCTGCTGCTGTCTATTTATTCTAACTCGTGACTATTTTCGCTTCATGTCTTCTTGTTGCTTTGCATTCAATTTCATTGAATTCTCAGTGAACTAGTTGGTCGCCGAAGCCGGCTAGTACTTCATATAGGGGAAAGAGAAAGAATGATTTTGAAATGAAGTAATAAAAACTATTAATCTTTTATTAAACTTCCCATTGATCATTCATTGATAAAATTATTTAAAATACTGTAAGCACATGAAACATTAAGGTATCCAACTACGTTAAAAACACTGTTTATCGACCACAATGGCGATTTTTTAAATTTTTTTATTATTTCTGGCAGTTCAGACTTTTCTCTTTCCAAAACAGTTTATCTTTTCTAGGAAAAAGAAGGTCTAACCCAGTGGTGGGGAAACGTTTTTTAAGACGGGCCATTTGTAATAACTAGACGATCGTAGCGGGCCAAAGAATAGTGCTTAATCGTAAAAATATTTATGTGTTCTATAAACATATACATATATTATTACATACACTTATTATTTTAATAGTAAAAAAGCAAAAGATAAGAAAATTATAAGCACAAAATATAAAATGAATTTAGTGTAGTTCTTGATGTGAAGTATTATCACTTTATTTTCTGGTGTCATTACTGGTGCATGAGAAAAATGAAATTGAGACTGTTTTATCAAAATTTCATCACAGTCCGGTTCCATTTGCGAAGCAGAAATTCTTAAAACTGATGAAAGGTGCTCATCTGTAATTCCGTTTTTTAAAGAAGTTTTCCTAAGCTTCATTGTTGAAAAGATTTGTTCGCATATATAAGATGAGCCGAACATTGTAATTATCTTCATTGCATGAGTAATTAGATTTCGGAAATTATCTGGACTTAAATTTTTATAAAATTCTAGTAATGTTACTGCATGAAAAATTTGTTTCCGGACAGTATTACAGTTCAGTTCTATTAACTCAAGTTGAAATTTTGCATCAACTTCTTCGTAATTAACATTGAATGGGGTCGCAAAATACTAAACTCTGGTTCCATTTTTCTAAAGTCCTGAAATCTCTTTTCAAATTCTGAAGATAGTTTTCTCAAATTAATTTCGTATTTTTTAATCTTATTGTTTGATATAGTGAATTTTAAAGATTGTATTCTTGGAAAATGAGAAAAATCAGCGAAGAGTTTCGAGCGAAGAGGAGTCAGCTGTTTGGGACGGATGGATTTGTCCAGAATACTATTGTGTTTTGAATATCGCCGCAGGTAGTTTTTATGCGGGTCGTCACATTACGAAGTAAGAATGGGTTCAAACATTCTCACGACGGCACTCTTAAAAGGGCCGGATTAAACCTTTCCGCGGGCCGGACTTGGCCCGCGGGCCGTAGTTTCCCCATCACTGGTCTAACCGATCAACCAGGGTGTCACATATTTTTCCAGCGAAAATTTGTCTTCAACTTCCATTTTCTCAAAACATTAATTTCCATCAGTATTCTCCACCGTTAACATGATAACTTAAAAACTAATAGAGGTATTTACATAGATATTTCAGCGTTTGTTTTAAAGGACATGGGCAATGAAATGAACCAAAAGTTTTATTGTTGGTGAAATATTTTTTCATTTATAGGTGTTTTTAGAAAAATTAAGTTGTGAATTGATGAAAAAAAAATGCATATATGCGTCTATTTTTACCCATAACTTTTTTGCATCACAAAATTTTTCTTATATTTTGGTTCATTTCATTCATCAATGTATTCTATAACATATGTACAAAGAAAAATAATATTGCTACATTACAATTTTGCTTAGAGTGTAAAACGTTTTGGTAAAAATTTCATTAAAATGTACTACAAATTTCCCTATTTCTCAAAATATATTATATTTTCAAATAATATTTTTTGCTTATAATGTTTATTATTGACAATACTTCTAAAAGCCATAAATAGTTTCTAAAAACTCAATTTTTTCAAAAGTTTTTCCTTTATATGTAGTCGGATACTTTAAGATATAAAAACTCTATAGTATCAATGTAATTTCAAGATAAATGATATGCTTGACAAATGAGAGATCTTTCGATGCGATAAATATAATTGATCTGAGTTCGAAAAATGTGTGCGCATTGTTACATATTTTAGTTTGTTCATTTCCAGTCGTCGATGAGGATAATGAAAGTAATAGAAAAGTGTGTTTCTAAATTAATGAACAGTCCGAACCAGGAAGAAAATTTGGAGGTGAATTCATTTAGGTGAAACTAAGCTTTGGGAAAATGTTCACAGATGCTTGAAATCTCTTTTCCTTTTAAATCTGAATAATTAGACTTTGTAATGCTGTATATCGCTAGCTAAATCTTAACAGATACACACTAGGCGTTTTGAATTTTGACTTTTCACTTGGTAAGAACAAAAAATTGTTCCTGAATTTTAAGTAATAATTAGAACTTAATTTCAAAACCTGTATTTAAAGTAGATTATCACTCTACATTAAATTGAGTATTAGACTACTTAATGAGAATTAACTGTAAACCCTTATCATACAAATGCAATAATCAATGATAGAACTGTATAAATTGGCTCCAAAGTTCTCTGAAGAGAGAGAGGAAGTTAGTGCTCGATCAATTTCTTCCAGTACAATTGGTGCGTTTTAAAGATACGAGTTGTTAAGATGGGTTCAGACGAGGCTTATTATTGTCCGCAATAGAAGATCACGCCTACTTCCGGAAAAATCACGTGACCACAACGGGACAATGGTAAATGATTGTCCCTTCGAGACAAACGTTGTCTCAAGTGCTCACACGAGGACAATGCCGGAACAATAGCAGAGAGACAACGTTTGCGGACAATAAAAAGCTTCGTGTGAACCCACCTTTAGAGTCAAGTTCTAGTAGCAATGGTAAACTTCGACAGCGTGACGTCTCATAAGAGCAATAATGGTCAACAACCTTTTAGTGCAATATTTTTTAATAGGTAACTAATTGCACACACACATATATTAAGATATAAAGTAGCTTCAACATTTAAATGGGCCGTTCGTTAGCAGGGGGCCAATTTTTCTCGAGACACATCAAACACACCGTTCACACACAACACCATTCGCATGTCACTCCAGCATGGCTTCTCTCGTTCTGATTATTTTTTTTAGTTCTCACATAGAGGGCGCTGGTCAGTAAAATTGTATGATACTAGAAGCACAAAATTGTTTCGAGATTCTACACTGCTATTTATTGTCATAAATCCGCAATTTTGCTAAGATGTTGTATTAAGGTATCCGACTACGTTCGAAGAAAAAATTTTGAAAAATTGGATTAAAAAAGAAACTATTTATGATTTTTAGATATAGTGTCAATTATAACAACTATAAATACAGAAAAATATTTGAAAATATAATATATTTTGAGAAATAGGAATGTTTGTAAAAATTTTAATGAATTTTAACCAAAATGGTTAACATTCTGCACAAAATTGTCATGCAGCAATTCCTATTGTTCATTGTACAAAAGCTATAGAATATAATGATGAATGAAATGAACCAAAATCTAAGAAACATTTTGAGATGCAAAGACATTATGGATAAAAATGTACATAGATATGTGCTTTTTCTTCAAATTCTCAACTTAGCTTTTCTAAAAACACCTGCAAATGAAAAAGTATTTCACCAACAATAAAACTTTTGGTTCGTTTCATTGTCCATATCATTTAAAACACACGCTGAAATTTTTATACAAATATCTCTATTAGTTTTTGAAGTATGTTAACGGTGGAGAATTTTTATGAAAATTAAATTTTTGAGAAAATTGAAGTTAAGGACACATTGTAGCTGAAAAATATGCGACACTGATGATAGGCGAGGCCTTCTTTTTCCAAGAAAAGATAAAATGTTTCGGAAAGAGGAATGTCTGAACTACAAGAAATAACTATAAAAAATAAAATTCGCTAATGTGGTCTATAACCAGAGTTTGTAATGTAGTTGGCTACCTTAAGTGATATCGCCGTGTTCGAATTATGAGTTCCCACAGTTTGGTGATAGCGGGCTCTTCAGGCCTAGCATTAGGCTTTTTAGTCACACCAATCAATGTCACTTGCCCTAGTGTCTAATATAGACAGTGGGTTACTGTCGTCGCAGATGCAACCTTGTTTTGTGATACGTGTCGCGCTCCAGAATGACGCTATGTAAATCAAGCTATAAGTTTGTATTAATTTTATGGCAACATGAAAATTGTAACGGAAATTTCTTGAAAAAAAAAAAAAAAAAACACCGGTAGTTCTACGCTACGCTTTGTGTGTGTGTTGTATATAATTTTCAGAGATTATTATACGTTTATATATAGCAGCATGCAATAATACGATTTGTTCAATAGAAGTTCTTTCTGAACATTTGGCATAACGATACATGCGAAAAATGATTTTTTCCTCAACAATGTTATTTTTCATTGAGGATAATGACATAGAAATGGAGAGAATCAAGAGGTAATGAATGCCGCAAGTGCCATTCTTAAAATGCATTAGGAAGTTAAACTATTAATGTGTATTTCTCACTCTTTGTTGCAAAATATGATGAAGGAAGAAAAGTTAATATCTCAGATAATGAAAAAAACAAATTTACGTATTAGATAAAAAGTAAAAATGATATCTACGTTCGCAAATTTCAAGTTATCATGTGAAAACATTATTTTTTGACAATATTTGTCTTAATTAATTAAAGTTATTAACCAGTATTAAACAATCACGAAGTTTTTCTCTTTTCATATTATATATTGCGTATGTGTTATTTCCAAATGATAAAGTATTTACTAATAAATTCTTAAACATAATTAACATAATTTATTTAACATAAATTATGTTGAATTTTAATGAAAACAATGTTTTTGTAAATAGTAACTGTTATTTTCTAATTTTCATTGTTTACCACTTAAAAATGAATGACGGATATTTCCCCATCGGAGGAAAGAAAAAATACTTTTACTAAACCTGTTATTAAACGCGAGTGAAGTTTTATCGAACATATTATATAAATTAAATTATTTCATTTCCTCCAAAAAAAATTACATTCCATGAATATAACAGCTACGGTGTCATAGTTCTACGTCAACCTTTTTAATACGCATTTGCTGTCAAAAAAACATGAGTAATACTGGTAAAAGCAGGTGAACCATTTATAAACGCATCTGCTTTCAAGGTTTGGTTTGGTTTAGTTATATTAACGTCCCGTTTAAAGCAACACGAGAGCTATTTTGGGAGGGAACTCGTAATTTTGAACCACGGTCAGATGATGAGGACGACACCTGAGCTGCCCCCCCCTCTCCACACCACGCCACTCCAGCGGGAGGACATTTGGCCTGACAGATTTAACGTGCAACAGCCCCCCTCACACGGCGGTTCTTCGGTGGAATCGAGTCTCGAACCTGAAACCCTCCGGTTCCGAAGCAGAGACTTTACCACCGGGCTACCGCGGCCCTCCATCTGCTTTCAAGGAAACATACGTAATAATAATACAATACTGGTAAAAGCAGGTACAAAAAAAAATATGCGATTAAAAAGTTGATGAAAATTGCCATTTATGTTTTATTCATTGCCTAGGCAATTTCAGCTTCAATTATTCATTATTTACGTTAGCTTCAAATTCATTATTATTATTATTCATTATTTACTATGAGTCAAATCCTTCATTGTTTCCCACTTAAAAATGAATGACGGATATTTCCCCATCGGAGGAAAGAAAAAATTAACCTTAGCCTTAAACAAAAACAATATGATGATCTCACAGGATAATAATATATATTCACAAAAATTGAATTAGCTTTCAAATGTGTGCTTTAAATTGAACTCATTGGATCGTTTTTCAGGTCGGATCGGTGCAATTAATTTTAAGTAGAACTGAAGCTTAGAGAAAGATTCAATTAGATACTCTTTCATCGAAACATTAACAATTTTTACTTTTATTTATTTATTATTATTTGAGGCTCAATGGTATTAAATGTTTTTTTAATAAACACTGTTTAGAGCAATTGAGGATGCACCTTGTGACCTTCTGGTGCAGCTCCCTCAATTTCCTTTAACCTTTGTAAGTCCCGTGGAGTGGGTGAGAAAGGAAGGTTATAAATTAAAAAAAAACAGAATTGTTATGACATCTTAATAAGCCAGTAACTGCCACTAAACACTGGTGGTCACTTTTGTATAGTGGATAAATTACTCGGCTACAAATTGGAAGATCGCGAGTTCGATCCATGGCGGAATTCAGCCTATACATTGGCACAATGCCAGCCAACACCGACGCCAAATTGGTGATCTCGGACGTGATGAATTTTCAAACTGCTGTCGGGGCGCCATTTACCCGCAGCAAACGCAACCAAAGCAAAGTCGTCAGACTCATTTGACGCAGCAGCAACAACTCTCTCCATCAGCAACGCAAAGTCGCCAGATTCACTTGATGCAGCAGCAACTCTCACACGCTAGCCATAACGCTTGGCGCAATAAAATCGTTCGTCTCTCTACAGACTCACTGGTAGGAGAGTATTGTGGTGGCATCTTAATAAGTCAGTAACTACCACTAAACACTGGTGGTCACTTTTGTATAGTGGATAAATTACTGGGCTGCAAATCGGAAGATCGCGAGTTCGATTCTTGGCGGAATTCAACCTACACATTGGCACAATTCCAGCCAACACCGACGCCAAAGAATGATAAATATCTACTTTTTCTATATAATTGTCTTACTTGATTTAACGATTATGAAACAAGAAAAAAAACTTATACTGCCTAACATTACATTGCCTCGAACGTTACTTACCTTAGCTACCTATTTCTTTGAGTAAGCGGCCACTAACATCATTTCTTTATTTCACAAAGTTTTTAGGATGTCTTCACGGTTTTGAACAGCATTCAAAATATCAAATAACACTGTGAGGTAAGGTTGAATATGAAATCATCCTTTAGTGACTGGACAGTCTAAAGAGTCTACACTTCTACACAGAGGGAATCGATTACAATAATATTGAATGTTAGTAATTAGTAATTCTACATACCAAAATTTAAGTAATCATTCAAGATTTATAGTATACATTGAAGGTTGTGATTGTATATTTCAATGAAAATATAATAAAATATTGTGAAAAAATAAATGTATCTTGTAATAAATTGATAAATATTAATTTTTTCCAGGAACATTCAGCTTCAAGTTCGCTGTTTATTCCAATAACTAATTACAATCTTCGGAAAAATAGTAAATGAATATTTACCACCCCATAAGCTGCTATATCTGAAATTTTTGATTGCTAGATGCCAAGGAATAAAAGTAACTGTACAAGAGGGAAAAGTAATGAAATACATTAAAGATAAAATAACGCCTGAAATTACATTCTCAAGCACAAATTATTTTGAGCTTTTCTTTCAATACTGCATGAACTTAATTTTTTTTTTTCTAAAACCATTAAACAAAATCATGTCCTATTTCCGATTCTCCGTTGAAAACATTATATATGATGCAATTAAAGCATTAGAGCTATTCAATTGATTTCAAAGAAGTATTCAGATTTAAAAGCAAACTGAAAGTATAAAGTAATATTTATAAAACTTCTAGAAAAGGTGCTTTTAAACAAAAATGTATTCTTTTAGATACAGCAACCCGAAATCATTATGAACCTCATTATATTAGGTTGTTCGGAAAGTAATTTCGTTTTTTCCTGACAAAGGATTTAATTGCATTTTTCGCACCCAATTTCATACTTAAACCGCAAAATCATTTTATGTTTTAAGAGCTGATATAGCAAGGCTTGAGTGTGAAAAAGTGCAGCTGATTCTTCGCAGTAGTTTTTGGATGGTGCCCTTTTAAATATGGAGAGCAATAAACAGCATTTTCGTCATTTTTTTCTTTTTTGCTATAAAAGGTAAAAATGCTGTTCAAGCCAGAAATAAATTAGCCAATATGTGTGGAGAAGATGTGTTAACAGTACATCAGTACCAGAACTGATTTGCAAAATTTTTCCTTCAAATGAGGAGGCCAAAAACCACCTCGATCAGTTTTTTTTACAGCAAAGACCAAAACTTTTATGAGCGTGTAATCATGTTACTACCAAAAATATGGCAAAAGGTATTAGACCAGAATGGCAATTTTATAATTTAATAAATAATTTATTCATTAAACGAAAATTTCTTTTCATTTTGACACAAAAATACGAAATGACTTTCCGAACGACCCAATAAATAATATGATTTTGTGTTGCTTAGTAAGCTGAAACACTTACTGCAGTGTATTTTACCAGCATAAGATTTCCATCGATAGGTAGCAAGATGTGGCTTTTCATTCCAACACACAGAATCGGAGGCATTTTCGTAGCACAAATCGTGCATCTTGCAGCACCTAGAAACATATTAAAATTTATGAATAAGCTCTAAAAGAAACTTTGCATTTGGATTTGAACAGCAGAATTTATAAAACAGAAAAAAAATGAAAACAATTAAAAATTAATACAGATAGATTCAAAATTCACCCTGACGGTTACTTTTAGGTACTGTTACGGATCTCAATTCGTTTCTGTAGTGGGTGTACGGTCTGAGAAAACAATCGGTACCCCTAAGTAGAAAACAACAACGAAGTTTCTAGCACGAAGACAGGACAGCACAAAGAAGATTATTTAACATTTAACACCACACCCCACCTCCGTTTCTAGAGCTCATGCGGCCCCTTTCCGGTTTGGTATAGATGTAGGTGGAC
>JAPMOQ010065000.1:766049-782139 GCA_026543055.1 Argiope trifasciata | reverse complement strand
TCAGTTTTCACAGTAATTTGGGGTTAACTTTAAAGTACTTTATTAGTAATTAATTACAACAGTTTAACTTTCATTTTTCACAGTAATTTGGGCTTAACTTTTGGAACTTTAAATAATATCTGGGGTATATTTTTACGCTCAAAAAGCATTTTTGTAATGTTTTCAGATTTATTTTATCAATCTATGTGGTAAATATTTTTTAACAATGTTTTGGAAAGAAAAATTATCGGAAAGATCCTTGATTATTTTAAATCATTTGCTAGATTATAATGAGCTTCGGAATCTTCTTTGAAATGGTACTCTTGAAGGTTTTTTATTTTTATTTTATTCAAAAATGAGGAAATATTCTAATTTTGAAGTTTTAAGAAGTTTATTTAATAATATAATGTTCATTATCTACGATTTAGTGTTCTCTTGAAATATATAATACGGGAATAGGTACATTTTCATTTAAAAAATAAAATGATACACTTTTGATCTTAAAAAAATATATGAAATTTCCCGTGAAAATTTTTTTTACAGATTTCGTATGTTTTCTATACAATTATTTTTATAATAATAAATAGATTATCTTAAAAAATTAAAAGCCAGTATCATTAAAAATTGATTTTATTTTAATTTTGCCCCAATAGTTATTTTATTCTAGAAAGGTATATAATACCTCAAAATTCAGAAGATTAAATTTTTATACAATGGCCTAATTCTATTTCATAAATATTTGCGGGATGCTAATATTTTAAATGAAACAAAACATACAAAATACAATTTTGCAATTAAATTTTTTGAGTTATGAAGTTTCGAATATTTATATTTTAAAACACATCAATGGCCATTAAGAGGAAAAACCACCAATTAAAGTGAGGTGTTTTTTAAATGCGACCGGCTTAATTAATGAAATTCAAAGTGCCATAACTTGATAGTATAAAGTCGAAAATATATGTAGATTCTTTTGCTTATAATATTAGTGTGGTAAGTTAATTTTACTAAATATATCACAGAATATATTTAGTGAATATTATATATCAGAATATATTTAGTGAATATTATATATCAAAATATATTTACTGAATATTATATATATTAGTATATATTTAGTAGCTAGATTAGTATGAAAGGTTTCCTGACTTTTCAACCAGTATTTATGGATTCAAACAACGTAGAATATATTTCTTTATATAATTTTAAACATCTAATAATATACTCCACATACCGTATAGGGAAGAAAAGATCGTCAAATGCATATGTTATAAATGGAAACCAATATAAACTACTTTAGGTTTGTGATTAACGTAATTTCGGAGTATATTTTTCTAAAAAAATGTTATGAAACATGTATATTTTTTAATTTTTTAAATAAAATATGGCGAAGGAAAAAAACTTATAAAACAAAAAAAAAACAAAAAAATGCATAATTAAAAAACATCAAACTTAGCTTAAACAAGTAATATAATTTTTTAAAAAAAATCATTTCCTACTTTTTTTTATATTATCTTATATTATTTATGATCCTCAGAAATCTCAGAGCTTGGTGACAAACTTCGCGACAATTTGGGGATGAATTTGGCGACCAAAAAGAAATTATTGGTGAAATTTAATTAAAGAATTAATATTTAAAAAACTAATAGTAGAAATTAAAAAATAAGAAAAAAATATGGATTTTATTTGTTGGGGGGGGTGTCTAAAAAGGAATGTAAAGAAAAAAAAATCCAATTTAGAAGTTTATTAGATTATTTGTTTAAAATCATGTAAATAACTTTAGAAATATATCACCTAGTTCAGTGATGGGGAAACTACGGCCCGCGGGCCAAGTCCGGCCCGCGGAAAGGTTTAATCCGGCCCGTTTAAGAGTGCCGTCGTGAGAATGTTTGACGCATTCTTACTTCGTAATGTGACGACCCGCATATTGTGAATTTTCTTCTTGATAAAGACATTTATAATCAATTTGACGTCTTAGAAAACGAAAAGTGGCTTTCTGATTTCGCTTTTTTCACAGACCTCCTCGTACACATGAATCAACTTAATCTCAAATTGCAAGGGAAAAATCAGTTTCTTCACGATATTTGGCAATACCTGAATAGTTTCAAATAACAGTTATTATTATTTGCTAATCAGATCTCTAAATCTGATTTTTCTCATTTTCCAAGAATACAATCTTTAAAATTCACTATATCAAACAATAAGATTAAAAAATACGAAATTAATTTGAGAAAACTATCTTCAGAATTTGAAAAGAGATTTCAGGACTTTAGAAAAATGGAACCAGAGTTTAGTATTTTGCGACCCCATTCAATGTTAATTACGAAGAAGTTGATGCAAAATTTCAACTTAATAGAACTGAACTGTAATACTCTCCGGAAACAAACTTTTCATACAGTACCATTACTAGAATTTTATAAAAATTTAAGTCCAGATAATTTCCCAAATCTAATTACTCATGCAATGAAGATAATGACAATGTTCGGCTCATCTTATATATGCGAACAAATCTTTTCAACAATGAAGCTTAGGAAAACTTCTTTAAGAAACAGAATTACAGATGAGCACCTTTCACCAGTTTTAAGAATTTCTGCTTCGCAAATGGAACCGGACTATGATGAAATTTTGATAAAACAGTCTCAATTTCATTTTTCTCATGCACCATCAACCAGTAATGACACCAGAAAATAAAGTGATAATACTTCACATCAAGAACTACACTAAATTCATTTTATATTTTGTGCTTATAATTTTCTTACCTTTTGCTTTTTTACTATTAAAATAATAAGTGTATGTAATAGTATATGTATATGTTTATAGAACACATAAATTTTTTAACGATTAAGCATTATTTTTTGGCCCGCTACGATCGTCTAGTTATTACAAATGGCCCGTCTTAAAAAAAGTTTCCCCACCACTGACCTAGTTTCAGAGCTCAGAAATAATCTGAATTTAAAACCCAGTTAAAAAATATTTGTGTTTGACTGATAGTTTTTGCTCATATTATAATTTTTGCTCATAACATGAAATAATTGCAAAATGGCTTATTCTGTAGTTCAGAAACTACACAACAGGTTGAAAAGAAATTATATCAATTTTTAACATAAAATATACATTTGATTTTGATTTACGAGTTTAATTTATAATCGATGCTTTGGAAACTTAGATTTTGAGAACATTTCATTTAAGATTAAATAAAATATTAAAACGTAAAAAAATGCAATACTTACTGGATAAACCCAAACATTGAGTGCAAAAATAAAATTTAAGAACTAAGAATAATAAATAAAAAATGCATTTGATATTTCCGCCAAAAGTTGAATCTTCTATGTAATCACTTAATAACAAATTGATTAAGACATTTAGTTAGAGATAAATATATTAACTAAATCATAGACTCCCAACATGGGCAATAACACCCTCTTGTGGTCGTTTGAGGCTTTCAGGGCGGTGGTAAAATACCCAGAGAAATCAGGGGGTGTTGATATGGCAAGGAGAATATTAAATATAATCTAAAAAAAGTCTTAAAAAGCACGCTGATAATTCATTTCTATCTATTGTTTATTATGTGTGCAAAAATTCACCTATATCGATATGAGACTTCATGGTTGAGAGAAAGAGATATATCTCTAGTATACACGGCTTTGTGGCTGCATGCATCAAAACTAGAATTCGATGTCTTTAAATTTTAATAAAAATACTTTTTAATATAATTAAATATGCGATTTGATTGTTCTCTGAAACTGCCAATTTATTAATTTAGAAAGAAGTTGTTTATTATGGATTACTTCGTATCATCCAAATCCCTGCCTAACCTTATTTCAGGTAAGCAAAAACTTTTATTCCTCTTTTTTAAATAAAGAAGAAATTCAGTAGCTTTCGATTCCGAAAATGTTCTATCTATTAGTAATTTTTTAAAATTTAATTCTTATTTTCACCATGCATTATATACACTCTTATTTCTTTGGAGTGGGAAGGGGGCGGTATTGAAATATTCACTAGACAATGGGGTACCATTTCAAAAAAGGTTGGGAAACTCTGAATTAAATGGTATGGAATTTAAATGGAAATTGTAGCAGTTATATTACTCTTATCTTCTCTTTTGGAAACAAGATGGCGATGCCTGACTAGGCCATGCCATAATGCATTGCGAGTGTAATTAGAATGAGATGTGATAGTGTACTGTTGAACTGCGGTCTAAATGTCTTGTCTTTGTTCAGTGTGAATATGATTATTAAAAAATGTCCCTGAAAACCTACGCCCTGTTGCTTCTTCACATTCTCCCTATACATATTTATATATCTTGTTCAAATTTTCAATCGTTAATAAAATGCTTTTCATTCTCCCACTCGAGTTCAAATACATTTTTTAAACTTATAGTGGATGACACTTGATGTTATTACAGATTTTTTTCAAATATCAATTCATTTATTGCGTTTAATTCATTTTAATTCTTTAAATAGAGTTTTATCAGTTTGCAGTGAAAATTGAAATCAACAATAGGTAAAATGCAAGGATTTTAGTATTTCTTACGTGAAGACGAAGAATGAGAGTTCAATTCTACAACATCAATATTTTTTTATACTAATTAATTTTTGATAATTGTTTAATAAAAAGTAACTAAAATTAAAATTTTCTTTGTTAATTTTTTCTTTGTTAAGTTAAGTTAAGTTTTAAGTAGGAATTAAATTAATTTTTTTCTTATATTGCTTGTTTTGATTACAAAATACATTTGAAATCCTATTACCAACAATTTTAATTGAGTCTTTTACTACTGACATCCATCACACGGAATTTCTTAAAGATTGCTGTGCTGAAAATGTAAAAAAAAACATTCATACAAATCAATAAATAAAATAACAGACGGAATATTTACAAGTACAAAATGACAAGTTAGTGTTAAAGACAAAACTTATAAATTTATTTTGCATTAATTGCCGCACGATTTCCCAATTATTTTATGCTAATCCATTAACAATACTAAACAAACATATTAAATATTTATGAAACTCTTCAAAAATCTTGACAAGCCGTCAGACTAGTTGAAGACTGATAAATATTGATTTTGAGACTGTCAACACGGTTACACGGAACTAATAATCACCTGCTGTGACTGTAGATTTATATCAATTAAGTATTTATATTCTACTGTAATTTATTTGTATCAAATATTTGAGTTAGGCGTGTTCGTAGTGATGTATTCCGAAGGTATGATTAATACATTTATAATTTCGGAATTTAACTATCGTGACTGAATTAATTATTATATTTTCCCATACGTTTCTTTTCTTTAGATTCAACAGGGATTTAAATCGGTTGTGTTCAGCTGATGGTTCCGTGCCCGCGTTACCACCGAAAGAAGGGTGCAGTAGCATTTGAGGGTAAAGATCAATGAGCATCAGAGGGCAGAAGTCTGACTCTAAGAAGATGTATCATATTCGCTGAGCAACTCCTTTTTACAGGGGGGCATATTCACACACCTCACAGATAGAACACAAGGAAAAGAACTGATGATGATGATGATGTCGTGTCTGTGTTTCCACCGAAAGGGGATGCAGTAGCTTCTGAGGGTAAAGACCCCTGAGCACCGTTAGGGCTGGGGGCAGAAGTCTGACTTCTTGCTCAGATGAAAGTGACACACACACATCCGCTTGCACAACCCCTTTTTACAGGGGGGCACATTCATACATTTCACAGATAGAGCACAAGACAATCATGCCCGAACTGGGACGACCAGATTACGAGGAAGACACGCTACCCCTATACCAGGACGTCGGCAGGAAAACAACAACCTTGCCCATATAAGGTCTCGAAACCTAGACGCCCAGATCACGAGGAAGACGTGCTATCTCTATGCCAGGAAGCCGGCATTATTGTTTCAGGTTTATGTTTAAAATTAAACGAATGGGGCACATCATATTGTCAATTAAACCATACGTCTAAATTAGAAAAGAATGATTAATTACCCTTCTGAAATTTAGGCAAAACAGCAAGTGTTGTTATTGTGGCTTGTTAAGGAGTTGCACCAATCGATCATTTTACTGAAAGTTTCTACAAGTATACACAATTTTCCAATCAGGCCACAATGTTTCACTACTTGCAATTTCTATAATATATAGTTCAAAGATTAATTATTCTTTTATTGATCTTTATACGCAGGTAATATGAAATTTGCTGTCTTGGCGCAAATTTCCGGTTGTTATTTGTGCTGACCACCATGGTTGAACGTAATTCGGATCCTCAATCTTTCACTGTTGACAAGTCAACCTCTTCAACTTAGAGCAATAAATCTTTTAGACACGAAAAAATTATGCGTTTTTCCGTATTCTAATGATCCTCTTAAAACAAACTTAAATCTGATTAAAAGAAACAGAAGACTTCGTAATGGAGGAAGTAGGAATTATGGAGATTATATGCCTATTTGATTTATTTATTCGCCGTCAATATTGTCACCAAAATATCAGGGAAAGTATTACAAAGGCAGGTTTTTATTTAAATTAGTTTATCTTCCTGTTTTGGTGTCGCTAACACAGTGTTTTTAAAAACAAATTTTTGAAAGAGTTATCAGACCTGGTTTCTTTAGGATTTCTAAAATTTTAATTTTATTCCAGTCGTAGCCAATATTATAAATATAAAAAACTCTGGAATGTCTGTTTAATTCCAATTGTTTCCTTTTTAAAAACCGTTTTTCGAAATAATAGTAAAAGATTAAAATAAAATCAAATAGAACATAAAACGTTTTAATCTCAGATTTATATAATAAAGTAGTGAAAAATAAAATTCTTGGATTCTAGAAGATTATGATCAATATTTATTTTATTAATTCTAACTTTTATGCCAATCTGCTTTACTCAAGTTACAGATCAATTAAAAGGAAGCCCGTTGTTACATTAGTAAATCTTTGAGGGCAGTTAGCATGATCGTATCAAAATATAAATTTTATGGAGTTTTAATATCCGTAAGTCGACAATTAAACAGTTTAAGACGAGACATTATTTATTAAATTGGGAACACAGATGTAAACTTGCCTTCAAAAATATTAATTTGATTCTGAACTTTACATATTTCAAGTTTTATTTATGAACATACCATGTGTGATTTTTTTTCAATGCCTAATTTTTTTAGAAAGAAGTTAAGTTTTAATTTTTGAGTTCCCGATTAATAGAATTTTATCTATCAAGTGATATTCCTAAACTACTCATATGTTACATTTTTCTGAAATATGATGTTTTTAATAAATTTATAATATATTTGCTCAGGTTCATAAATTGCATCAGTTGGCTAAAAGACAAATCGAACAGCAAATGCAGCGATATTATTTTGCGATTAGAATATGATATTGTTGCCTTTTTATGAATCATTATTAGTAAAAACGTTTCTACAAATCGAAAAATACTTTCCAAATACAATACATATCAGAAATGTAAGGTAAAATACATTTAATATGATCGTTAAGGTAAATTTCAATATTCAACAAACCGATGTTAAAGGATACGACATCTACATCCATCATTATGCACAATATATCAAAAAGTTATTCAAGAATAGGGGAATAGGGGAGTTTTAAAAATTTTTGAAACAAAAGGAAAAGAATTCCATTCATACAATCAATATTAATGCAAAGAAAACACACTCAAAATAAAGTAAAAACGTGGTGTATCAATACATAACTAATTCTTTTAGAAAGGTGCTGGTACAATGATTATTTTTCAAATCGACAAACTTGCACGATTTTTTTTTCATCATTCATTTCTTTTATTGATGAGTATGTTATGTATATATGTATTATTTCTGTATGTTCTTCCTTTTTCCTAAATGTTCTTCACTTATTCT
Source organism: Argiope trifasciata (assembly GCA_026543055.1). Lineage (NCBI taxonomy): Eukaryota > Metazoa > Arthropoda > Arachnida > Araneae > Araneidae > Argiope > Argiope trifasciata. Next base: position 774,330 of record JAPMOQ010065000.1, on the reverse strand, counting down.
TTTTTTCTGACTGCAACCATTCAATTATTTTTTTCCCGTATGAATTTTTTCTTTTCTTTAAATCTTGGTGTGCTTTATAAGCGTTTATTAAAATAATAAATAAAACTTTTTCCAGTTTCTTTTGCCGACTTATATAACTTCATTTTTTCGATTAATATTTCGTAATGTTTAAATGATTTAAAGAAATTTAAAATAATTACAACATACATTTGGATCGTGATAATGACATTTTAATCTCTATACCTTCTCTATATTCTCATACCATGCTTCATTATAAAGATTAATTATTGGTAGATTTCTGCATTTTGTAGTTTTAGGCCTTCACATTACGACGCACATTTTATAATCCATTTTGCATTTCAATACATTTTTATATTAAGTAGCATGGAACTGATTTATTTTAATTAATTGATTAATTTATTTATTTAACATCATTAAAAGGGATTTGTTATTTATTTGTTTACTATGACTGAATATAACGCAACATTAACTTTTGTACAAAGCAGCATTGAAGAAGTTCAATGTTTTTAAACATTATAACATCTAAATTAATATAATGAAACTTATTAAAGCTCCATCAGTTTTCTTGATAAAGTATTATTATCTTTATTATTTTGCAATTATATAACGTTTTTAATGAATTTATTTATCTGGAAACTAAGAATATGAACTTTTTTAATATGGTCTGCATGGTGTCTTTTCGCAACCCTAAATAGCTGCTTAATATACCTTGTTGGAAACTTTCCAACTAGACATACAAGAATTTGAAAAATTATCTTTATTTATACTGACGTTGTCGATTATAATGTTGTGTACTAGATTGCTTATTTAATTTTTGTCACGGATGGTTAATAACAGTTGAAACTATCTGAACTTCATTTCATTCAGTAATTTCTCGTTCAATAAGACTAAAAGATGTGGGTTCGTAATGTGAAATAATTCACTCGTTGTTAATCTGACTAGTTTTTATACTCTCTTATTTACAAGATGTTGCCATGCACAAAAACAGTATGTTGGTTTCGAGCGCAATCAATTCCAACTTTAAAGTTCTGAAAGTAAGTTAAAGCTCAAATCTAATTTTTAGCCAAAGGCGCTCGTAAAAATATTGGAAATCAACAAATACAGAACAGTATTACCGCAAAATTACTACTTTTTTTACTTGTTAATGTTAGAGGGAAATGGGGTATTAATTTGAGGTGTTGTTTATAAGGAAATTATAAAAGAGAGAAAATCAAAATGGTGACTGTTGATATGGACCACTGTGTAAATTTATTGGTTTAAGATTTGTGTAAATTTATCGGTGAAATAATTGTAATACTAAAATAATATAGGAAATTACCTTCTCTAATGTTGGCACAGAAACTAATTTCTAAATAATTAGAGATATGAATATAATGTACAAATAGAAAATACTTTAAAGAAATTAAAATACAATTATTTTAAAGTTTGAAACAATACATATTCTGCTGAAAAATTGCAAATTAATTACAAATGTTTTTACTATCCCTAGCCCTATTAGTTTTGCTTACTACAATGTTCTTGAGATTCTAACATTTTAAGCACAAAGAAGTTTAAAACTAAATGCTTCCTACGTTAAATGATATCAGACTATTGGTGGTATCTGTTTATTCATTCTTTCGTAAAACAATGGAATTAATCCAAAGCTTCACAGCCTGGAGAAGCATTAAACAAATTTTATTTAAACGGCTTAATGCATCAAGCATATTTTACTTAATTGAGTAGATCAGTAGATTACATAAAAATGAAGATTTAGTAATTTTTTTCAGATGTTTATTTATTAGATAAAACAGCGGAAATGTTATCCCAAAACTTTCTCAAATACTCTCTAATAAAGATTCATCCCAGTGAGTGTTTTGAATGGCATTGGGATTCAGTAGTTACGAAATATGTACCTTTGGCGTGAATTTAACACTTTTACTGAAACTACCGTGTCATCCTTGGAGAATGTTTTGGCAATTAATCTCTGGGGTGCAGTTAAACAAATTTGTGTTTTAAATGTGTTCTTCTCAACCGATTAAAACCAAAATTTTACATAAAACTATACTTAAAGAAGCAAAATCGCGTACCAGATTTATCTACGAGGTGTGTGCAAGGCAAAGGAAAAATGTTGTATTAGCAATAGACACTTGATACAAAAGGTAATTAATAGACATATGTTCTGGTAACTTCACATAATCACCAAACGTGTTGTTGTATCATATCCGCTGGAACAATTTGTTAAACCATTCTTTATAATAATCAGGTCCTTAGATATTGTGCCAGTTCTCGGCATCTTTTTGAACATCGCTGCCTGATATGAACCTTGTTTCGCATAATTCTTTCTTCAATGCCGGGAAAAGGAAATAGTCACTGGGAACCTGTATAAGGAAAAGGAGCGTCTCCTGACTTCCTGCCTAAATGTTCCCAACAATGTCCCTGCCCGACTGAAAAGAACGACACCATTTCGCCACTTGTCTGCTCATTGCTTCGTCTCCCATACATATCAACGACTTGTCTGTGAATGTCCGATGGGGACACATTCTTGCCCCATAGAAATCGCATCACGGGTCGCATCTCTGTGCGAGACCACTTCTCTAAACGTCCTGCCATTACTGTATCTGTTTCAGTTCTCTGCACTAACACTATCTACTCGGACGACCAGTTTAGACAACTAGCGCTATCTGTCACCATTCTGGGTAACAATATTCCCAACCACAATTTCTACTTTCCAAATACTACTGCTTGTAAAAAAAAATTTTTGTATCACCCCTCGTATTTATTTAATTTTGCTTTTGAACTATCACGTTTACATGTTTCTGAACATACAGATCGACAGATGATCAACTCTTCGTTGGTTTAAAATTAGGTTGGCATCTACAATATAGAGGTTAAATTTGTGTTCCGAATGTGATCAATCTAGCTCCCTTCGTTCGATCGTGCTTACTTATGTTTGAACCACCGAAAAGACAAATTACTTCTGAACGGATTTTGCTGAAAATTTGATAGAAATCAACAAATTTGGTTTTAAGTTTAAGTTAATTTAAGGTTTTAAGGTTAATTTAAGTTTAACCCATTTATGCCTACTGTTCCATTTTTGGAACACCCCTCACATAAAAGTTATTTTTGTTACATTATTTTACCTAACATTTAAAAATTTCCTTCAAAAATTCCAATTTTTTAACCTTAGGCATAAGTAGGTTAAGTTAAGGTTTTAAGTTTAAGTTAATCTACAAATTTGGTATACCAAATTTTATCTTTTTAGCTCAAAAAGGTTTTGAGCTATGTTTGCCACAGGCAAACAGATGGACATTTTTAAAAAATGTGTTTTATAAACTTAGGCACATCTAATAGTTAGAAATTCGTTACAATCTTGAGTTCGAAATATTTGATGATTATAATACCTACTCTATACTTCGTAGTAAACATAATAATTCTTTGTATTATCAAGAGCATTTTTGCAGTTAGAAGTAGGCGCTTATTTAATAGTTTATAAATTAATTATTGAGCATCGATTACAGAAGACACTTAGTTTGAGTAGTAAAAAAAAAATTGGGGAAATTGGAATGATAAACATTTATTTTTATTCAGAATTGTTGCTCATTAAGAGAAGTAAAAAACTAGCAAGATAAACATTCATGTTCACTTCTTTTTCCAGTTCTGATATTGTTAACCTGACAATATGCTATTAAAACGGCGTATTATGAAATTGAAGGTCATTGCATTGAGCCATTCTTCCAGTGTTAGTAAAGAAATGCACATAATAGTTGATGAATACATAATAATAATATTATTAAAAGAAATAAGAGAAAAAAATGTTATTGTCTGTACACAATATGAATATTAAACAATGCTTTAAATTTCATCTAGGTTCTAAATTTCTTTTTTCTAGCAATTTTAGTTAATTGCCAAGAATAGAAATTGTATTGGATTGTTTTTAGTCATACCCTTTTCAGCTTTTTCGTGTACAAACATAAATGAAATATTGCAACCATTAAAGAAGTTGACCTCGAGATTTTTACGAATCTCTCATTTTAAACCTCAATGAAACAGAAAAAAGACTTAGTGTAATATAAGTCAGTCTGCTAAAACATTCAAAAAGGAACGAGATAGACAAGCTAAATTTAATATGTGATCGTTACGTCAAGGTATTTTTACAAGGTACAAATTTTGAATGTTTATTTTCAAATTAAAAATTTATTTTGTGCTCTTTAAGCAAAAACTACTGGCCGAATTTAGAGATGAGGATTAAATTCTCAAACGAAAAAAGTACTCTTTTAACAGCATCTTCAATTTTTTGAATTATAATCATGCTTAATTTTCATAATTGTAATAATGATATGAATGTGATTTTAGGTTAGACCCCTTGATCTACAGCTATCAAATGAATTTCTAGCATATATACTATGGGATGTGAAATTGTGAATCTTGGAGAGATTAAAAAAATTTAATTTATTAAAAAACAAGCTAGATTTTAATGTTTTTTCGGGATGATTTCCAAAAACGTTTATACAAAAATAAATTTTATATTGTTTCAAAATTTTTTAAAAATTAATGATACCAATTTGATAGCCGTACAAACTTTCTCAAATGTTAGCAATTTTTTATAATTATTTATTTGTTCATTAGGCAATCGAACAATGGATTAATATTTAATATTGTTGGATAGTTATTTATAATAACGTGATTTTCTTTCCTTCGCTAAAAGCTAAGGAAGAATGATTCTGTTTAAATGTGTGTAGCTTACAAGACAAATACAAACAAGTAATAATTTTTTTTAAAATTTAATTCCTACTTAGGTAAACATTTTTTTAATTACTTTTTATTAAATAATTATCAAAAAAATTATTAAGTATAGAAAAATAATTGATTTTCATAAGAGTTGAACTCGCATTCTTCACCTTCACTTGAAAAATACTGAATTCTTCGCATCCTCGCATACTACCTGTTGATTTCAATTTTCCTTACAAACTGCTCAAACTCTACTTAAAGTACAAAAATTAATTAAATTTAAGGAATTAATTAATATTTGAAAAAAAAATTGTGTTAACATCGAATGTCATCAACTATAAGCTAAAAAAATGTATTTGAACTAGACAGGATGAATAAAAAGTATTTTATAAATGATTGAAAATTTGAACAAGATATATAAATATATAGAGAGAGTGGACTAATAGTAGGAATTGAAATATGACACTACATTTGTATTAAAAAAGGTTACAGGCAGCTCCGAACTGAAATTTTATTCGAAAATATAAAGAGAAAAAAATCATTGATATTTTTTTGTTTTTATTCATGACATTCATACTTTATACATTGCATTTGGAATTTTACTTAATTTTTAATGATAAATTTAAATAAAAATTAATTAAACTATTTTTTTTTTTGGCTTCAGTGTTTTATCCTCTTCTCTGAAAATTACATAAAAAGAAAAAGAAAATCGTGCAGTTATAAGACGTTTATGTTTCATTTCGTATTTATTTTAATATTTAATTTATAACTATTTTCTGTTAATATTTAACGAAAAATAATTGTAGGTCATCAAATAAGCATATAACAGAATTCTTGTTATTTTAAAACATGAATACCATTTTTTTATACACAGAATAATAAATGGATGATTTAAAACACTTTTTTTAATGTGTAATAATTATTCAGCCAATTTCGTATTTAAAAAGATAATTCTTAAATAACTATCAACTTAAATCGTCAAGAAAATAAAATTTTCCCAAACACATTTTGAGAAAACAGAGAATAAATCTTTAACTACATAATTATGTTAAACTTTCAATATGCACAGCAATTTGTTCTTTCGTAACTGTTAATCGTCAGTGACATGAAGTTAAGTTTACGAGAGCCATTTTTAATACATAAAAAGCCCAAACTTTATCTCTGTGTGAATTATATTGGTTTATGTTACATGAAACTTAGTAGGAATGTTTGTAAAGGATTTTAAGTTAAATATTCCGTCTGATAAATTTGAAATTTATATTAAAGAAACAGAAAGACAATAAGAAAAATGTATTCATTTTTTTCTTATTTTTATACTTTTAATAATTATTATTTTGAATCGGACTTTGTCTCTCCTAATAAGATTAAAATACATCGATTTCGTATAACTAATGGGACATAGTATATTAAGTAGTGCCAGCAAAAGACTTTATGAAAATATTAAAATAAAATAAATTTTATTTAAAGTAAAATTTGACATAAAATATTTGAAGATTATTTATGAAATTTACAAAAAAATTATGAAATATTAATTAACATACTTATTTTGAAAAATTATTACTTTTGCGCGCCTTCTTTCCAAGAAGTATCGGCATTAAATATTTGGTAACTCGAACCAGCATTTGGAACAATTTTTTCCTCATTCATGCAATATTACACAATTTATAGATTGTATAGGCAATACTTTGTTATAAATGAGCCTACTCCCAATTTCTGTCAAGGAAAATTTTCACCAGTTTCTACATTTTCTTTGACCTCCTGGTGGTGTATGTGTCTTTAAATCTCAGAATTGATTAAAAGATAAATAAAGAGTTATTCCATCTCACATCGAGGACAGACGTTGAAAGAGTAAACTGCTGCGAATAGCAACATGGGCACCAGAAAATAGCCGATACTCGTAGAACCTCGCCGGGAGACAATAATTCTCATTCTTGTATGGCGATTTCCACAATCTCTTTCTTGAAAGTAGAATGCAAATTTTATGTAAGGCAGACATTCCAGATTTAATAAATTTAAAATAATCTTCACAAAAACATTCAAAATTCCAAATTTGACATAATTTTACCAATGAAGAACAGTTTAAGAGTATCCAATTAAACCTTATTAACTTATCACTAGTGCCAAACGATATTTGCGTAGGCAATTTAGAGGTGTTTTTTTTATTATTGTTTCGAGAAAAAATGTATTTTTTTTAAATAAATATATTATATTCTTGTATTATCATTATATATTTTATAAATTAATAAATCTTATTTATTAATTAATTAATTTATAATAAGATTTTATTATTAATATATAAGAATTATTTATTAATTTATTTTATAAATTAATAAATCTTATAAGTAACACGAAAAATCATTTTAAATTTTTCAGTTACCTTAATTATGATTTGTGTATAATGATAAATATATCATTATATTGAAGAATTATGTATAATTAATACACTATATTAATATTATATAATTTCTGTGATTATTTTAATACAAATAAGCGATAAATCCTAAATATATATATATATATATATATATATATATATATATTTTAAGATCTACATCTGTCATTTACCATTCTTCGGTATTTTTTTCATTCTTCCAACGAATCGAAACATTTATTATAATTACTACACTATATTAATATAATATAATTAATGTGACTACTTTAATACAAAATAAGCGATAAATCCTAAATGTATGTATTTTCAATTATTTAGATATATAAATTTTTAAATTTTAAGCTCTACATCTGTCATTTACCATTCTTCGGTACTTACTTCAGTCTTTCAGTCAAACAAGTATTCGGGATATTTTATTAAATTTGTTCAATTTTTAAGGATGATATATTATTTCCACATTTAAAAGAAGCGTGTTTTCATATTTAATTTCAAAAATCGATCTTTGAGGTTCTTTTTAATAGCACTATCTCTCCCGATCTGCTATTTCACTCTCTGAATTCGTCCAATAAACTGAAAACCAATATCTTACTGGTTCGATTAGGTTAGGATAATTTTCTTTTAAATTGTCGCAAATAATAAAACAAGAATTTCCCCTCATCCCCTTTATGTCTTTTTAGCGTAAGCAAATGACAGATGTTCACTTTTATATGATGCCTTACTTAAGCTTTTATATATTTATACACATACATATAAGTAAAAAAATTTGAGCGTTAGCACTTTTAATTTTTCTAACCTGTTAATTTTTATTACTGATGTAGAAAGAATCAAATATTGAAGAAAGAAAATTCAGCAGATAAATATATTTAGGTTTTCCACACAAACTCAATAACAAGTAAGAAAAAAAAATGACAACTGATATAAATATTTTTCACTCGTAACTTAAGTATTATTTTATCTGAGGGAATAAATAGTTTAATTATTGAAAAATATCATAATTAAATTTTAGATTAAAGAATTCCTAATTACGGCTCATTTTCTCAGCATGATTTTTCATTCAGAAAATATTTTTCGAATGTTATTTTCATTATTTTATTAAGATTCAAAAATCCAAATCTGATATATATATATATATATATATATATATATATATATATATATATA
>JAPMOQ010065000.1:654738-766039 GCA_026543055.1 Argiope trifasciata | reverse complement strand
ATATATATATATATATATATATATATATATATATATATATATATAAGGAATACCAGAGGAAATTGAATAATATAATTTCTTGTTTAAATATTGCAATCCTACTAACTTGAATATATTAAATATAGAAAAAGTTAATATTCAAACTTACTGGAATTGAAATTATAAATATTTATCAATAATTATTGCTAAAAATTTAATATTTGAATTTTAATTATATTTAGAAACTGAAAAAAAATTATATTACTTTTCTACAAGTAAAAACAAGAATTATAGAACAACTTCTTTTTTACTACTTAATAAATTTTAAAATATAATAATGCTTTTTAAAAACATTATTATTTTAAAATACTCTATTAAATTTCATTATATTCACTTGATCAACTTCAAAAAATAAAATTAAAACCGGTGAAAAGTTATTTAAGATAATTTAAAGTATTAAAATTTCCCCATTTTAGTTATTTTTTTAAAAAAAATCTATCAAGAATTTGCTTTCATAAAAAAAAAATATTTTAAAAGACAATTCTTAAATTTACAAAAATTAAATTCTTTATGATATTTTAATACCTGACGATATTTTTATGACGAACAGATGTTTTTAAATAATTTAGCAAAATACATTTAAAAATAAATAAATAAAAAGAGTCGATTGAAACGCTTACCGCCAAGAAGACACCAAACGACGAAAGATGCTATCGTCCACATTGTTGTTGCTTCAGAGACACGGGTCCCGGCCGCTAAGTTTGGTGTGTTTGCTGGCCTTCCTGATAAAAGTGAAAGCGATTGATCAAAAGCAAGAACAAAAAAAGGCTCCAAGCGACCTAAATAAAAACGCTTGTAGTACAACTTTCTTTCAACCGTGGTCATTCATGTGATACTAATAGATGTCTTCCTTGAGACTTATGCTCGCATCGTTATGGACAACGGAAACGGACTGATCTAATTACTGTTTTGATTATAAAAGTCAATAATAGTTTGCTTATTGTTTTGATTTAAAAGCACTGACTTTATATTTTTTTGCATTATTTTGTGAATGAATGTTATACAGTTAATGGAATCATCTTAAACAGTTAAAAAATTTAGAAAAGCAGTGATGAAGTTAAAATAATTTTAATTCAGACCACGTTCAGCCGAGGAGATAATAAAATAGAAAATTCCTTTACGTTTTTGTGCTTTATGTGTTTTTTAAATACAGTAACGGTTTTAAGTAACAGATTATAGAGAAAGTTAGATTAGTTACGGTTTTAATCATAGTAGCAGTTACGGGTTTTACTAGATTTAACTAAACTTTTAATAACTTTTTAACATTTCCCTATCAAAATGCAGTTGTAACTTAGCATTTCATACGGATTTAACATTTGATTTCAAAATAAAACGGAAAGGCAAAAAAAAAAAAAAAAAAAAAAATCGCAAAGCATTAAAAAAAATATTAATATTCCAATTTTTTTTTCTTTTCTTTTCTTTTCTTTTTTTTTTTTTTTTTTTTTGAATATCTATTTCTAATTTTAAATTCTTCAAAAAATGTATCAAGAAGGTATTATTAAGTAAAAACGAAATATTTTGAACGAAAATTATTTCCTTCACTTTAAGCACTTTACAATATTTTAATAATAATTAAATAATTGAGTAAACGATATTAAAAATGAGGAGTTAAATATTAAGCATATTATTATTCTATCAGAATCGAACTTAATTTGTATGACCCGGAATTTTGATTTTAGATGTAATTTCAAAGTTTTTTGAGTAATTTATAAGAGATTTTTTTTACTATATTAATATGAAGAATTTTACTTCAAAAAAGAGAGGGGAGGGAAAGAAAGAAAGACAATTAAAAAAAAAGAAAGGTCGAATTCTTTCGGGCGATTTTATTCTAATGGTATTGTGGTTTCAGATAATCGATAAGTTTTTTTCGTTGTATCATAAACCTTATGAATTTTATTTTACAAAATAAGAAAACGCTTAGTTTCTTTTTTTGACATGATTTATCAGTATATTTTGTAAGATTTTTAAACTTTTAAAACAAAAGTCTCAATGGAATTTTAAAATGATTTTTCCCTACAAAATTGAATAATCCTCCATTGAATATCCATTATATTTCGTAGGTCGTAATTGTATTTAAGAATAATACTATGTATATTTGGATAAATGCATTAAATTAATTAAAGTAATATAAATTTAATAAAATAGTATTGATCCAAGTTCTTAAATAATTTAAATAATGGCGAAAAAACTTTTCCATGTGTTACGAAACGCTTGAAAAGCGAGGAAAATTATTTCGCGCCTCTAAAATCAAAATTTTTTTAGCCTTGACAAGCATGAAAGAAATTTAAAAATCAAAACAATAAAGATGTGTAAAAAATGCTTCTAAATTGTTTCAACTAAGGTACTTTTCATTTTAAAAAGATAATATAATGTAATATTTAGAGTTAAATTATGGTTTACGTTTGTGTCTGACAAACAATGTATGCATACATAAATTGGCCGAACACTTTTTTTTTTCATAAGGCTCATTTTCCTTGTCAAATCGGCAAACTCCTTTAATGGAAAACAGGAAAAGGATAATACTCGAATTGTTACAGCTAAAATACACAGCAAATCCATCAACTGCTTTTTTTTCGGTGTACATTTACATATTTTCTTCTTCTTATGACAATGTTCAACATACCAGTGTGTATGCTTTTTTCTCTGTGAATTTTACTGATAAATTAAATAAAGTCATTGACGATTCGTTAAAGAAAGTCAGAGCTTCATAATGCTGTCAGTTTTGATGGTAAAAGCGTGAAATTTTTTAAAATAAGAATATAAAGTGCCAAGAATATTTTATTTTTATTAAAAGGTTTGGGAACTCGGAGAATGTAAGACTCATTTTATGTAAAGTTTTCAAAAATTCTTAAAACTATTTTATGTGAAAAAAAATTGTTAAAATTCTAAATTTATTCTTTCAAGAAGTTTTCTGCAATATTTTTCAGCAGAGCATTTACTCATAAATACAGCGTAAAATATAATTATCTCATTCATGGAAAATATTATTTCTCAGTTGAATTAATTAGCTTATTATTAACGATTTAGAAATTAGCCATTTTGATCCCAAATAGGGATATGGAGTAATATATTTATATTTTATTACGATGCAATAGCTTTCATTTAAGAATGTAACTGAACATGTTTTAAATGCTCCATTTGACATACATTGATTTTCAATTTGAAAATGTTTTTAATTCTTTTATTGGGAAACGATAAAAAATTGTAGAAAATATTTTTCGATGTGCATATTAATTAATTAAGGGCATGTAGAATATATTCAGGGGTTCTAAGAAATTTTTGAAATAAATTAATTCTTAGAAATGTATGCAAATTAATTTATTTTAATTATCAATCAATAATTTATACACTTAGTCATGCTTTCCATACACCCCAAAAAACCTCTGGAATTGCAGATCCTCTATAATAGCTAATGAAAACGTGTTTCTTCTATTCAATTGCTTCAAATTAAGGTTTAAGATGGTACACACATTTTTAATTTTTTCTGTGGTACAAAATTTAAAGAATCTGAGAATCCCTATGTTATAGGGTGTAACAGAAGCTGAAATTAAGTGGCATAATGCCGACTCCACTTTTTGAACTGGTTTTAATTAAATAAATTTAAATACAATTTAGACAAGAAAATTTTATACATTAATTTTTTTTGCTATTTTGTGTCTAATTTCATTCTGATAGTAAATTTTACTTAGATACTGAAATCCAATTTTTCGTAAATGAGAGAGAGTTCAATATTAAAAGCCTTTTAGCCTCAATATTATTGTATATAATAAAATCTCGATTAGCTGTTAGCGGCTTACCCTTTAAAAATTATCTGTAGCTCTTAATCCCAAAAACTTGAATCAAATATAAAAGAAATATTTCAACATTTAAAAAAATACTGATTTTTTTGTAAGTAGTAAACCAATAAGTTGTAATAGGGATGTCAATCATTTATATTGATTAAACCATTATTTAATGAGCAAGCCTCTAATCAAAAATTTAAAAAACTCATTGAAAAAGAATTTTCGCAATTTTCTTGTCCCTTTTTTCGACCATATTGTGAATTAAGGTTTCCCAAGTCATTAAATTCCGTTGATAATTCGCTTACTTCAAATGTAAGAAATGTTTGATTGGCATAAAATCCTTTAAAAACCATTATATGTATTTATTACTCATCAATTCTATGAATGAAATGTCTTAGCAAAATGAAAAAGCTTAGAAAATATCAAAATCTAAATTTCAATGGTATGAATTTCTTGCAAATGTCGAATATTGCTTGTAATTCGATACAAAATAATTATTCAAAATTTGAATACTTATGATTCAAAAATTATTCTGTGAAACAGAAAAACTAACCAAAAAAAGTCACTTAAAATGTAATAAAAGATAAAGTGTGTTGTATAATTAAATCAGCACTGGAAAGTATTTCAGAGATTATATACCTGTTTATTTCTTATATCATTCTTTTAAAAATTTTCATATTTCCTATAATCGAAAAAAAAATTAAAAGATTGAATATAAATGAATTTTTTTTCGGAAGAAGTTATATAAAAAATCAGTCAATAGTTAAACAATATTTTTGTATATTATTTAGCTTGATTAGAAGCGTCAAATAATATTTAAAAATTTAATAGCTAATATACAGTAAAATATATATTAGTAGCTATATATAGCTAAATATAATTAATAGCTATATATAATAAAATATAACAAAAGCTAATTTTTCGTATTTTACTGCATATTAAAAGCAAATGTACTACAGAGTTTTGCGTTTACTAGTTATTAAAAATATATACATCAAACATTTAAAAATAAAGCTATTCTGATTTAAACATTTTCTTAAAAGAATTAAAGTCCTTTTAAGATTTTTTTGTATTTTTTATGGCCTGAATTTTAAAAGAGTTGTAAATCATTTATATTATGCACATTTATAAGCAAAACTGAAATCTTAACGGTCAAAGTACAAATAAAAATAATTTATAGAATATTCATAAACAAATAATATAAAACTCTTACTTCCAGATGCCTTTCAAATGTAGATAGAAATGCGATAAATTATCTTTCATAAGATACATACCGGCTAAAAATTAAATCCTTCCAAATAAAGATTTTATTTTAAAAAATTGTTTCGCTTTACTTAAAAATCAAACAAAAATACTTTTTGCAGCTAACGTTTTATAAATGATTATATTTCAATGAATATCAAATTAAGCACTAATAAAAATGAAATCCAAACAATTGAATTGAAACTAAGCATTATTATTATAGTATTCATAAACAAAATATTAAAATCTTACATGCAGCTGCATTTTCGTAAGCAGACGATAATGCGATAGACTACTTATAAAATCATTCGTTTGGCCGGTTTCTCTGTCTGAAATTTTAAATAATGATTTTGATTTTACGATTGGTGTGCTAGAACAGCTAAAATCAAGAGTTCCTCAGGCATTGGTCAAGACGTTTTTAAAATACAAGGTTCAAAATTCAATAGCAAATTTCCTTGGAAGTTAGCGGACAATAACATTTGAAAGCTATAATGTAAAATGCCATCCGTGACAAAAGAAGATATTTTAAAACCGTTTACTTGAAAGCTGTCATGTATCACATAAGATGCTATTTAATAGCATATGCAGCCGTTTTCTTTGCGTAATGTGCGAAGATCCGATATAAAAACTATTCTGAGTCAATTTTTTTTTTCAGTTTTCTTTTATTCGAAGCACCTTATTGTCCTTTAGGTACGGAATGGACAACAATAGAACGAAAAAGCTTCCAGCTGCTTGCGAATATCGATACTTCCTGTTCGTAGAACATTACGAATCCATACTTTCCAATTATATTGTTTTGTTCTATTTGCTATTTTGTTGTCGTAGCTATGGTTGAGTAACAGCCCGGAAAATTTTTTAAATACATTTCTCACAATTTTTAATAGTTATAAAATTCATCACATGTGTTTGAACATCTTCTCTACAATGGATGCAATTCAATGGTAGGAGTTAAAATGTAAATTACCTTTTAATGCAAGAGATTCATTCATCTGTTCTTATTTCGTCTAACAGCTTATATATAGGTTTCGTTTAAACTTCTATTCAAAGGTGGCTTTTATTTAAATACCTTGTTTATGTTTCCTATTTTGATTCTGTAATGTCATTTTACATTGTTATTGCTTTGTATTATTGTCCAGAATATTAAATACATGTCGTTTGTAGTTTAAAAGGAAAATCCATGAATAGGAGATAGAAAAAATTACGTTCAGCAAAATAATTAGAATAATAAACATAATGTTTATTGTTTAGAAAAGCTAATTATAAATTGAAACGTGCATAGTGCAAAAATACTTTTAACTATAGATCTTTGGTTTTAGATCTACCAAATTTGATCTTAATTACTTCATGGACAGTAAATTCGCAATAAGAAAGGCTTTGAATTTAGATCTATCAAATTTGATCTTAATTAATTCGTAGATAATAAATTTTCAATAAGAAAGGCTTTCGAATTTTTTATTTAGATTTTTGCAATCAAAAACAATCGCAATATTGATGTTCTTTCTAAAAAACTTTGGGTCATTTTATTTCACTAAATAAATTCTGACAACACTTTAAAATTACAAAAGTAAGTTTTTAAGAAAATCCATTTAATAATTAAAATTTCTTTTTTGTAATTATTAAATGTATTTGGCAACAATAATCCTTTTGACTTTTCTAGCTACAGAATTTATATTCGCATCCATTATAATGATATTAAATGACAAATGAATGCATGTTATCGCTGTTATATATCGAAGAGTAAATTTTAACCGACAAAAGGCTCGAGTTTGTTTTGAATTTTGATTGTATTTATTTAGGTAATAAATTTTATCAAAAATATGTTTAAGAATTTTCCCGTTTTAAATTTTTTAGACTAAAAGACAATTTGAATTCTGCAAAGTATATTTATTACATTCTATTATACAATTTATGTCACTTTTGGCTACCAGCTGATTTTCTGGGTTTATTGGTTATATAAAAGTTTAAAGATTAAATATAAACCAATATTTCTGGTGAATGTCATGAGCTCGATTTGAAACTTAAATCCTCCTTCTCTCATCTTGTATCCCCCTGTACTGAGCTTAAAATTTTTTAAAAAAACTTCAGTGCTACTAATATTGCTGACAGCGTGAGTTGGAATCTACTTGTTTCGTTAGTGTATTGGCATCTTGCCTTAGCAGAGGACTAATACGAATGTAAATTACTATTAATAGCCTCGTTTTTAATAGTAATTAAAATTTGCTATGAATTGCTATATATTGCTTATTATTAATAAGCTATAAATTGCCTATTAACAGCCTCTCTCCGCCGTTAACAATTCTGAAAAAAATCAACTCGCTATTCTTTTTCTCCCCAGTTTCTTCTTCTTATTTCCTGGTTATATTACTTAACATATCGAAGATAGGCAAAAATGAATGAAAGAGTTCTAAAAATTCTTTTGAAATGATAAGTTTTGTATTTAAAAGAAAGATTCTGAATCAAAGAATGAATTTTCAAAAACTACAGAGTAGACGATTTTTGCTTTTAAAAAAGAATTCGAAATTCGTTTACCAACAGTGGAAAAATTAGAAATTTATTTAAAAAATATCATACCAAAGGTGTTAATTCAAAATAACCTTATTCAGAAGGAGTTAGTCCCATATTTTAATTTATTATTTTAATAAATTTTTTATCATTTGCTAATTATTTTTAATTTTTCAGTTGCCTTAAAATTCATGTAGAAGGTGTACAACTAAATAACCTAAATATGAGCAGAAGGGTTGTAAACAGAATTGCACAGCTAAATTTAGGTTTATCGTATTAATGTGTTTGAGAGGTGGATTAAAGAATATCCAATCTCAAAAAGGTTGTCTAGTAAATCCCTAGTTTAAGTTTTTAAATATCATTTCTGTCCTTTAAGAATTTTTTTTGTCTTATTTATTTTTCAAAATTATTTCTCCATGGTATTTCTTTTTGAAATTTTCGAATAAATTAGTTTCATTCTCCAAAATTGCCAAATTTTTGACAACCATGGTATTTTAATTATATTTAAACTGAATCTGGCGAATTACTTGAAATAAAAATTCAAATTTGATGGAAATACCACTCTTCTTAGTCTAACTGAATATTATAATAATACCTTTTATGTTGTCGAATTTTTATTTCTAATTGTATGAATTTAATGTTCAAGGATACATTGATGTAAAAAACTCATAATCTTGTTAAAGACACTAATTACCAAATGAAATTTAATGGCTATTTGCATTTATATTTTTACAAATTGTGCTTCAAATGCCAAAATAAAAAATAATTCCAGAATAATCTTTAATGAAATGACTATTGCACTTTGCTTTCAAAAATAGAGGTTATTATAGAAGGAGAAGGAGGAATTCCATTTCATATTTATAATATTGGCATAACTGAAACTTATAAAAAAAGTTAAACAAATAGAATAAGCATATGAATTTTTTTATACTGTCAAATATAGAATAAATCCAAAATTTTCTTTTTTTTGGAGAATAATTCGTACTTCGTTCAGAAAATCCTATAAAGCAAATTAAGATTTATTCTTTTGTACAAATCAGTTTTAAAAATAATACTTTTTTTATTTTCCTGAATAAATAATAACTGATATAGACGATATAATTTGCTTCTAAGAATTTTAATTAATTCCTTAAATTTTAAACTGATCAATTTCTAATTAAGTTTAAACAAGTAATATAAAAAATAAACTAAATTCCTAATTTGGTCAACAAAGAAAAATTTTTATTTTAGTCACTTTTTATTAAATAATTATCAAAAAAAATAATACGTATCAAAAAATTATTGATTTTCTCTAGAATTGAACTCGCATTCTTCATCATCGCATGAAAAATACTGAAATCCTTGCATTATACCGATTGACCTACTACCTGTTGATTTCAATTTTTGTTAGACTGCTAAAATTCTATTTAAAGTATTAAAATTAATTAAATTTGAATTTTATGAATTAATAGTTGGAAATACTGCATTAACAACAAGTGTCATCCATTACAAGTTTATTAACGATTAAAATACTTTATTAACGATTGAAAATTTGAAAATGATATATAAATAAATATATATTGGTAAAGTGTGAGTTAATAGTAGGAATTAAAAGAACATCACACAAAGATTTTTTCCAGTCAACAGATCTTTCATTCTACAAAAGTAATTTGTTTATAAAGCTGTTGCCAAAAAATTAAGATAAATAAATAAAAGAAATTTATATAGATTCTAGTGACTTGGTTTACAATACAGTGCCAAACTGACAAAACATTTAGTATAAGATATAATAAACAACAGAAAAAAGGACTGTAAAAATGATTAGATACCTCACTTTAGAAGCAGACTAATGCTTTCATATCCAATAAAAATCTGGAACTGTTTCGAAACTATACTGTCTCTAAAATAATCGAATATCGGTTATTCTAAATTTTAAAAAGTAACAATTTTAAACACATTTTCACACCTGCAAGTGCACTGGAACAATTATCTTAATCTTCTCTCTAGAACAGAATTCAACAAATGAAAACAAAAACAATACTTGCACGAAGAAAATCGAAGTTTGAAAAAAGAAAGTAAACGGGTCAATTCTACCAAACGACTTTTAGATCTTTACACTTGAAATCATTTGATCTCATTTTCTATGTTTTCTTTCCGCTTTAACTATATTCTTTGGTCTCATGGATTCAATGCTATTCATTCAAGCGTTTACAGCGGAAGAGAAACCAAGAGATTTTTTTTTAATGATGATATCATTGAATGATGAAAGTTGCAGCTTCAAAAAAAAAAGGTTTTATTTTGGATTAGAATAAGCTTTTACGAAATATTTAGAAAGGAAAATAATTGTACGAATTCCAATTCGTTAAGTAAAATACAAAAAAGGAAACATTTTTCGAAGTTGGATAAATGTTCATAATCTAGAGTTTTATCCGTAAATTTCGACATGCCTTTTGAAAAAAAAAATTATTCGCAACATTTTACCGAGACTGCATTGACACTTAGCTTCCACATTTGATTAATTGTAATTTTTTTAACTGTATATGTTCGCTAAGAAAGTATTTATCAAGTTTTAGATTTAAATTAAAATTGAAAATTTCCCTGCTATAATTTTTAAGCATATTATTACCTAAAAATTAATTTTGAGATACTTTAAAATTACCTTTTTAGTTGTAGAAAATGCTTTTCCACACTTATTTTTTTCACTAATTTTATTAAAATTGGAAATTATTTTAAGCATATTTTACAAAATACATTTTATTATTTTAGTTACTGGATTTATACTGATTCTCGATTTCATAATATTAAGTACAGTTTCGTTGTGAGTGCGTAGTGTCTGCGATATGTTTAAAAGTAAATTTATAATAATATAAAATTAAAAATTACTTTTTGACAATATAAACTCGTTAAGAAACGTTTTATTAGGATTTTGTTTAAATTATAATGAAATATTTCCTTTCTGTAACTCTGTAAGTATATTATTGCCTAAAAATTATTTTGTGCCACTTTAAAATTCAAAAATAAGCGTTTAAATTTTAGAAATTTTATTTCCGCATAATTATTCAATGATTTTATTAAAATTTAAAAATTATTTTAAGCATATATTGCAAAATGCATTTTATTATTTTAGTTACTGATTACTGTATTTATACTTGCATGCGTTTTCAAACTTGCATATCAAATATATTGTTGTTGAATGCATAGTGGTAACAATATAATGGAAAATGAATTTTACAAATCGTAGTAAGTTATACGAATCAAATGTAAAATATTATCAAACAATAAAGTTTCGGAATAGAGGTTCGATTTTTTTTTTTTTTTTTTTTTTTATCTATTAAAGAAGAAATATTGCTTACGATGGTAACATATCAAATAAGTCAAACACAGGCAAGTAAAGAAATAAAGACAATGCGTTTAGAGTGTAATATAAACTGCATTTAATGAAAGACAGTATACTTCATAAGATATATCTTATCAAATATATTGAATAAGCATTATGTTATTTTAATTTAGCGTTTTTAATTGACATATCTTTTAAATATTTTTTCGAGATAAACGTAATTTTGAAATTGGGAAAATTTCGATCTAAATATTATGATTATTTTTTCAACTCTTAGTTCCCCGAAGGAAAAAAAAACATATTGGGACTAAATATGTCTATGAATATAGTAATAAAAAGGAGGCATATAGATGAATTTAAATATACACGTAATGATATCTCTAAATCTAAATTAAATCATAATTAATTTCCAAATGTTTTTCTTAATTCAACCCATATTTATTTCATTCTAAAATATTCTCTGATTTCCTGATCCCATTTCCACCTTTTTTACTTAATTAATTCATGGGAAGCTTTGTGAAAATTTTTGCATTTGCACTTTCACACGCTCCTCTTGAATGGCTAAAAAAATGACCAATAATCACATTATTTTTAAAAGATGTCTTTGTTCCCCTTACTTGCGTCAGAAATCCCTATCAGTATATGAATAGTATATTAGCACTGTAAAAAATTTCCCTATCAATACTTTATGCTATATAAGACAGGGATAATTAATTTCTTCCTCTTTTTATGTCACTTCTTGCCTAATCTGTTGCTATGAGTGGACGTAATTTTTCCTCGTCTTCTTGTAAATAAATGCTTTCCCGGGATGGATTAAAATGAATTGAAAAATGAAAATTCCCTTCTATGTTTTAGAAACAGCATTCTGCTTTCAAGAAAATAATGCTTACATATATATATATGCGTGCTTGTGTGTATTTTTATGTTTATTAAATAGGCTTCAAAGTATTTTTTACATAACAGTGTTGTGCGAGGAGATTTGTCCGTTATTAACATAATTAATTTAGACTATCTCACATCGGAACTAGCCACTCCATGATATCGAAAAAAGGTTTTATTAAAACGAACATAGACTTTCATAGCCAGAACACAACTTTCTTTTTCTTTTTTTTTTCTTTTAGAATTCAGAATTTGTTTTCATAAAAATTGTTTAAAAAAGAATAATCAGGAGATTACAGAAGAAAATGATTCATTCTTTCAGAACAAATAGCTCTTATTGCTTCTTAAAAAACACCACTTCTCCGAGTTCTGATTGAAGACAAATTATTTACAAAAAAAAATACAATATTACGTAACAAATTAAATATACATGAAATAATCAAAACTTTAAAAGAAACAAAAGTTGGTGATGCCACCACTTTTTAAAATATAAATTTACAATAACAAATAATAATAATTAATAAAGGAACAAAAATTGTTCCGCAGTTGAGAGTCGCCACAACAGATGATCCGTACAATGAACAAGTTCGGGAGCAACTAATCTGGTCAGATTAACATCCACCTTCGAAGATACGGATCTTAGAAGAAGTCATATCTGGAATCGTGACTGTACCATAATGATGTTCAGCAAGTCTGCGATCCCTCTACCTCAGAATCATAGCACAACGTAGGAAAATCTGTAGTAAGAAGTGCGCGTAATGCTTACCATAAGTGAGTTTTTATTTCCATTCTTCTTATTGTTGTTGCTTATCCTCCTTGGATTGAACTTCAATTCAAACCAAACCTAAGTGAGCGTGGAAAGAAGAGCGCAATAGTTTCTGAGGTAAAGGACTCCTGAGCATCCGAGGGTAAAAGTTTGAATTTTAACTCATATGAAGATGACATTCACTTGCACAACCTCTTTTTAATGGGGGGGGGAGGACTCTTTCACACACCTCAGAGATAGAATACAGGGCCGGGATAGATAGATAGCCCGATCACGGGGTACTGCGGGGTAATGGTTCGAGGATGGTTATTCTTTCATGCTTCTACTGAAGAACTTGATCTCAACATTCATTTATTATGTTGCATAAATGAAAATTAGCTCTAATAAAATGAGGAATGAAGTTAACAAATTACTGATATACAGTTAGTTGTTGCAGATTACAGAGATATATTTTGCTCATATTTATTATTTTGATACCATTCAATGGTTTTGAAAGATCAACATTTTTTTTTTTTACTTGAAATAAGAATTTAAATCACCTTTTACAAAATACATATCAGAGCATCAGCAAAATTTTTTTAGCAGTTTTCAAAGATTTCAAACAACTGAAAATAAAATCAAGGAAACTGTACATATTACAAAAGAAATTAAGTGGGAAGATTTTTGGATACGGAAGAAGGAAAAGTCAAAAGAATTCATCGAGAATGACCGTAGATAAAGATAAATGAAGAGACGGATGGTTAACCAGCCGACAATAGAGGCAGAAACTTCAAGGTTCAGCAAATGGTTAAAAATGTTAGAAATTATCTGATTTTCCAGTTAAGGTTAACCCAAATGAAGAAAGAAGAGGACTGGGGAAAGCTTTATCGTTGTACCCAAAAATTATCAATTAAAAAAATAATAATATCATGTATTAAGAATTGTTATTATTAGATTGCAATGAATTCAAGTGCTCCTTTTTACTTTCTGGTTTTCATAATATAGAGAAATTTTGCAATCGTCAAAAATTTCAATGGATTTCGATGAATCCTCATGTTTTATGCCTCTCTGAATTCGAAAAATACATATTTGTAAAAAAAGTTATTCTGTCTATTTAAGTCAAAGATAACTCAAAAACATTTTGAGGTTGTTGTTGTTGTCTAATGCCACTTGGTCATACCAAGCCGAATTAGTAGAGCTCTTTCTATTAAGGCAGAGGTGTGCGCCTTTCGTTGTTAACCAGCACCGTTCAGGTGAAAGGACGACTTTGCTCGAGCGCACACGACACAACCCTTTTTAGTAGGCGGTCAAATTCATCCATCCATCAGCAAGTCAGAATTTAGATCCAAATCAGAGACCGACTCATCCCTCATTCAGTACCTCCAGGAGTATCATTTTGTTATGGGAACTTGGAGGACTTTGTAGACACGATCTATTTAACGTGCCCCAATTGCCATTAGCCAACACGGCGGTCTTTGGACAAGACGAGTACAGAATCCGTGACCTTTCGGTTACGAAACTGACACTCTACCAACGAGGCTACCGCGGCCCCACATTTTGAGTTTGACGGTCCTTACACTAAATTTTCTTTCTATCAAATTTTGTGTATATAGTCTCCAGTTTTTAGTTTAGTTATCTTAACGTCCCATTTTGAAGTTACTATAGGGCTATTTTGGGATGCACCTCGCAATTTTGAACCATGATCAGATGACGAGGATGACACCTGAGCTGGCACCCCCCTCTCCAAACTTCCACATCAAACCAGCGGGAGGAAGTTTGGCCTCGACGGATTTAACGTGCACCAAACCCACTTACAAGGCGGTTCTTCAGTGGAATCGGGTCTCGAACCTGCAACCCTCCGGTTCCGAATCCTAGAGGCAACCACGGCACCAATATATAAATTATCCAGAGATATTCCGTCTATCTGTTTGTTCTAATATAAACAAGTAATAAATAGAAATTAAAACTCTAATTGCAAAACGAAAATTTTTATTTTTGTCTCTTTTTCAGAGGTGGAGGGGGACAACCCTTGTTGAATTTCAGTTAATATTTGTTTCAGTTTCTCCTTTTTGATTTCAACGATATTTAAGTTTGTTAAAAGTAAACAAGTTTTCTTAGAATGAGCCGTATCTAACATATTCTTTTTCTCAATTACTTTAGTATTGTATTGGGTCGTTCGGAAAGTCATTTCGTATTTTTGTGTCAAAATGAAAAGAAATTTTCGTTTAATGAATAAATTATTTATTAAATTATAAAATTGCCATTCTGGTCTAATACCTTTTGGTAGTAACATGATTACACGCTCATAAAAGTTTTGGTCTTTGCTGTAAAAAAAACTGATCGAGGTGGTTTTTGGCCTCCTCATTTGAAGGAAAAATTTTGCAAATCAGTTCTGGTACTGATGTACTGTTAACACATCTTCTCCACACATATTGGCTAATTTATTTCTGGCTTGAACAGCATTTTTACCTTTTATAGCAAAAGAGAAAAAAATGACGAAAATGCTGTTTATTGCTCTCCATATTTAAAAGGGCACCATCCAAAAACTACTGCGAAGAATCAGCTGCACTTTTTCACACTCAAGCCTTGCTATATCAGCTCTTAAAACATAAAATGATTTTGCGGTTTAAGTATGAAATTGGGTGCGAAAAATGCAATTAAATTCTTTGTCAGGAAAAAACGAAATTACTTTCCGAACAACCTAATATATGCCATAATTTTTTTTATGTTTTAGTGATGAAACCGCAGATTTCGCAAAGATTCACTGTATGACAATTTTTTAATTTATAAATGCCATTTTTTCCTTTTTACAAAAACATGTAATTATCCTTCTGCTTATCTTATTAACAGTTAGTATGTTATATTCGCAATAAAAATAAATATATAAGAACAATTTTAGTCTTTCGGCTAGAGTACAAAATCGAATTATTCAAAAATCAATATAAGCTCAAATATATATTTCCTTAATGTTTTAGTTTGATAACTATAATGAATTTTTCTCCTTCATGAGAAAAAAATGAAGTCTGCTTTCAAAATAGAATCAGCTCCCAAAGAGTAAGGTAAGCCCTTTTTGCTTCATTTTTAACAAGTAACGTAAAATATGCTTATTGAAAATCAATCGGAATAATCGTCTAAAAAAAGTTTTGATACATTACGTAATATATCAGGTCTATGTCCCACTGCATAAAATGGTGTAACTTAAACAAGATTGTTAAGATCAGATTTTTATGTTCAGATTTCAACATATCAGGCTTTGTAGTATAGCTTCGTAGTATAGTGAAGAAAACTAAATAGGCATTTTTGATGGCTTGCTATTGACTAGTTTAGGCTAAAATTTGGCATAACGCTAAAATTTTAGTGACAAAATAAATCGAATTTCAGTCATTAAAATAATTGAGTTTTTTGCATGCGAAAAAGTAGACGTTGTTTACATGCATGCGAAAGAGCCATGTAAACAATTACCTTTTAACGAATTTAATTTAAAGGTAATTGTTTAAGGGTTACAAGTAAAAAAAAAGGTTTAAAGGTAAAAAGGTATTTTAAAGGTTACGGACAACTTTTTAACGAATTTAATTTAAAATTTCATTAGAATTTACTCAATAAATTAAAAATTATGCATCAAATTTTATTTATTCAAATCATTACGTTTTTGTGTTATCTCGTTCATATATGTATGATATTAGAGGCTACGGGATCTTAACTTTTGGACTAATTTAGTCCAACTTTTGACAGACATCACTATTTTAGATGTTATATTTCTGTACTGAGCTGTTGTACAGAGTTCCTTATATTTTGTACTAATCGAATTTACTTGTACACTCGAAGAAGCAATTAGCCAATCATTGGAAACGAAATTCGTTACAAATTTGATAGAACCACAAACATTTCTTTTTAAAAGGACACAAATCAAATTTCATTTGTCTACTTTAAAATGTTTTTGAGTCATCATATTCATAGATAAACAGAGTAACTAATATAATGTAAAAATATGAATAAAAAAAAGAAGAAATATAATCTAAAAGGCTGGGATAACTCAGAATTTCGAATTCTGATAGAACAACTAATATAACAGAACAATATCTTGATATGACAGAACAACTAATATGAATTGCTGTTTTTTAAAAATCAAATATATTCTGAAATATTGAACCCTAAAATCTCCATTTCGATCTTTTTAACGGTTACAAACCTTTTTCTTCTGGAAGACTTCGTAGTC
The DNA here is from genome assembly GCA_026543055.1 of Argiope trifasciata. NCBI lineage: Eukaryota > Metazoa > Arthropoda > Arachnida > Araneae > Araneidae > Argiope > Argiope trifasciata. The sequence continues at coordinate 749,318 of JAPMOQ010065000.1, read as the reverse complement.
AAGAAATTAAAAACAAATATAACATTTATTTCTTCAAAATAATTTTAATTCTGATGAGAATTTCATCAAAATTCAAAAACTAATGCATCATTAAACAAGCATCATTCTACAAACTTCAATCTTCCGATTTTTAAAAACATAAATTACTTAATTTTGGTTTCATTAGTCTTTAAACGCTAAAACCGATGTATGATGAAATAAACGGAAACGATTATATGCAAATTATGTTTTGGGAAGTAATAAACTCATCGTAATTAATGAAGCTTGTTGTTTCAAACAAAGCTTCCTTCTTCACAATACACTGAATCAAACTGATTACCTAGTGAACTACGACACTGAAAATCACTCCAAGAAGTCAATGGAAAAGATGAGGATATGATTTAGGATTCAGACGCACGGACTGATATATTACGTGACTTGGATGAACGCGTGAAAAGGTTATTCGTAAACTTTTCCATAGATTACTCATGACTGTTTTGACGGAAAAAAGCGGCACTTCCTTGGCTGATGGTCACTCTCGCGGTTTTTCTCTCCTCCCTCCCCTCTTTTACATAAGCTTCGCCAGCAGCGAGATTTCTATTCGCCTCGATATCCGATAAACAAAGACTTGGTCACGAATGTTAACTGTAACTCTGTTTTTAATTTTGTGGACGCTTGTTGTTGATCGCTAATTAATGAGAGTTCTAGAACTATTTTTTAAAAATATTTTGTTATTGAAATATGGGTTAATTTATCGGTGATAGAATCTAAATATGAAATAAACTTGCTTGTTAAACTTAAAAGGTAATCTGTTATTATTATTAATTGTTAGTATTTAGAAATAATTTATAGATCTCACAAGTAACTGGAATTACGCATCACTTTTTTTTATTATTATGTGCTTGCGGAAGACATATTCTTTTTCTTCTTGCATACAGTCGACCACCCCGCCACCACTGAACGTAGCAGTATCGACAGGATTTGTTGTGGTCAACTGTTGAATAAGTATTTTCCAACCTTATATTGACCGAACAGTCAAACTAACATTCCTTTCGGGGTTGAAAATAGCTGACCTTCTCCCCATCTGCACTCTCTCAAACAGTTGGAATGAAACTATCAATTTTTAACATCATATCCTTCATTTTCGAAGAAATTTATTAATCGCCAATAATCACAGTAATAATATGTACCTTTAAATGGATTTATCACAGAATTATAATCCAGTTTCCAATCAAAAGATGTTGTATCTAATAATAATAAAGATGACTGTATGTGAGTGCTAGTGCGTTTGAGTCTGTGTGTGTTTTGATTCTTTATAGACTAGACTGTTTGATTCAGTTACTAAATTTAGCACAGGTATATCTCGATGGGTGAGAATAGGCATATCTAACAACATCGGAGTTTGCATACGATATTGTTGAAGCAGATGTTCACTTTTAGCAATGTTTTTATAATTAGGTGAATATGAAAGTCAATGAGTAATTATATCTTTACATGCTTTATAACATATAAGAATATAATCAATTATACTGGATAATTCCAATTTGACTACTACTACTTCTAAAACACACGGATAAAACTTAATGATCGGATCACCCCTACCGCAACAATAGGGGGAACTATGGTTGAGTCCTAAGGGGTAGCACTGGCCAGTTTCGAGGGAAGTCGTCCCGTCATCCAGGGTAGGTTACCGTCACTCTTTTTTTCTGTACTCTTCAGTGTGACGAGAAGCAACCTCCATATCAGAAGCTTATTATTCTCATTTTTGAAGTGCCCCGAATTGAGAATTATACTTGATAACCTTAGCTTAACCGGCTACTCTGGCCTTCCCGAAGGCATATTTTAAAATCTGACTGACCGAACCGCCTCGATAGTTCTAGCGAGAACTGTAGTTGAGTCTTAAGAGTCATCACCAGCCACGGAACATCCCTTCCCTTGTAAGTACGTCCCATCATCGATAGGAGGTAGCTGACATCCACCAGACTGGAGAGAACAATTCCCCATATCGAAGCTCCTTATCCTGATTTTTGAGGCGTCCCCTAATAGGAGGAGTTATATAACTAAACATTAAGCTAACATGCGCCGTCCTAACTTTTTATCATTCATATAGTTTGTATTTTTACAATCTTTTTATTTGGCGACCAGGAAAATAAAGATTTTTAATCGACTGATTTGCTACGTTTTCTTTATCTAGTAGCTTTAGGTTTGCCCTAATTTATTCTACAAATTAATTTGCGAATTGAAGAGATATCATGGAGTTCTTCAACTTAATATTCTTAATCTTTGCACAAAACTGGTAAATAGAATAATAGTATGAAAATGTGTTTACCTAGTAAGTGGTTAACGTATCATTTGATGTTCTTAACTCTGAAATCCTTTTTATTTAACTTTCATTGTTATGATTCTCAATAAGCAATATGCAAAATTTTAAAATGGTTCAAAAAGGCTTAAATAACTTTTGTTCTTCTATTAACTACATTTTACAGAAGTTATATTTTGTTCATATAAATAATCGCTCCTGAAATATTTATTCTCTCTGAATAAATTCTCTGATGTAACTGGTTATTCTAGTAATTATTATTTAAAATTGAATGTACATAATTTGGTAAAAAGTCATGATAATTTTTAAAATATTAAATGATAATTAAAAAACAATATTAATTAGACAATGATATAATATATACTTTCTGAAAATCAATTAAAGATAGAATTGATTTCAGAAATTTAGATGAAAAGTTTCTAAAAATTTAAATTATGAAATTTAGATTATAGTGTAAAAGAAAACTACTCCAATTCGAGATGAAAAAATATGGAATCAAATATAAAATTAAAAAAAGTAAATATTGAGTACAGAAACTTTTATCTGAGAAATAATCAAAAAATAATGGAATAAAAAATAAATTATTATAATTCGAAATTTAAGATTAGTTGAAGTACAATCTCACGATTCAATAAAGATAAGTAGAACATTGAGGTATTTCATTTCAGTGGCAGTCCCTGTATGAAGTTCCTTTTTTAGAACTTTACAAAAAATTCAATGATTTTTCACATTGTTAAAAGAATGTTTTGCAAAATTTATTCTAAGAATGTTTTGTATTAGTGTAGTTAAGAATGTTTTATAAAAATGAGTTCTAATAATGTTTTATGAAAGAATATTTAAGAATGTTTTATAAAAACAAATGCCAAGAATGTTTTATAAAAATGAATCCCAAGAATGTTTTATAAATAGAATATTTAAGAATGTTTTGTAAAAGAATATTTAAGAATATTTTACAAAAAGGAATTCCAAATGTGTTTTATAAAAAGAATATTTAAGAATGTTTAATAAAAATTAATTCCAAGAATGCTTTATAAAGGAATATTTAAGAATATTTTACAAAAATTAATTTGGCTGATATTGACACTTCTTTTTCTAAAAAAATTCCATTTGTAGATAAATTACTTCAGCTAATTTAGTTTCTATTTTTGCCCAGCATGTTATATTTTCCGAAAACAATATGTATTGAGGTTAATAACTTAACCCTAAACTTTTCTATCTTTGTTTAAAATCTCTCCGAAAACTCAAGCGCGGAAATAGATATTCCGACTGATTTTCGGATCAATTAATTTGCTCACCATTTTCGCTATCGTATTTTCTTTTTCTTTAATAGGAAGTCAATTCCAATTATTGATTTGCAAAATCCTCCAAAACCACTTGTCGCTTGACAACTAACTGAGGGAATCCTGACAGATGTAGGGCATGTTTTCACTTATTCTTCACTTGACGGAAGTCACTGCAGGGGACAAAAGAACAAAAAAAGTAAAAAAAGGGCGAGAGAGAGAAGCGAATGTTTATAGAAAGGTTAATTTTACTCCACTCATAATAAATGGGAATTTAAAGTAGAACGGACAGGTGGAACATGTTTGCACGCTAGAAATCTGCACGTTCAAGGCGTTGGGAAAAAATGTCTGAAAATGAACTGTCTTTTAGGAAACAGGAACCATAAGCAAGTGTCAATATATGATAACAGGGTTTTTGTTCAAGGATCATTCTCTGGTGACAAGTACATGATCAAATAAAGATGAATCAAACATTGAGGTGTTTCGTTTCAGTAGCAATCCAATCTTGAATTTTCCTTTAAGAACTTTACGAAAGAAAAAGGGAATATTTTGATTGTATGCAGAATTATTTTTCGTTATTGTTGAAAGAGGCTGTGATTAAATGTACTTTGATTGATAATTAAAATCTATGATTCAGAAATAAAAAAAACTGGTTCAGATTGTAATGGAGATTATTATTATAATTTCAATGGCTGATTAAATAATTACAGAAATCACATTTTATGTCAACATATAATTATAGTAATTATGTTGTTTTGGTGAAAAGACAAAATTTCCAGCTGGAGCTGTTTTTTAGTTTTATAATAAATATTTTTAAGCAGATATATACAAAAACAGATTAAATTATGCTATTCTTCTACTTTTGTAGTTTTATTAATTACTATTATTTGACTATCTTAGAATATGCAGCTGCAGACATTGACAAAAAGTGAGGTTATGACTATAGCTTTATATTCTATTTCATTTGTAAGACAATATTTTTGATTCATTTATCTGAAATACTGATAAATTTTTATCCAATTTCAATCAAAATCGCCGAGGCAAATCTTAAAAAATTATATCTGTTCATATTAATGAACCAAAGCTTTAAGCTCTGAACCCCGGTGCAAACCAGAAAATGATGTGAAGCAAGAACAGTATGTCTATAATTAATTCAAAAACAAAACTATTAAAATTATGCTAATAAATTCAAATAATAAATTGAAATGTCAGATACTATATAATTATTATTGCTTTGATTATTTAAAAATTTAATTATATTAAATACTTTGATTATATTAAATTTAATTCAATTTCTTTTTATGTCAATAAAGAAAATTTTTATTTTAGTTACTTTTTATTAAATAATTATCAAAAAAATTATTAAGTATCAAAAAATTATTGACTTTAGCAAGAATTGAACTCGTATTCCTCATCTTCACATGAAAAATACTGAAATCCTTGCATTTTACCAATAGAGCTACTGCTTTTCGATTTCAATTTTCATTACAAACTGCTAAAGTTCAATTTAAAGTAGTATTAAAATTAATTGAATTTAATTATTGAAATAAACTTTGGAAAAAATATCTGTATTAACACCAAGTTTCATCCACTACAAGTTTTAAAAAATGTATTTGAACTCGAGGGGATGGATAAAAAGTATTTCATTAAAGATTGAAAATTTGAACAAGATATGTAAATAAAGGAATATGTATATATAGGGAGTATGTGAACAAATAGAAGAAACAGAAAAATAAATATAATAAAAAAAAGCACAAGAGTAATATATATCTTGGGATTATTCGTACTATTTTAATGTGACCATGCTAATAAGAGGGCATACAATTTGTCAATTGTGTCTTGTGACAACCATTTGTGGCTAAGAATCGAGAAAAATATGACATATTATAAGACCCAAAGAAATCAAATTTGGCAGGTGTTAATATTTGGTTACAGGTTCCAAACTGGAAAAAGCTATTAGAAAATTTTAATTGAATTTTTTAAAATTAAAAATAATTAAAACTTTATCGTTTCTTTTATAACTTAAGTACGCATTATTACTCAAAGTTTTCCCTTGGCACTTTTAAATTTGGAAGAAAAAAAGTTGTTATATGATAATAATTTTTTTTGATAAATTATTTCATATAACTAATATAATATTCATTGAAAAAATATTTTACAAAATAATTCCATTTATATATACGTGCAATGCATTTATATAAATTGAGTTTTGTTGACATATTATCTCTGCAATATAATTCAGAGAATTAAAAAAAATTATAAAAAAAAGATTTATTAAGCTTAAAGCACTCTTATACTAATTTGGCTTATACTTTTTCTTTAAATTTGTTACTTATAAGTAAAATTAAAGGTCAATTCAAGAATACTTTTTGATGCAAGATAAAATGTCAAGTTTCATATCTGGTCAACTTCTTTCATGTTCAATATATCGGCAAAGATCATAGATTTTTAATTTGCTTCCTCAATTATTTACAGCAGACTGGTTCAATTAAATTTCTTTAGTTTCATCAAATAATAAAAGAAGCGTTCCGTTTTCATGGCTTAACAGCCTTAAAAGTCGATAATCTGGAGAAACAAGCTGGCAGTCAAGGATCAGAATATAAGCATCAGAAACGCAGGTTTGGCTTATATACAAATATTAGCCAAATTTAATTTAACTAAATAGTGCCATTTAGTATTATTGCCAACTGATTTTGATTGCAGAAATGTATTTGTTCGTTGCACAGGATAAAAGAAAATCTTTAATATCGGTATATAAATGTTTCCGATATAGATAATTATCAATATAGACAGGCTTAAATAGGTGTGCTTGGTTGAGGAAATCACAAGAATGAAGATATTTATTGAAATTAGGCTGATATTCCCAGTTTAATATTAAAATGCTTTCAAAATGAAAACTAGTATTGTGTAAAATATTATAATAACAAAACCTTTTATCGTCTGAACTGTTTTTAAAAATTGAAGTAAAGGTAAATTAAGTTGAAACAAACGATTTTTAAAGATAGCATAGCTGATAGCTAATTTTCACCATAAATTATTATTTGTTATTTATTTCAAATTTATACAAAATATATGCAAAACAAAACTACAATAGCAGATGATATTTCAAAAGCTATACAGTGAAAGCCAACTGCAAAATAAAAATAAAAAGACATAAATAGCCAATTTGTTGTCTACGTATGCAATATCATGCTCTCACAAGATAATAGAAGAGAAAAAAAAGTAAAGTTAAAAATATAACATCAAAATAACAAATGGAGTGAAAATCGAAGGCAAAAACGAAAACTCTTAAAACATATAAAAAAACAGAGGAAAACAAGAAACACGTGAGAAGCGGGTACGTAAAATGTTTTAAGATTATCATTCAAAGACTGTGCATATAAATTGAAATTCAACCTTAAAATCCTTAATTACAATTATTAGAATTTATTTTAATATTTTTTAAAATACAAAACTGAAGAATAAAAAAAATCTTAGAGTTCATTTTTAGAAAATTAATTTTTCATCAATAAAAAACATGAAAATAAACCGAATCAAGAGTTTCTTTGATATAAATTTTGCTTTTAAACTTTTAGTATTCTTCCAGAATTCTGCCAATGTGTTCTACAGCATTTTTTGTATGAAATCTTGCTTTCCATTAATAAACAGAAACAATTTGTATATAAATTAATTTTAAAAAGATGTTAGAAACAAATTATAAGGAAAAGAAATTTATGTTGCAGAAAAGTTAGTTTTTTGAACTTCAATACGATGCAAAATCAATTATTCTGTTATATTATTGGAAGTTATTTGGTCTTTTAAAAACAATAGGCATTACTGCTAAAATATTAAAAAATTAAATTAAAAAAACAATAAATTTTCCAAAACGCACGGATAAAAATGCAAAATCAGTCATATTTCCCAAAAGTATAATTTGAAAAATCAAAGATATGTCTCAAAAGTAGGTTTGATTCAGACTCTTTATTCAATTATTAAACCTGATGGATCTGTTTTTGAAAATTCAGCAATAAGATAATTACGATTTACAGCTGTATTTCTTTTTTTGGAAACATTTCTCTGATTAACACTGATAAAATCTGAATAAATCATATTAATAAATAGAAAAGAAACAGATTAAAATGCAAATCAATAAAGTCAAGATAAATTCCAGCATACACACTTTTTTCAATATCAATATAAAGATCAAAATTATTATTATTATTTTGTTAAATAAAATTATTAAAATCTTCGGATTAGAAAATAAATGCTTCTGATTTCTCAGATTTTTATTTGTAATCGAAAATGTGATAATTTTTTAAAAAATTATAAAAATTATATTACAAGTTTAAATAAAAGTTATATTAGAATAAAAATTATATTACAAGTAATATAATTTTTTAAATATTTAATTCCTACTCAGATCAACAAAAGAAATTTTTATTTTCGTTATTTTTTATTAAATAATCATCAAAAACTTATAAAGTATCAAAAAATGATTGCTTTTCACAAGAATTGGAACCCCATTCTTCACCTTCACGTGAAAAATATTGAAATCCTTGCATTTTACCGAATGAGCTACAGCCTTTTGAATCCAATTTTCATTACAAACTGCCTAAAACTCTATTTAAAGTATTAAAAAATAATTAAATTTAATGAATTAATTAACATTTGACATAGCATGTCAAATATTAATTCATTATTATTAACATAAAGTGTTATCCACTAAAAGTTTAAAAAAATGTATTTGAACTTGGGCGAACGAACGAAAAGTATTTTATTAACTTTTGGAAATTTAAATAAGATATATAAATAAATATAATAATAGAGTAAGAACTAAATGTAGGACTTGAAAAAAAGAATACTTAGATTTGATTGAAAAATAAATTAGATACATATTTAATTTTAAAATGTTTTTAAGTAAAAATGCATTACTCTCTCTCTCTCTCTCTCTCTCTTTCAATTTCTACTAAATATAGCTCAAATTATCTTCCTAGCTCATATTGGACTATCAGATCCATTTGAGATTTTTAGCTCATGAAATGAACTAGGAAGGTATATAAAGAAGAAAAAGTGCTGCAACTTAATGTCCAATATAGTCGCATTTTATCTTTATTATTACTTAGTTCCTATAAAAAATATTAAATAACTTTAATTTATAAGCAAGTCACTTCCTTTTGAAGAATGACTCTTCGGAATTCATGTTATGCATTTAAATTGACACATTCTTAAATAACAAATGATGTCATGTAGAATTAATCTGTTGGAAAAATATTGCACATTAATGAGACATTTCTTTAAAACAGTTATTATTTATTAGTAATAGCAATTTTTTTTTATTTTTTTTTTCAAATACGTAATATAACAATTTTCGAAAAATTCGATCTCGAAATTCTGACAAATCTCCACGTTTTAAACTTTCATGGACTTAAAAAACACATTTTTGGAAAATGTTCATCCGTTTATCTATCTCTAATAATTAAAGAGATAGATAAACGGATGAGATTTGAGCTAGAGGATGTAATTTGGTATATGGTCTTTATATAAAATATGCAAATTTCTATAAAATTTTGAATAAAATTTACTCAGAGAAAGTCCGTAAATTTATATAGTAACTACAAAACGAAGAGAGTTAGACAAGTAAGAATAGACATCTAGCATCTATAGTGTAGACATCTTTCAAATTTTTCTATGATTTAAATATATCAAATTAAGTATGGGATTTTGCCCCTACAAATGAGGTTTTGTGTCAAATCTTTGTTTCAATCGATTGAAAAAAACTGTATAAAGCACAAATTCGATTTTCGGATACTATTTACCGCATGCCAAGAATTAATCACCAAAAAACCTCGCCAAGGATTAATCACTAAAATATTCGACAAGGATTAATTGCCAAAAAAACTCACCAAGGGAGACACGAAAGATTAATTTAAAGTGCTAAATTCAAGACAAAAGTTAATATTTCACAACTTTTGTACACCAATCTCACATAAGGGGTTCTGTGGCATGACAATTACGAAATGAGCGAGAACGTTTTGGGGAGACCACACCCTCTGGTTTATTTTGATATACTGATAGTTTTTTTAATATGCTGTTTAATTCACTTGTTTTTATTCTTTTTTTGTCCACAGCCTTTTTGATATGGTTGTGCTTTCGGGTATTAAAGCATTAGAATTATCTTTATTAATTTTTCTCTGTAAATTAAGCAAACTTGTTTTGTTTAGCAGTTCAAGTTACAATAAATTTTAGTTTACATCTCTGGAAGTTTTTATCCAAAAACTTTTCGTTCATTAAAAAGTTGGTGAAGCAATAATATTAAGAGGAGCAGTAAAAAATAGAACAAAGAGTTGGAAAAAGCTACGCATAAAGAAGCAACATTAAAAAATTCTTGTTAACGTTTCTTATTAAATGAACTTTCTTGAAGGTAATACAATAATAAAGAAACTTTATGACTTAAAACGGTTTTACATGCTGAAAATGTTTCACAACTTTCAGACACTTAAAAATTCTGGCGTCTCTCATTTTCACCATTCAAATGCAGATTTTTAGAAAACTTTCTGACATTTTAAAAGCAGTTGTTAAAAGAGGATGAACAAGGGCGACATGAACTTAACAAATTAATAGCTTTTACAGAAATGGAGAAAGAATGTTCCTTTCCGGGTCTTTAAAGAAGAATTCATTTTGGATAGTTTTTTTAATATAAAAAATCAACTGAAGTATGTCAAAGCTTTATGTATTTGAATTCCTTTCAGCTTTAGGCCGCTATAGGTTGAAGTGGGTATACTTATAAACATTAGTTGAGCACTCGTATTATTTTTGAAAAATCTTCAAAAGATTGTAAAAAGTAATTAAAGCTCCGTTTATATAAGGATGCGAATGTTGTTCTAATAATTGTAAGAAAATTATGATGGAGAAAATAATCATCCCCTTTTTTTATTACTTTATTTTTATTATTTTAATGTCGTCGGAACATTTGGATTTTCAAGAAAACAATTATAATTTCAGATGCTTAAATATGCATTTATAAAACGGTATGTATGTATACATTTTTTTTGAATCTCTAATTTTCTACCAATTATAATGAATTTTGATAAATGTACTCCTCATATTAAAAAGCAGATTAATGTCAAAATTTTCCAAAATAAATAAAAATACCAGCTAATTAAAAATTAAGCAAACGTTTGATGTTTTACCTTTACATCTTTTGAAAATATAATCTCACAAAAATGAATTTTGAATTATTAAAAAAATTTATTACTTTTACATAATTATTACTTACATATTTTTTCAATTTAAAACGTTTTTTAAGTAATGTAATTCACAATTTAATAGCTTTCAAATAATTATTAATAATTTTTTAATGAATTTTTGTTCGCATTTTGTAATAATGTGTTCTTTGTTGTAAAAAAATCAGATTAATTTAGATAGGATTGTTCTGTTTATCGTCGTAGATAAAAACTACTGCATAGTGGTAGAATCTGCATTGAATTAGTCATGATAATGGCAGCAAAATTAAAATCATACCAATGTAAAATAAAATTATTAATGCCAAATAAAAATAATTTCTTTGCGATAAAAAAAGTTTTTTCTTTGAGATAATGATATCGGCTAGTAAACTACAGACGATAAAAATATACAGTGTCTCACAAAAGTGATGGGACACTTGTGCTTTACAAAAGAAAAATGTAATAAAATAAATAAATAAACATGTACAAAAAATTTTAGTGTGTTTTTTATATTTAAAGTTAGTAACGATTATTACATCATATAAATTTTCTCAAAATATTAAAATAAATTAAATAAATTATACAGTTATTTAGAAAGGAGCACAAAAATGGCTCACATAAGTGATGGGACGCTTACTTTTCCATCAAATATTTATCCAAAAATTTTGCTTTTTAAAAGGTTTTAATATTTTGTTGGATTTCCTTTTACTTTTAAAACATAATTTAATCTTCTTGGGATGGATTTGACTAATTTTTCTGTGATTTCTGGAGTGATTTTACCCCATTCTTCTTGAAGCACCGATTTTAATTGTTGTTTTGAAGAAATGGTGTGTTTGCGAATTCTTGATTCCAATTCTTGCCAAATATTCTCTATGGGATTTAAGTCAGGAGATTGTGGTGGTGTTTTTATTATTTCAGGACAGTTATACAGCAGCCAGAGTCTAACGTTCAAAGCAATGTGCTTGGGATCATTATCCTGGTAGAATTTAAAATTGTTATGAAGGTTCAATTTTCGTGCTGAAGATTTCAAATTTTGCTTTAAAATGTCGATATACTTGTACTGATCCCTTATACTGTCAATAAAAACAAGATTACCGACTCCAGCGGACGACATACACCCCCATACCATAACTCCTCCTCCACCATGTTTTACTGTTGGCACCAAGTTCTCTTTACGAAATTCTTCCCTGGGTTTTCTCCACACCAAGATTCTACCGTCAGAACCAAATGTATTAAATTTACTCTCATCAGCAAATATAACTTTATTCCAGAAATCAGAATTCTTATTTAAGTAGGATTTTGCGAATGCCAGACTGAGTTTTCTATTCTTTTCACTTACGAAGTATTTTTTCCTGGCTACTCTACCGTGATATCCAGCAGATCGAATTACTCTTCTAATAGTCTCAGGGTTAACAATTACTCCATATAATGCTTGTAAATCAGCAGCAACTTTAGGAGCACTCATTCTTGGGGTTTTTTTTAATAATTCGAACGATAATTCGCTTTAATCCATTAGATAGCTTTGATGGTCGGCCAGGTCTTCTTTTATCCTGAATCATATGATTCTTTTTATATCGTTTAATGATGTTGAAAACTGTTGAAAGACTCAAATTAACTGTTTTAGCAGTTTCTCTAATAGATTTTCCACGTTCAATATGTAAATTAATAATTAATTTTTGAACTTCAGACGAAGTTTCTTTTCGTTTAGCATTCATGGCTGCACAGAGCTAAAAAACACAAAAATTCCAAAGCAATCTGAAGAGAAATATGGCAGACGATTTTATAAATTATTGCCAATTGCTTTTGAGTACAAATAAAGCTACTAAAAATATTTTTATTGCTTATTTCAGACGATTTTTGTTGCATATCTAATGGTGTCCCATCACTTATGTGAGCTAATTTTTGCTCCGTTCTAAACAATTACATTTTTATTAAATTAATATTTTAATATTTTGAGAAAATGTATGTTATGTAATAATTGTTACAAAATTTAAGTATGAAATACACCCACAAAAAATTTGTTCATGTTTATTTATTTATTTTATTACATTTTCCTTTTGTAAAGCACAAGTGTCCCATCACTTTTGTGAGACACTGTATGTAAGTTATTGAAAAATAAAAACTTGTTAAGGAAGAATTTGCTGCAAAAAATATATTAATTTTTTAATTTTTTTGAAAGAATATTTTTTTTTGACTTCTTAATTTAGCTCCTTATCAAATTAGTGACGAAATAAATCCTATCCCTACGGATAAGCTAAGGAAATCAACGAACACCACAGAATCAAAATGAATTAATATTGTAGGTATTTAGATCGTTCTCGATTTAAATTAGGAATAGATGTTCGTATAACCTTAGAAAATTTGAAAAACATAAAATTTTAATTTTAATGCTTACATTTTTTCAGGAAAAGTAACTATTTTTAAAGTATTCTAAAATTTTGTTTTATGGCATGTGTGTAAACAATTTTTTAAAGAAGTTAATTGCTTGTTTTCTTGGATGGTCTAATTATTTCGTTTTTATACCATTGGATAACACGAACTAAACAGTTTATAAAGACTTCCAAAACAAACATAAAATATAAATTAAAAAAAATTTGTATTAAATTCTGGAATTTCAGTTTCGAGTTGTATTGAATTACAATTCAGAATATTTATGTGGAAAATTCTTTGTTAGTAAAATAGATTAGAAATATATTTTTCTAGATACTTTTGAGATGCATACAAATGGAAACAAACGGCTCTTTTTATAAGAATAGATGACAAAGTTTTGAAATATATTTATACCAGCGGGTGACCGAGCTCCGCTCGGAGAAAACAGGTATCGAAGCTAACTCGAAGATTTAAATTTTCAATTGTGATTTATCAAAACAATACATGCCATAAGAAAATTTGTGAAACCATTGGTGAAAAGATTACCGGTTAAAGTGCCCCATTGTAAACTATTCTAAACAAAGTTAGAGTTTGGAAAGGGAACTATTCTATACAAAGGTAAAGTAAAGGTAAAGATTGAAATGTGTTGAAGTTCAATATTTTTGACAAATTTATTTAGAAAAACCAAACATATATACATACATAAGAAACATATTATAAACCTATAACAGCATAAACATAAAACTTTATTAGTTCGCCATATTGGCTATAGATGGCAGCACGTTACCGCTTGAAAATTTAAGTAGCCATTTAGGCGAACTAATACAGTTTGAAAATATCCTATCTGTAACTCCGAACTGCTCGACCGTAGCGCTTCAAAACCGGCGCCAATCGATTCCTCGTGTCCAAAAACCCCAGACCCCCAAGTTTACCGGAGTTTATTAATTCTGGGGCGATTTTCGACTTGGCAACCATTCCTCGTATTATAGTATTAGATATACATAGGAATTAGTAATATTAATATTAATGTATAAAGAATGGGTTTGAAGTATCCAGAGTGATTGCAGATAATATAATATGTCAAACATTTATTCCATTATTGTTAGTTTTGGTTCCAACATCAAACAATTTTTCTTACAATTTCGAACTTGACTTAGTTATCAACAAATCAATGAAATAAATGAAAAAATATCTAAAACTATACGTATAATCAAATATTAAAATAATATTAAAAAGTGTCTACAGAAGTATGTTTCCAAAAAATTAATTATACTTTTTAAAATCCTCCTGCCTTAGCAAACTGCCATTCATAAAGAATTGGATTCTTTAAAAAAGAATTTGCTTATTTGGAAAAGCATGCATGCAAAGAATGTAAAGCAAATATGTGAAGCATGCATGTAAAGCAAATATATTGCATGTAAACAAATGTTAATAATAATCTAAAGAAAAGTAAGAATCCTCAGTTTGAGAATTTATATTGAAACGATATTCAGCAACAAAAGTTTAGTTGTAAAAACTTGTATTTGATCCTTTTAAGCAAAAACATTATTCCCCAATCGCTTGTTTTTCAAAATATTTTAACTGTTACAACCGTCAATATTATTGTTATTATTTCACACATAGTATATCTATATACAAAATCTACATATTTCTAAGCAGCTATGCTGTCTGCTATCAATATCACCGTCATTTTACAGCTGAAAAAAACATGCTTCCGTAACTTTCAATCTTCGTGCTCACGCATCATATGGTCATCGAATAATCAATTTTGATATTGAGGATATTAAATTAAATAATTCAAAAACTCTAAAATTTGATAAAAAAATTACACATAATTCCTAAACAACCTATTTTATTGATTTTTTAATTGAATTAGATGACAGTATATAATTTGAAATGGTAAGGTCTTCTAATTGGATAAAAACAACAAAAAAGACACAATAAAGGCACTTATCTTTTAATCAGAAAATTCATTTGGAAAAATAATAAAACTGGTTTGTACAGATAAAATGAAAAAAAATTATTTGTGTTTTTAATATCAATATTGTAAAGATGTCCACAACAAATTATTTTTACAACTACTGAAAACCACAATAATGTTTTTAAAGGAAAACAATATTTTTTAATTATTTATTTCAAAAGTATTTTAACTATTATTGCTAAATTTTGCTATCTTCACATGCGGTACCGTTACATCAAAAAAGTAGCACTACATTTTTCTAAACAGCCACGTCATCTGTCAACATCACTAACATTTACTGTCATGACTAAGCCGCACGTGTCTTCCTTAAATCTCTTAGCCGAAAAGTTCCATTTCACTTCGATGTAACCCTATGATTCAACAAAGATTTATTCGCATGATACATCATTTCTCAGCAGAACCAGCCACTACATCACCTTCTTTGATAAACAACTCATTTCGAATTCAGAACCCATCCGAGTTAGAAAGTTGGTCCAAAAATCTCCTCGACAAGTGAAATGCCACAGGTCATAAGACCTCTCTACATAGCCAAAAAAAACTATTGTATTCGAAATGCGAAAACGGATGTATTGTTATTCAACCTATGTGCTTCATTAAATGCCATTCTCTATCTCAGACTTAAGCTTGCAAACTCACAATAAACTCGATATCCACTAATTGCGTCAATTGAATTAAAACGCTTTACCGCAAAAGAAGTTGCCAATTCCAATTGCCATAATTGGTTAGGATTAGCACATTACACGACTGTACATTGTAGCAATAACTTCACGAAAGTGATGCATTAGAATATAATACGAAGGTAGTGTTCTTGATTATTATCAATCACAATGTCCAGTGTCAAGTTCTTGCCGAAGATGCAGGAAGTTTCACCAAGAAGTTCCGGGAGGCAGTGTCTGTGTGCCCTGTAATTTAAAGTCAAACGACTCTTTAAAAGGTGATTATGGTCATTAGAATTGCTCCTAATTGCCATGTATGGTGTGAAGTAGAAGTAATTGGTATTATTAATGACATTGTTTCAACTTCGTTCTCGAATGAATCAAAAGCTTCACATTTTTATGTTAATACAGTGATTACGGCTGAATATTAGAAATTGGGATTCTGTGACTATAATTTTTACACAAATACTTTTTAACTATAAGTAATCATGCATTGTTAAATAATAATAATAACTTAAAGAAATGGTAGTCAAAAATATAGCTTTATGGTTTCCGAGAAGAAAGCAAAAGAAAAATGTGTAGCGTCACATCCGGTGTTAGATAAATAAGCTTTATGGAACTTCAGGAATTTTCAAAAAGAATGAAAAACAAAAGATTAAAATAAATTAAAGATATAAAATGTAGAAAAGCTTAGGAAAAGATTTGTTTAAAAAATAGATAATAAATGCCTGTCTGTTCTGAAAAGCTCATTTGAAATTATATTATAAATTTCTCACTGAATTGGACATGATGTCCCATTTCTATGATCATCACGATCCCCAGATCTCATTCCTTTGGGTTTTTCTTTTTAAAATATATAAAATAATTTTGTACAGTTTACTCAAAAAAATTTCTTAGTTATTTGCATGTATTCTATCCTTACGATGAGTTTTTCTTTCTCCTGTTATTGCTAAAATGAAAAGAGAATTTCCTTCATATCACAGTTTTTATTGCCAAGACCCATTTTATTGCCAAAGTATCACTCTTCTTTTTGGTATTTGTGTGCCAAACCTAAAAAACATTTAACAGTCTTCTGAGTTCTTCCCTTTTAAGTATAGACAGGATTTTGTAACCATGAATGACTATATACACTCATGACAGAAATATTTAAAAATCTGCAACAATTAGATGCAGTTATTTTGGAAGTTGAAAGTAGTACAAATAAACCAGAAATGGCTCCAAAAATTTCTGTATCATTCACTGTGTATGGAAAATCCTTTTGCTAAACATATATCTGTATTTTCTTCTTTATATTACGGATTACTGGCATCTGTTGACCAGCCGTTTTGCCGGAAATATTAAACATATTTAATTTCAGATAAATAGTTTAGATATAACTTCATGTTCATGATTCTGCCTTTTTAACAAACATTAGAACTGAAAGGTTTGTTGGAAAAAGGAGGCTGCTCCAATTATTCAAGTTTACAGAAAGTGGTAAAAATCGCCAGAAAGTTCGAAATTCCGATAAGACAGATAGCTCCAGCCCTTAAGTAACACGAGAATTAACGATTGATATTGTATCTGTCTGGTACCAAATAAAAAGTCGGCATCCTGGCATAGGGTAGCGCGTCTTCCCCGTGATCTGGGCGTCCCGGGTTCGAGTCCCGGTTAGGATATGTTGTTCTTCATCTGAGTTATTTATGTGAAACGTGTAAATGTGCCTCGCTGTAAAAAGGGGTTGTGAAAGCGGATGTGTGTATCAGCTTCTTATGAGTTAGAAGCTAGATTTCTGCTTTCTGAGTGCTCAGGGGTCTTTACAATCATTAGCTACTGCACCCCCTTTTCCGTGGAAACACGGACACTACATCATCATTTGTTTTCTTTAAAGTGTGTAATTCATCCTTTATTAAATAAACTGAAATGCCTGAAGGCTTTATATCCTATAAAAGTGCAAACTGTTGATTTATTTTCTACGAATTTTATTCAAACACTAGGAAGCAAAAACAAGGTTTTAATGAACGTTTCGTAGCTATCGATTAATAATTTTTTATTAATTAAAAGCTATATTTCCAGACTAGAACGCACAGTTGAGAATTGAAATAAAAGGTAATTTCCAAGATTTTTTATATCAATAAATTGAATTTTAAATAACCAATAAGAGAAAATGGAAATATTTTAATAAAATCCATTTTACCATATCGATATAGAAAAACATATCTATAACTTGAAATTGCTTTGAAATATGAATTAATTGACAAACTAACGAATATCTTTGAAGTCATTGGATTATTTTAACAGTGAAATAAATAATAGTGAATAGGGATCAAAATAGAATGTTGTAACTAACTAGTGACGAACTAAAAAGGTATAAATGCATTTTAAAAACAAGTAAAAAAAGTTAAGAAATATGTTTAAAAAATATCTGAAGATAATAGAAGGGAGGGAGATACTAATAAAGTCACTTTTTTATTTAATCATTAATTTTAGTTTTCTTGAACAATACACTTTAAACCTTGAAAAGAAAATTAAATTTGCGATATAGCAGCGCACCAAGTTGAATACTGGGCCGAGCAGTTGGGATTTGCGGAGGGTACTATGTACCAGGGCCCCACGGTGATTAAGAATTAAAAGAGTGTTCTGAACAATAATAACTTTTACACGTACTGAAAGTTTACAAGTTTGATTCCTCGTGGCTGGCTGAGTAATTCCGTGGAGTCACGGACACATCATCATCATCACCAAATGAAAAAGGAGTTTTTTTACCACCTGATATTGCATGTAACTCTAAATTTTCTTAAATTGGAGCTAGATCCTTTTTTATGCAAACTCTTAAATTGTTGTCTTAATTTTTCATATTTTATTTCTATTTTGCACATGAACATTTTAAATGGGAATCGACACATTTAAAAAGTTCAAAGGGCTTTTAAAAAGAAAATGTCCGGTTCTTTTATTTTCTAAATCTAGCGAAATTGCAACTTCAAATTTTTATAGTTTTGTAAACTGCACATACATTTAACAGAATCTTTCGTTCTTAATTTTCAACAATGCAATAAAATAACGCTATGAAATAATTCATGAAACATTGAAAACAATTCGAATTTCTAGGTAACATTATAATCTATTGTAGAAAATCACGCAGAATAATATTTTAAAAAATGTAAAAATTGTTAGAAAAAATTTGCATAACTATTTAATTGGTATTAAAAAATAGTTTCTTTTCAATCCTTAGAGCCCTGAAAAGTAATTCAATGCATAAATATTTGCCGAATAAGAGGACTTGTTTATTACTCCGAAAAATTAATATATATGAATTTTTTTAAGTTGAATTTTCTCGGAAAATTAATCTATATACTTTTACCACTATTCAGTATTTTTACCAGTCAAAATTTTAGAAAATAATTAAATAAAATGAAATAATGATGCACTACATTGAATTGTACCTGAGACGAGACTCGGAGTGGGGCAAAATTCATTTTTGTGCAATAATACTTTCGGATGTTATCGCAGAAAAACTCCAAAAATTAGCCCAATTTTCAATTAAAATTTCAAAATAAAACAATCTCTTTGATGTGTAAATTTCCATCTTCCAATGCATGTATGAGTCAAATTTGGTCACAGTAGTTGAACAGTATGGATTCTAGAACGCAAATACGCAGGGAATCGCCAACAAGCACATATTCATTCTTATTATTAGATATGAAATATGATTTATAACTATTTAATAATAAAATAAAATTTTATAATTTATTTCAAGAAATTTAACTATTTTACGTTTGAAAAAATTACAAATCTCTTTTTATTAGAGTAACCGTTAATATTTGGAAATTTTGATTCACTTTCAAGAACTTTTGTTCTAGGGAATTCGAAATCTTAGATGATTTGACTTAAAATTTATGGATTTTATAAGCAATGTCATTATAATTCAAAATAATTTTATTCAGCAACCTTGTTTTAAAAATTATCTATCTAACTCACTCCAACCAGCAAACATTTTAAAAATCCTTCACGATTTATAGCATAAAATGAAAAGTTGAATTTTTGCATATTCTAAAAGTTTATTTTTTTATTCGCAGACGTGATAAACGTGATTTTTAAAAAATAATAATTGTAAATTTCAAACACGTTTTTTTGGAAGTTTGTCAGATAAAATTTCAGCAGAATGCATAAATATGCTAAAAATTCTCAAGAGTATTTCATTTCTCCTCACTCTTTTCTTTTTTTTTACGCTCCCATTACTCCGTATGTTTTGCATTTAGTTAAGCAATAATATTGAAGAAGTTGGATATGCAGTTTGAACCTCATGACATACTGGCTAGAAATTTCTAATACATCTACAATTTTAGTGTGGAAAAGACCACATATCAATTGACCAGTTGCATTGACTAGTTCTGTATACATATGAATAATTAATATAATTTGCGTTTGATTTAATTACGTTTACAAACACAGGAATAGAAATAACATCTACTTCTTGTCTCACAGTAAGCCAAATCCGGCAATGGTTCGGCGAATCCGATGAATTTGGCGAAAATTTAATACGAGGGGTGAACGAAAAGAAAAGTTTACAATCAGCAGTATTTGGAAAGTAGAAATTGGGAATGGGAATATTGTTAACCAGAGTGGAGGTACATAGCCTAGTTATCTTAGACAGGTTGTTCGATCAGATAGTGTTAATGATGAGACATGAAACAGCGACAGTAATGGCAAGACGTTTAGAGAAGTGGTTTCGCTCTGAGGTGCTAGTCCTGATACGATTTCTTGAATCAAAAATTGCCGGAATTGTTTAAACTGATCGTTCAAGTAGATATTGTTAGTGCCAAGATCTGAAACAGCAACAGCAATGGCAAAACGTTTAAAGAAGTGGTCTTGCACAGAAATGAAAGCTGTGATACGATTTCTATAGACCGAGAAATGTGTCCCTATCGGGTATTCAAAGACAAATCGTTGAAGTGTAAGGGGACGAAGCAATGTGAAGAAAATAGGTGGCGAAATGGCGTCGTTCTTTTGAAGTGGGCAGAGAGATTTTTGGAACCGTTTAGGTGGGGGGGGGGGTTGGAGTCTTTCCCCTTACAATATTCCGTTGACTATTTCCTTTTCCCAGCATTCAAGAAACATTGATCTGGAACGAGGTTCACATCAGATGGTGATATTCAAAAAGGCTCAATAGCACGAGATCTGATTTTTACCAAGACAGATTAAACTAATTAGTCCAGCCGTGTGATAAATGCCTCAACAGATTTGGTGATTATGCAGAGAAATGACCACCACATTTGTCTCTTAATTACTCTTTGTATCATGTGTTTATTGTTAATAAAGCATTTTTCCTTGGCTTTGTAAATTTTTCTTTGGATCACCCATCGTACATTCTAATAAAAACCAGATTTTATCTATTCAATTTATGTGGCACTTTTTAATTACTTTAGAGTCCTTAGAAATTCAAAACGGCGTTTCATATAGGCATGAAAGTAATATGTTTTTATTAGTAAAGTGATTATACTGAATATTTGGAGACAGGCTTTGGCAACCCTTTAATAAAAATTGGAAATTTACAAAAAAAAAAAAAAAAAGAAAAAAAAGTTGACCCAAAAGTCTAATCAGAAAAAAATATGCAATACCATAATAAAAACACAGGGAAAGTTTAATGGAGTTATATTTAAAATTAGCAAAGATTTTTACAATTAAAATTATGAACGTTCCATCACTTGAATTTTCTCGACTCAAAATAGCCAAACATGGTTCTTGAGCTAATAAACCATGCAAATAAATCTTGACCTGAAAAATGTTTCGTACTAAAGCTAAAATGTATCCACTGACAACCCCCCCCTCCCCCACACACCTCAGGTACGTTTTCTAAATTATTTTTTTTTTTTTTTTTTACTTTCTTTGTTGTTTAAAATTTACTTTGTCGATGCTTGAGTCAGAAAAATTACAGAAAAATATTGGAGAATACATTTTTCAGTTTTTGATCAAACCTATCGATAATCTATACTAATATATAAATGTGAAAGTTTGGATGTGTAGGTACATGAATGGATGGATGTTTATTACTACATCACACCAGAACGGTTGAACAGTATTGGATGAAATTTAACTCAGAGATAGATTATAGTCAAGAACAGAACATAGGCTACTTTTTATTCCGGTTGATTGAGCAGTTAATTTTTTTAATTAATTTAAAACTAACTTTCTCGCCAAAAAGCTGAGGCCAAATCTCACCAAAGATAAGTAAGGCTCCAGAGTTTTTTCCAAACAGAATTGAGGTTAGGCTTAGAAGAATTTCGAGTGATAATTTCAAACGATTCTATTCATTTTCTTTGTGTTTGATGCATTTAAAATCAAATGCTGTTAATTAATCGATCTTTCGGATTCATTCTGAAGTACTTGTAAATTAAAAGAAAACAGAATAAAGGGAATAAAATTTCTAATCTGCATTGTATTACCGCAACTGGCGTAGAAAAAACTGACATGTGTGTTACGCCAACTGGCATTAGTTAGACTGTTTCAGAGGCTGGGAGCGAATCCATGCCTAACGCTGATTGGCTGCTGATATGACGTATATTGAAGCTCGATAACCATAAAAGGTTGACAAGCAATTCATATAGGCTGAAAACAAGGATAGCCATTGGCCATTTCTATTTTTGTCTTCGATCTTACTAACGTGAAATGGATAACACGTACAAATTATGTAACGCGCATTTAAAAAAAAACAGTATTTAAATAAACATTTGTCTTACGTTCATAAACAACCGTCCAAATCGTATTGCTAAATAACCAATAAGCGTTTATATGATACATCCCAGCTTCGGATGCAGACACCTGTAAAGTTCACGCGTGATTTTTGTGACATCAACTCTGTTTGCGGGTGATGACAACTGTTTTTTTCATTTAAATTAAAAGTTTAAAAATTATGTGTATAATACTGTTGTAGGTGTCTCTATCTCGATCAATAAATAAAATGGATTTGACCTGATTTTAAAGAAATAGGACCAGATTTGCTGTTTTGCTTTATTTTGAGTATGCAAGGTAAATAAATTGTTTTTACGTTAGCTGTGTGTTTTTGTAATAAAATTGTATTTATGTCATATTTTTGGTATATGCTTATAGTTTTAAATGCATCGTTTTTAGGTCGGGTTTAATTTTTTTATTCGACATTATTTGATAGATTTTCGTACATATACATCAAAATTTCCGCGTGAACAGAGTCGTGGGTAATAGCCAGTGTTACATAAAACTCATAACTTTAAATCTCAAGTATATCTACTATTTTACCGATATCTCTACAGGAACATGAAAGTTTCTCCTGTATTTTTATTATGGTATAGCATATATTTTTCTAATTGGATTCTTTGACTGATATTCTTTTTTTTTATAGATTTTTTTTGTAACTTCCTTATTTTGTCTCTAAAGACGCTGCAACCTATTTTAATATATTCAGCATAGTTATTTATATAACTGGATATATGAGACGAAGTTTAGAATTTAAAGACTGTATCAATCACTCTATATATTCGCATCATATGGAAAGATAAACTTCCCTTAAACTTCCTGACTAATGTACAGTTTCTGTTTTATAGTATAGACACGCATCGTATAATTTTAGAATGTATTCCTAGTAAATTAATACTTTCTTTATGCTTGTATATTTATCTTCGAATATTCACATATAAGCAGATACCCCTATGGCTATAATAGTTATAGTTTATTGGACAATATTGTGAGCCCAATATATATAATATATAGAGTGACGCTCTCAGTATGTCCGGCAGTCCTTGTACAAAACTAGCGGGGGGGGGTATGTGGAATTTTTTTTCGTTGAATTGCCTAAAGGAAGTTCCTGTAGATATGACTATTTAAAATGTGTTAGTAATGGGATCTTTAGATATCGGAATAAAACTGTACAAAGACCATTTTTTGGCATATTAATATACAAAAATGCTTTCAAATCAGAACAAGCACCATTAAAATTGAAATAAAGGAAATATGGATACAAATTCATAAAAAGAAGATGCTAATACAAAAGATGGATGCAAATACATAAAACTGTAACTATCAAAAAAATTTGAACCTGAGATTTTGATTAATCTCTACGTTTTAAACCCCCCTAAATAGAAAAATTAAAAATATAAAAAATTGGCATCATGCATATATATCTGTCTATATGTTCTTTTGCCTGTAGGTGAAAATGGCAATTCGAAAACACTTTGAGCTAGGTGGATGAAATTTGGTATGCGGAATTTAGGCTAAGCTTGTATATCTCTCCTATTTTAAAGTATTGCATTAAGAAAAAAATCTGTTTGCTATTTACAGGAAAAGTAAAATTCATAATTTCAAAACTTAAAGAGCTAGAGAAATAAAATTTTAAACACAGTTTGTGCATCTAAAGTGTAGATAATCACCAAATTTGTTGTTAAAGAGTTAACCATCTATAAGTCTACATTTCTCAAACATGTAAATGCGGCACTCAAAAATACAATGAATTAAATTTAAAAAAAATTGTTGTGGGATTTTAAGTTCAAAATTAATTTCTTTTTCATTTGTAATTTTGTCTAATAACAGTGATTTTGGGTCACATTTTGCTTTCAAACGTTCGGAAAAAAAAGACGTCCAAAATATATTTTCGGTTTTTTTTAGTACTTTTATGTTAATGGATATCAAATGATCGATTAAACGCATTAAGACAATGATTCATCGCAGTCTAGAATCAATTAAAATTAGATTAATGTCAAAGAAAGTTTCTGAATTATTACCAGCCAATGGTGAGTATTTAATAAGAAGGTATCGAATTTCTTCATTGTGTTACCAATCACGCAACTAGCCTAGTTAGAATAGCAGGAGTTTCGTAAATTAATTAGGAAATTATTCTGATACCGAAATGCGTATTGCCTCTCATACTTAATCACATGATGTGAAGTACTGAATTATTTTTTTAAAATTAATACCTTCATTTGGCACCTAAACATATAGTTATTTGATCTAAATGGGATTTAATTTGGTCTGTTACCCGATAATAGCAATGTGCTTAATGGGAAGGATATATACTAACTGAATAAGTATAAGTTCTTGTACTAGTCTGGTAATTAATCACCATCTTAATCTTCTTAATCTTCCCAAAAGCTGATTGCGCTCACAGTAACATCAGCGGTATTGCATGATAGTATAATGTAACTAGTAAATGGGGATGTCGCAACACTTAGTAGTAAGGTCCCAGTTTCAACGATCGATTCTACTAACTATCCGTCATGCATGCGGGCCTAGTATACATTAAATCCGATGTCGTTGATCAACCCAATACCGCTGATATGGTGCGGAAGTTTAAAAAGGAGGTTGTAGATCAGGGGTCATTCTCATAGTCTCATCAGGTCTCATAATAACTGAGTCTATCCCAAAATAACCTTAATTTTACTTTCAAGCAGGAGGTTAATATAATTAAACTAATATTGCAAATATAAATATGTTCGTAATACAGTAAAAGCTCCTTATTCCCGCTTCCTTCATTCGCGTTTTCACTATTCGCGGATTAAAAATATGCGACCCAATTCCTATATTCACGGCTAAAACTTTCTTTATTCGTGGATCTAATAAGTGCATACATAATAATAAAAGGATTCCAATAGGTATGCAACCCAATATCCTTTATAAATGCAGTCAAATGGACTAATAAAAAAAGTAAAATAGATCTTATTACAACTTTGTCTAAAGTATGTTGTTAAATGCAAACTACAAACATAGCTGAAATCGCGAATGAAATAGGACGAGATGGATTCGAACAGATAGAATCAAGTGACATTCAGGAATTGCTTGAATCTCAAAATGAAGATCTGACTGAAACCGACTTGGAGGAAATGTTAAATTCACAGCCCATTGAAAAAGAAGCTTCGACAAGCACTGGAAACGTGACATTTAATTTGAAAAATCTTAGTGAAGGTTTAAGATTGGCAAATGAGCTTTGCGATTTCTTTATGAACATTGATCCATCTATGGGAACGAAGTTTTATTTTTAAGAGGCAACTTGCTAATGCGACTGCTGCGTATTAGTCTGAATTGAAGGAGTTTTTAAAAACTCCCAAGCAAGAGAAAATTACAAAATTCTTCAAACCATTGCCTAAGTCTTAAGATAATTAAGCAAAATGTTCAAAAACTTCAATTAAATTGATTTTTTTTATGCATTTTTTAAAAATTTTGTCACCTAGGAACGTATCCCCTATCATCCCATATAAATGACCATTCCGTATTCATGGTTTCTGTATTCACGGCATATTTAGGGAACGTATACCCAGTGAATAAAGAGCTTTTACTGTACTAGAATGTCCCAAAAATTTCTTTCTCATCTCGCTATGAATGGTCTTATCTGGCTCTGCTTGTGCAAACAAGCAGGCTTATATATTATCCGTCTATGCCATCGGGTTCAGTCATCCCATATCTCTTTTACTGTCTCAAAGTTGGGATTACACACCAAAACAGATTCTCTTGTCCATTTGTTGGAATTGGAAAGGCGTAATTTTCTACCAGCTCTTTCCTCATGGTGAAATAATAAATTCTACGAAATACTGTCTTCAGCTGGATAAATTAAAAACTTAATTGCAAAATAAAGACCAGAATTAATGAACCAACGAGGCGTTGTTTTTCATCATGACAAGGCGATACCACATATCACAATGGTCGTAAGAGAGAAACTCTTACAGTTTGATTGGGCAGTTTTACAGCATCCTGAATATTCTCCAAATCTCGGTCCATCGTATTATTATTTATTCTGTCATTTAAAAAATGTCTTCACGATAAGCGCTTTAAATTACTCTTCGAAATATAGGAGGATTGTACCTCGAGGATTATATCTTGTTCAAAACATAAAAAGTTTGAGAAAATGGCATGAGGTTTCTTGAGAGGTGGAAGAAGATAATAAGGGATCTTATGTAGCAAAATTAATAATATCTGAAATAGTAAAAATTGTGCATTTTTTCATATTGGAAATAGGAAAGAAACTTATGGAACTTCCTAATAGAATTTATTAAGAAATTCCGTCTTGGCAAATCCATTTTTCGCCATTACTATCTATTTCAGTAATCCGTTGCAAGCTTATAAGCTTTGCTTCGAACCCTATTAATAGCCAAAACTGGTTATGGGCTTGCATTCAACAACAACAAAAAAATGAATAATTAAATATAATATATATTGAAATAAACAGCTTTTTTGTTTATTGCAGAATAAGAACTTTCGTAAAGTTAAGGTATAATCAGATTTCTGCAATCAAAAACTTTCACCTTTCCGTGCCGCTGATTCTGCTTAAAAGATACGTCATAAATACTTTCTAGATTTATAATCACTTTTCCGTCGAGCTTCATCGACTTCCCATCAGACATCTATTTAATCGATATTTCAACGCATTACTGTGAAGAAAAGAGGAAAATTATCTAAGCAATCAGCGCACTCTCTAAATCATTCAGGCGTTGGATGGAAGCAACGAAAACCATCTTCTGATTCTTATCAGTGGTTTCTGTAGGTCATGCACGTGCCATTGTTTCCGGGTCTCAGATTGTTTTTGTTTTGTTTTTTCGACATTCTAACATTTTATGTTTCTATAAAACTTTGCCTTTGTTTGTTTAAGGCGTGCACTTTACAAATTTGACATCTTCATTACTAGCTGCTACATTCGTATCGTTTCAATCTTTCGTTTTATTTTTAGATTAAGTTTGATTAATTCTAGTAACGAATGACTGTTACATCATTGAGTTGTATTGATGCTTATCAGATGAAAAAATTAAGAAATTCGAATATCGTATCCGAAATATTGTAGTATAATAAATTATTTAAGCCTTTTCCGTGTTTTTTTCAATTTTATTTCTTTCTCTACTTTGAGAATTTGTTATCGTAATTCAGTCACATTGTATTCCAACATGAAAAAAATACATATTGTTTTATTACTTCAAATTAATAAGATGCCTATCCAAAACAGAAAAATATGCTTATGTTCAGATATGGAATAAAGTAGGCGCAGGGAAATTTGTTCGTATTTACATAAAAGCGAATGCCTAAATTAAAAAGTTGTAGTTATTAAAACATTTTTTTTTTTCTATCTGCAAGCTGTGAGACAGAGGTATTCCGTAGAGTAGATGAAGACAATAATAATAAATTATTGAGCATTGGACAACCATAAATAATGATTTTATTGTTATCCTATAATTCAACATTTTATTGAAAAATATACAATTCTAATTAAGTAAAAGTGAAAAAATAAAATAAAAATAGGTTTGTTAAAAAATTTATATTATAGGAAAGTTTTGAAGCAAATACCAAACGATTGTATCAGTCGATAAGAATTACAAATTTATCGTGTGCAATTTAAGTAAATTTGAAAAACTGAATGATGGTTTGATTTCGAATTTTCTGAAGGAAATAATATCCTGTATTTTTCTTGAATAGAAATTACGAGTCTATCTCACCATGAATTTTCTTGAACAAACTGACAATGATGAGCTGCACTCGTCAAAAATTATGGAGAGATTCTTTTTTATAAAAAGTTATATATATGAAATATAATTTTTTATGACAAATATTTTAACCATACTTTTAACTATATATTTCAAACAACAAAATAAAATTCAATTTGCACGTGCGTGTCAGTGGGATTTTATCAATATGTTGCCATCATATCGACACAAGTTCAAATTAAAAAATTAACTATTATTACAAATTAAATCTAAAAAAATTCAGCTCGTGACTGGATGAAATAAAATAAATATTAAATGTTACATTTCCTTAAAAGAGAAATGCCTGGCAAAGGTTTCAATAATCATTAGAAATATCTATATTATTAATACAATACATCAGCTTTATTTACAGTAAACACGATTTAATTTATATAAGATACTCATTAAAATCCGGGTACAATGGTTAATTTGTAGTGATAGGCATACATATTGTTTAGTACTTTTAGCTTTGTCTAAATGAAGTAAATAAATATATTTTATGAAACTTGAGTCAAATGCATTGATGATTAGTGAATTTTTGATTCTTTCATACTTTACTCTGTGATTTAACAAAATATTTTTACTATTTAACAAATTTTTTTACTATTTTAAACGAAGGTTGTTACATCAATCAGTCTGCTAAATCAATTATTAAAACTGTCTGATTTATAAAAATAAAAGAATATTATTATGAAAACATGTTTTTAGATCTTTCCTTCCACCATCTTAAAGAAAAAATATCAATTTCAGGCTAATCAATGCTCGGAATTACTCCAAGCCTGATAATCAGGTGAATATGTGTTTCTGTACAAGTGCTACTATGTGTGAGTGTGCTCTACACACCAGACCATATGATCAAGAGCTACTACACTTAATTAGTATATATTTACGTTGGAGGACGAAAAAGTATACCTGCAGTTTTTTTTCTAGAAATTTTAATTAAATAAAAATTAAGCTAACATTTGGAATTTTTGTGCGATAACTTTCCAAATTACTATAGCACCATTTTTTTAAAGCCCTCTTAAAAATTACCGTTTTTTTTTTTTTTTTTCATCGATAACAATGTTTAAAACTAAGTATTAAGTTTCTATTTTTAATGAATTAAAAAAATGTTATAACCATATTTTCCAACATTTAATTTTTCACAATCTGAAAGTAGAATTTAACCTGCAAGAGCACGGTAAGAATGCTTTGCCGTCATTTCGACAAAAACTCAAACTGAATGATTGAATTAACTATTATTATAAATAAAACCAACGAAAGAGTGAGGCTCTGCACGTGTTTAAATGGAAGCGTAATGTTATGGATGCTATATTTTCTACATAATTCCACGACAGCTGATTGCAAATTAGAGATAAATACAGTAAAAGCTCCTTCTTCGTGCTTCCTTCATTCGCGTTTTCACTATTCGTGGATTAAAAAATTCGACCCAATTCCTATATTCGCGGCTAAAAATTTCTTTATTCCTGGATCTAATAAGTACATACATACAAATAAAAGGATTCCAATAGGTATCCAACCCAATATCCTTTGTAAATGCCGTCAAATGGACTAATA
Source organism: Argiope trifasciata (assembly GCA_026543055.1). Taxonomy (NCBI): domain Eukaryota; kingdom Metazoa; phylum Arthropoda; class Arachnida; order Araneae; family Araneidae; genus Argiope; species Argiope trifasciata. The sequence goes on along the minus strand of JAPMOQ010065000.1, from coordinate 719,530 downwards.
AAAAAAGTAAAATAGATCTTATTACAACTTTGCCTAACGTATGTTGTTAAATTCAAACTGCAAACATAGCCGAAATCGCGAATGGAATAGAGCGAGATGGGTTCGAACAGATAGAATCAAGTGACATTCAGGAATTGTTTGAATCGCAGGATGAAGATTTGACTGAAATCGACTTGGAGGAACTGTTAAATTCTCAGCCTATTGAAGAAAAGCTTCAACAAACACTGGAAACGTGACATTTAATTTAAAAATCTTAGTGAAGGTTTAAGAATGGCAAATGAGCAAGTCTTATTTTTAAGAGGCAAATTGCTAATGCGACTGCTGCGTATCAGTCTTAATTGAAGGAGCTTTTAAAAACTGCCAAGCAAGAGAAAATTGCAAAATTCTTCAAACCATTGCCTAAGCCTTAAGATAATTAATCAAAATTTTCAAAAACTTCAATTAAATTGAATTTTTTATATATTTGTTTTTTTTTATTTTATTTTGTCACCTAGGAACGTATCCTGTATAATCCCATACAAATTACCATTCCGTATTCATGGTTTCTGTATTCGCGGCATATTTATGGAATATATACCCCGCGAATAAAGACCTTTTACTGTATAGTACAATGAAAAAATAATCGTAAGATTTCTATAATAATTTGAGTTAAGAGATTATCGAAGTTGAATATATTTGGGTGAAAAGTTATAAAGCGAGCAAACATTTAATTAAAAATTTTAGAATGTATTACTTTTGGTGAACAAGTTATTCACCATAGCAGCTAGTGTTAAATAAAATCAGAGCAAATGTATCATCACTTTGAAAAGCGAGATAAAGATTATAATAAAATGTATTTAAAAGAACTGAAGCACGTACAGCATCTGTAATTTTTAAAAGGTAATCACTTTCATACGGTGTTGCCAATAAATATTTATGTTTCGTTATTTTGAATTTAAATAATTTTAATCAAGCAATTAATTTTTCGTCCACGTTCATTTGAGCAATGTATATGCAGAAATGTTATTATTTATTTATTCATTTTTTTCAAACTTGGCAGTCTAGATAATCTTAAATTACAAATCGAGTATGATGAAATATTCAAATGCGAAACATGATTAGCAGGTTAAATGCCACAATTAAACTGTGACTCGAGTAACAGGTTAAAATGACCAATGTCCGAGTTTCAAAACCTCTTTTTTAGTCCCTAATTTCTAAGCAATAGCAGCTATCAAAAACACTTTTAATATAAATTTGTTTTTCGTTTCAATGAGGTGCTAAATCGCCAAATTTGAGTTATTTTTCCATCTTATAAAATTGAAATTATAAGTTTCTATCTTATAAAAGTAAAATTGTAAAGAAATTATGAAAAAAAGGAAAAAAAAATTCACTTCCCTCCCTTTTCAACTCTTGTATATTTGTATGTTAATATTAATAACATAAAATTTAGAGTGGAGGATGGCTAGAGTTAGAATGGTGAATTTTAAAGGACATTATCGGCGAAGTTCTGCAGATGTTTTACGTAAGTCGTATCAAGAAATTCATTGAGATGAGTATTCTATAAGAAATCTATCTAAAAAAACTAATAAGATAGCTTCGATTATAAAAATATAATTTAATTTATCGGAGATAAATATTAGAAAAACATAAATGTGGAATAATGTTTTTAATTAGAAAAAAAAAATGAACAAAAGTTTTGAAATTTCACTTAATTTTTTTACTATAATAAATACCTGGTTTAGCTGCAATAACTTTAAAAAATATTCAAATTTGATTGAAAAAAGTGTGAAAACAAGGTTGCCGAATAAAACTTTAAGTATTTTTTTTCTACCTATCTCAATTTGAGCACTGAAAAAAAAGTTCACTTATTATTTTTTAATGTTGATTGTACACTTTCAAACAGTGTTAGAATGGATAGTTTTCAAAAAGAAATAGCAAAAACTAAATAAAAAAACTAACAAATTTTGTATCAATCCTTATTCCTGAACACGTTTTCAAATTGCATAAGACACGAACAATTCCGATTCCGAAATTACTTTTTTTGAGAGTTAATAATGATTTTTAATAATTGATAATATTTTTGGATAAAATGTAATTTTTCTTTCAAAGTTAATTTTCTTAATTTGATTTTGTTTTTATATAAAAAAAGTTCTTAAGCAATATTAAATTTGTTTTATGCTCATTTAAAAAAACGAAATTTCAATAATTTCATTATTTTAGCGTGTTCCTATGATTTTTATCTTTTTCATAATTACTTTAATGTTAATCTATAACTGAGAATATGAAAAAGAGAAAAATTTCACAGACTTGTAACTAATTTCAAACAAATAAGAATTCAGACTTCTCTTGTTAAGGAAAAAAATATTCAAAATTATCAGATAAACAGAAAAAAATCCAAGTAGGTTTGGAGTCAATATTTCTGGTTATTGTCTCAATAAATATTCGTAGTTCTTCAACCATAAGTCATGAAAAAAATTTAAGCAGCATTTTAAAAATAGTTGTTTATTTAACAGGCATTCTTAAACCTCGGTGCAGATATATATTCCAAACTGGAATATAAATGTGCATAGTATTAGTTATATAACTCTCTATACATTTTTATTTTCTATAATTATTCTTAATGACCTCTTTTCACTTTTCAAATTCCTAAAAATTACCGGAATTATTTTCATCCTTTCAGTACCTAATTCTCTTTATAAAAGATGTGGCATAATTTATTTAATGAATTATGGAATAATTTATTTAATGAATTTAGAATTTTACTGTAATGCGAACATTGAAAATATCAGAGTTGAACTGAAAGAATTGCAATGACAAGTATACGTTAAAAAATAAATATGGATTAAATCTGTAACTGTAAAATGGGAAGAAATCCTCAAATACCTATTTTGAGATCTAGCCAATTTCGTTGACTATTAAAGAAATTTATAGCTACAATTTTTCAAAATTAATTAGTATATTTTTCGTAATTTTTTTATAAAAGCATCCAAATCTGCATATATGAGTTTTTAATGACGAATATGAAATGTGTAAAATGGTGGTTGATTTCTGATGGTGTTAATATGCGGAATTGATAATAACTAAATCAATGTAATTGCAAATTGAATTCTAAAATAATTTGCTCTGTATAGAAATCCTAGGAATTCACAATCTTTTTCACAAATATTATTAAGTATAAATAAAGTTTTTCTGAAGTTTTCAAAAAAAGTAATCATATGATGAATATTTGATTAATTAAAATCTATGCTTCCATACATAGAAAAGATGTTTGGAATTTTTAGTATTTTTATTTTTTTAGTATTTTCAACCTGTTGAATTAAAATAATGCTACTATTACTAATCGTTCTATTTCCCAGCGTGATGTTCTTTTGCTTTTGACTAAGTTGTGGATTATTATTTATAAAAAAGATTTTTTTAAAGATAAATAAAAAAAATTATGGTTTCTAAAGTTATTTCGTATAAATTTGCACTTTTTTTAATAACTATAATATTTAAATTGTTAGATGGAATTGATATTCTCATTTAAATTAAATAGAATAGAAGACGATAATTATAATTCAGAATCGGATGATGATGCAAGCAAAAACACAATACTTCCATTCTTCAAAACTCAAAGAAAATTCCAAACGCACTATTTGTAATTCTTGCAGACAGTAAATAAAAAGAACTGTGGCCAATCCGAATGAAACAAAAATATCTTCTGTTAATTCCACAGTTCAGACATTTACAGAAATAATCAATCATTCACAAAATTCCAAACAAAAGAAGGAGTTGAATAGAAAAACTTACTTTTACATGTGCTAAAATTAATTCTTGACCCTTGAGTTGAAACAGTCTTCGAAAACACCATTCAAAACTTCATGTCATACCCATCAGATTCCCAGATTTGAATCCAAAACGGCTCAGCTTCGGAATTCGTTGGTTCAGGTCATTTTAAATGGGGCAGAGATCCTATTTAGGGGAAGAATCTTCAGGGATTTGTTCTCAAGTGCTTTCTTAGACCCTCTTCCGGATATAGTAAGGATTGACCTAACACATCAAACATTCTCATCTGCCACATTGAATTTTGACCTCGTTCTTCGATAACCGTAAAAATTTATCTGGGTTCCCTATACCTGTGTTGGACTGTAATCTCTAATTTTAGTGAGTTTTTCTTCGTGGTATTTTCTCTGATAATCAGTTACAAATCTTCAAAGAATTTCTCATTAAAGAATTGCACTTTTATTAATACTTTCTGATCGTCAATATCAATTACATATTTACGCTTAAATATTTTATAGTAAACATTGATATTTTTAATGGATGGGCGATTATATTATGTAATCATGTAACTGGCCATAAATAATATTTTCAAATTTCATTCCATACAGGCTATATGTATTTTGTTTGTAGGGAATTTAAAATCACAGGATTTACACATAAAAAATTAACTAGATGTTGAACCAATAACAAGAAAAAGCGATGAACAAGACAAAAATTAAGAATGAACAGAAAAATAAACAAAAAATATTCTTCTGATTGGAAGAGTTTTTTTTTAAATATATTTTTCTTATCCCTCAAATATGATATATAATCAAAATTCAAAAAAAGAAAAAAATTGCGAACAAATTTTTAAGAATGAGTAGTGAAATAGCAGATAATGTTTCCAGCAGGAGAACGACAGTAAATAATATGCTCATTAAGTCGAAATATGGTGTTTTTATCAATGTAAACAACTACACACACTACCACAGTACCCTTACATCAATGCCATTGAATATTCGTGGGTCATACTTGCAAAAGTGACTCAAAAACACAAAATAAGAAACAAAATCCATTTAAAGCAAGTGTTGCAAGAATAATGGGGTAAAATACCTTCATAACCACCAAAAATCGGTACTATGATGTTTAGAGGCCATTAAAAGAATCAAAAGACATGTAAATTAATAGTGATACTTTGTTTTTACATGAGATGTTGCAAATATTTCACTGGTGCACTTCTTGTAAACAGCCGATCACTCAGCCACAGCTGAACGTAGCAGTATCAAATATTCCTATCCGTACTTTCAATTTTTTAAAGCAAAAATCTACGTATGTTTATTTAAAATGTTTTTGAAAATTTTCTATTTGGAAGTTTTTGTTGATTGTACTTTATTCTTACTTTAAATTAGCCATTTGTTATGTGTGAAAATAAAGACATGTTTGCACTTCTTGGTAATATGTTATTTATATTGAAAGTCAGATTTATTAAGAAAAAATAAGGTGTACTCTCAGTTTTTTGAGCCACAATACACACACACACACACAGTGACCTCAAAAAATTGAGAGTACACCTTACATTTACTTGATAAATCCAACCTCTAATATAAATAGCACATTACCGAGAAGTGCAAACATGTTTTTATTTTTACATATAAAAAATTGTTTAATTTAAAGTAAAAATAAAGTACCATCAAGGAAAAACTTCTAAATTGAAAAATTTCGGAAGCATTTTAAATAAATGTACTCAGATTTTTGCCTCAAAAAATTGAGAGTACACCTATGAACATGTAATTTTATGAACGTCATTTTGAAATATTTATTTAGTTAGTACCAAAAATTCATTTGGATTCTTTAGAATAAATCAGAAAATAAGGTTCAAATAAGTGTTTTAAGAAAGGTCTTTTTTAAAGTAATAGTTAAGCTATCAATAATTATTTGCGCAGTTCGAAAATAGATTCAACTCATTACTTCTAGATAGTTTCAACTCGTTGTTTATAACTGTTTACTATAAATAGTTATTTATTTTCGATAAATGAGTCTTCTTTTCAGTCGAAACACCTAACTCTAGGTACAATGGATAGTTTAAGAAAGATTATGCTGCTTACTTTATATTCACAGAAATTCGTATGAAAAAGAAACTATAAAACGATATAAACAGATTTCAACAGACGATTTTTACAGTGTCAGTTTATTTTAAGAGTCCCTACTTGTTTATCACGTTGTCGTGGAGATTTTTTCTAATCTGGCAGACGATTCGTGAATATTCATGGTAAAGCAGTGTTTTGGCAATTAACGTCATTGGACGTTTTCTAGCTGAAAATAAAATATTATTATCTATACCATAAATATCCGCTTTCTGTGTTCAAAAAAATTCGCAGGTGTTTTTTTTTTCTTGCATTCTTGTGCATCATTCTGAAAAATTAATTCTTGTTCACGAAGTGTTTTAGAATACGAATAAAAAATGTTTCTTGCTTCGCTATTCTTAAATAGAAGAAAGCACAATTTACTCCTTGAAAAGTTTTAAATTATTTATATTTTATTTTTTAAGTCAATTGTAAATTTTATAGTGTTTTATTTAAAAAAATTAAATAATCTTTATATTTTTTTTCTATTTTGATTCATTTTTTTCTGCGACAACTTCAGTTAAAATCAATAATCTAAATTTTGAATTCATCACAAAAGTTCTTTACCTAAAATATTTCAAAATTTCATTTCGTTTTTCCTCATGAAATATTTATATTAGTTTTTGGTTCATTGTAAAATAACAGCTATTTGTAACTGAGAGCAATAATTTTATGTTCACATTGCAAATTCATTCAATTGTTATTAAATTGGATTAAAATAGAATTAGTCTGATTCTTTAAATCATGACAGAATATAATAAATTTTAGAAAAATTCTATTAGTTATCATATACCGGATTTTTCTAAATAATTGCACTGATTAAAAACGATTTGTAACTCCTTTATAATCAGCTCTAAAATACATTTGAGGACAATACTAAAAGAAGCTTGTATCTTTGTTCACGTGTATGCACTTCTAATAGTTTCCCATTGTAATTTCTCTTGTTCATATGAGCTACATTCATATAGTAACAATTTTCATATCAGACGCTATGAAGAATATTTTCAGCCAATTAAATTATTTCTGAATTTCATTATTTATAAGGAAACAATACCCTGGTAAATGAAACAATTATTTTAAATGACTTTGCATTTAACACTGGGTTATTAAATAGCTCCAGAAAAAGACTATTTTTTACATTATATGATTACACTGTTGTTTAAGTATTTAACAACAGTTTTTTATGCTTAACCCTCTAACTAAGTAAATTTTTAAAATCACTATTCAGATGCAATGTTTCCAAATAAGTTCAAATATTTTTCAAATAAAGTGAACTGGCTTTATTTTACACGATAAGATATAGCAAAGATTTATAAGCGTAGAAAAAAAAAACTGCGATAAACGGGGATGCAATAGAAAATGGACGGAGTAAGCAGTTGGTGGGTTAAAGTCCCTTTGTAATTGATTTCTTTTTTATTTCTTTACTTGTTTAGTAATATTTTTTAATTGTCTGTTAAAGCTTGAAAAAAAATCAATAAACTTCTAAATAAAAATGCATATTTTTTATATCATTTATATCTTTTTAATTAAACAAGTAATATAAAATCAATATTTAAATACAATTCCTACTTAAGTCAATAAAGAAATTTTTTATTTTAGTTACTTTTTATTAAATAATCAAAAAATTTTTAGTTATCAAAAAGTATTAATTATCGCAAGAATTGAACTCGTATTCTTCATCTTCACGTGCAAAATACTGAAATCGTCGAATTTTACCGATTGAGCTATTTCCTGTTGATTACAGTTTTCATTACAAACTGTTAAAACTATTTAAAGTATTAAAAATCAAATTTAATTACTGAATTAATATTAGAAATATATACCGTATTAACATCAAGTGTCATCTAAATTAAGTTTAAAAAATATATTTGAAGTTAAGTGGCTGAATAAAAAGTATTTTATTAACGATTGCAAATTTGAGTAAGATATATAAATAAATAAATAAATATATAACAGTAATAATTGGAAAAACTGTTATCAGCATAACAATACATAATGAACAAAAATTCAACTTAAAACATTCTAATGAGATTTGAAAGCCAATACATCTTTAATACGTCATTTTGAAAATACCTTTTATCTAAAGGAAAAAATATTTCCAGTGAAATTTTGTCTTTGTCAGAACATAAATATATATATTAGATAGATTGATTACTCGATGAATGAGATCAATCTTTCAACTGAGATAAATTCGCATTATTCCATTTTGAGAAATTATTCATTTATTTTGTTTCTTCCTAAAGTTAAAATTGTTAAACAGACCAGGAAGCATTTTTTATGCAAATAGCCACTTCACTTATTATTCATGAAATAGTTTACGAGTAAAATCTGCTAACACTTGTTTCTTTCATTTTCTTTGGTACAAATTTAGATTCTAATTATAAAACTTACTTCTTTACAATGCAATTTCTTTTCTTTAGCTATAGTTGTTTTCTTCCTCTCGACGTTCGACCTTATCAGCAATGTATTTGCAAAAGTTTTGCATGTAGTTAATTAAATTAAAGATTTTATTATAGCAACATACCCTATTTTAAAACGAGCGTATTATCAAATAGTGTCCCAAATTTCGACTCATTCCCTAAACTTAAAAATGTCCAGATTTTGTCCTGTTTTGAATAAATTATCCTATTTTATTCCTATTTCCCATAAAATTTTTTATCCTAATGTATCCTTAATTCACAAGTATCGTATATCAATAATATCTAAACAAAGGTTTAAAGAGATTTAATTAAAAAAATTTTTAAGGCGGTTGCTGTTTCCAAACTTTTGCAATTTATGCAGTCTTCCTATTACAATGGATTACGTCAAATCAGTGCTCTTTTTTTTTCTTTCCAGAATATGAATTTTAGAAAAATGTACTAATGTGACCTTCTTGAAACTGAACCTCGAGATTTCAACAAATTTATGTTTTTAAACCTCTTCAAAAGACATTATTCCAAGCTACAGTAAGTCCCAGTTTCGTCTAGTTTTGAAAAATATATCCACAGTTCTCCTTTTCCATTTCCTACTATTAATTCACACTCTCCCTACAAACAGTGGCACAAAAAATTGAGAGTACACCTTACTTTTACTTGATAAATTCGACTTGCAATATAAATAGCACATACCCGAGAAGTGCAAACATGTTTTTATTTTTACCCATAAGAAATAGTTTAATTTAAAGTAAAAAGAGCGAAAAGTCAACGAAAAACTTTTTAAATGAAAATTTTCAGAAGCATTTTAAATACACATACGCAGAATTTTACCTAAAAAAAAATTAAGAGTACACCAATGAAATGTTTGCAATATTTCGCGTAGAAACAAATTGTCACTAGTAAGGTGCATATCTTTTGGCTCTTATAATAACCTTTAAACGGCGTGGTACGATACGAACAATTTTTGAAAATTATGAAGATAATTTACCCAAATTTTGCAGCACTTTTTTTCAATGAGTTTTGTTACTTATTTTGTGTTTTGAACTACTTTTTCGAGTATAGCCTACGAATATTCAACGGCGTTGATGACGCGGTAATGTAGTGGTGTGTGTAACTGCTTTTTACCAAAAAAAAATATAAAAAGACACCATAATTTAGCGTTATTTGCATTCTGTTGGGGATTGTTGTCCTACTGGAAAATAAAATTTCCATCTAAACTCAAATTTTCAGCAATTTTCTTTAGATTTCTGCGAAGTATATCCAAGTAAACCATATGGTTTATTTTGTCGGCTATTAAAACTAAATTTCCTAATCCGGATGAAGCCATCCAACCTCAAGTCATGATGGAGTCACTACCTGTTTAATTGTAGGGCGTAAATTTTTGGGATCGAGAACAATATTAAGCTTTCTCCGTCATGTGCGACGATTGTCACTGGGAAAAATATTGACTTTTCTTTCATCACTAAATATAACTTTCTTCCAAAAGTTATTAGTCTTCAGTTGATGAGTTTTTGCAAACTTCAAATACTTTTTTCTAAATTTAAAGCTGATTAACGGTTTTTCTCTCTAATTATGTGACTTTTATAACCAGCTTGTCTAATGGAATTTCGCATTGTTTCAGCACTTACCCTTCTGCCTATGATTTGAAAAGTTTCTACAGCAAGTTGAATGAACCATATGATCGCAGAAATCTAAAGAAAAGTGTCAAAAATTTAGTTTTAGATGAAAATTCCATTTTCCAGTAGGACAACGATCCCAAACAGAATGCACATAACGTCAAAATATGGTGCCTTTCATTGTAAACAGAAATTACACACCCTGCCACAATACCCCTATATCAATGCCGTGGAAAATTCGTGGGCCATACTCGAAAAAGTGGTTCAAAAACTCCAAATAAAAAACGAAACCCATTTAAAACAAGTGTTGTTAGAAAAATGGCGTAAAATATCTTCAGAACGATTAAAAATATGTCGAATTGGTACTACGATGTTTAGAGCCAAAATACATGTAAATTAATTGTGAATCTTTGTTTCTATGCGAGACGTTGCAAAAATTTCATTGGTGTACTCTCAATTTTTTAAGGCAAAATTCTGCGAATGTTTATTTAAAATGATTCTAAAAATTTTCAATTAAAAAAGTTTTCGTTGACTTTTCTTTGTTTTTATTCTAAATTAAATTATTTCTTATGGGTAGAAATAAAAACATATTTGTACTTTTAGGTAATGTGTTATTTTATATTGCAAGTCGAATTTATCAAGTAAAAGTAAGATGCACTCTCAACTTTTTGAACCACTGTATATTTATTGATATATTTTTCAAATTTTCAATTGTTAATAAAATATTTTTTATTCATTCACTCAAGTTCAAAACATTTTTTAAATTTGTAGTGGGAGACACTTCATGTTAATACAATTTTTTTAAATATAAATTCATTGATCATATTTAATTAATTTTTAATACTTTAAATACAGTTTTAGCAGTTTGTAATGAAATCAACAAGCAGTAGGTCAGTTCGTAAGATGCAAGGATTTCAGTATTTTTTCAAGTGAAGGTGAAGAATTCGAGTTTAATGCTTGCGAAAATCATTTTTTAATCATTTTTTGATAATTATTTAATAAAAAGTAACTAAAATATTTTTTTTTCCTTTTTGACCTATGAAGGAATTGAATTAAACATTATTTTAATTATTACTTGTCTCTTATGTAACTCAACATGCATATGCAAAATCTGCATTGAATATATCTGTCTACTTAAATTAATAATTTGTTTCTGTATCAAACTAATTTAATTTTCACATTCACACGATTTAACCAGTGAGAGTCCTCTTCCCAAAACTTTTTCGCATACACTCTATTAACGGTGTTACATCCATAAAATGCTCAGCATGGACGTACAATAATTACGAAATATTAACCTTTGGCTTAAATGTAGTATTTTCTCAGAATCCATCTTGTAATCCTTGGCGAGATTTTTGGCGATTAATGTTGGCATGTAGTTAACCTTACATGCCATCATCCGAAAAATATTTTTGTGTTGTAGACTTATTTTTTTTACACCGATTGAAACAAAAATTTACACAATACTGCACCTGTAATCGAAACAATTTTTGAAATATATTTCGCAAAAAATTTTTGAAGAAAACTTGACAAGCAACTAACAATTGAAAATGCAACTTTAGATTATACTTATCAACACTGAATTGATAGCAAAATTTATATCTAATTCAAAACAATGATATCTTCATAGAATCAACCTAAACTTGTATTTTGAGTAAAGTAAAATATATTATCTTTTAAACCAAATAACTCTGTCGAACTAAATAAAAATTCATTCATTCTTGAAGATTCTCAATTAGCAGGTTCTTGATCTTCAAAATTGGTCAATATGCTGTTAGAAGAATGCATAAAATGTTTTCACGTGCAAGCAACAAAATTGCAAACAAAATATACGGAATTTTCTCTCTAATCATGGCCCAATATGTAATTTCTCAATCGATAAAGATAGACATATACTTCCATTTGAAAAATGCTTTAAAAAACCAAAAAATTACACTTTATGTCATTGGACCAATAATTGAGGTGTTAAAAAGGTTTCGAAAACTGAATTTTGATACAATCTCTTGGTTTGATAATTAGTAATATAGTTTTCAGACAATAGAAGTTTAAACAGACAAACTGAATTCATAGTTTAAACCCACCGAGTTAATTTTTTTAATAACACAGTTTTAACAATTTTAACAAATTGAAATTTGCATTTATATATTATTAAATTCAGCTTTTTTCGGTTACTTTACATTAGGTTATATTAGTAACGCTTTTAAAAGGTTTTTAAGATTTAATTACTTTCTTATAAGGGACTTTTTGTCTTATTTATTATTTATTATATTTTAAAAAACAGCAATTAATTTGGATATGATAAATTCATTGAACAATTACAATTTGTCGAGGTAAATTCATACAATAGGTTTATATTTTGAGCTCAAAATTTTAAAATATTATCTGTAGATAAGAAAAATTAGGAAAACTCATTTAGTAAAAAAGAAAAAGGAAACAAAAATGTTTACATATTTGAAATATAAATTTTTGAAAAAACATAAACCAGCTGTCAATCAGCAAACGATAATTTTCTTTGAAAGATCACAATATAATTATTAATCAACAAACGATAATTTTCTAGTGTTAAATGAATCATTGCTCTTTTAAATATTTTTAATTTAACCTTCCAGTGGGCGCGGCAGTAATACAAACATGAAAGGTCGCACGTATTTCCCACATACGTTATAGTAAATTGTAAACTTTCAAAAGCGTAACCATTAAAATTATATTGTAAATAGATAAGGATTAATAACTACAATCACTTTAAACATTTTTTACTTAAAAAGAAGTACAAACAATATAAGCATAGATTGCAATAACAATATAAAATGACCACAGGTTAATTGAATTAATTTAAAAATAATATAAATGAAATTGTCGGTATTTTGCGGAACAGTTTGCATATAAAATATAGAACTGCAAAAATACAGAATTTATGCATAAAAAGAAAAAAAAGTAATTGAAAGTTAGATATGAAAAGGAAGAAAGTTTCATTATTATTTCATTGCAGCGTTGCAATTTGAGCAAATGTATTTAGTGTGCTCCAAACATATAAATTTCTGCCAAATCTCACAACCGAACCTCGGGATTCTAGTCCGCTTTTCTTTTTGGCAAGGTTTTTTCCCTGACGTCGCATCTTCCACTTCTACAATACCTAGTTCGGCTTTTCTCTTTAGCACCTTTATTTTTAGCTCCCTTTTTAGAGATGTGGGTGCCTTTTTTCAACATTTTCCTTCGTAAGTGCATTTGCCAGCTGTCGCCAGTCTAAAACAATACGGATTTATTTGTAAAATCATTAGAAATCAGATGTGATAAAAATTCGCATGAACGGCCGCACGTATCTCTAAAATACAAATATCTGATAGGCAGAGACCTATTAACGCCACAAACTTACATAGACAACTAAAAGTAGGTCAAAGGTAGGGGTACAAATAGCCAAAGACGGGCGTTCCCTGTGCCACCAGATCTGAAGGCATAAAACGAAATTCGTCTCTAGTGTATCTCTCACATACGTGCGCCCGCTGGAAGGTTAAATCCTTTCTTTTATAACATGTTGAATGTCTGTTGCTTTTAATTTTGTTATTAATTTTTATTTATTATGATTTGTAAAATTTAGAACAGATGAGTGATGGATTTTTGAATTCAAAATTAAAGTGCTAACTTTTTTATTGCTATCATTCATATTTTAGTTATGTTGTAGAACCCTTGGCCAAGGATTAATAATAAAATTACAAGAGTTTCGAATGCATTTGAGTCTCTTTAATAACGAATTGGTAATCATAAAATGTTCTTAAATATTAAGAATTGTGAACTAATGTTGTTTAATGGGCGGTGCAATTGAAATAAATAAGAATCCGAAATCAAAGTACTTGAGGAAAGATTTTCATTGATAATTTTGATTTTCAAAGATATTAAACATTTCAAAAAAACTGATAATATGATAAATTCTGTTCACACGAGAATGTTGGAAAATGTCTCTAAGAATTAAAATTTTGCAAAGTTATCCACAATTACTTACGAATAATTGCGTATAATTATTGTAATAGATTTAAGGGAAAAGAAAGCTTCAATCAAATGTAACATTAAAAATTATTATTTTAGAAGATATATCAAGTAAAAATCAACAGAAGCAGTTAAATTATTTTTAAATATTTTTTAATATTAAAATATTAATTAAAATAAGTAATTATTAATTTTTCGTTTTATTTAGAAATGATTGTAACTATCCTGGAATTATGCATATTTTGGTAATGGTACTTTATAATTCATAGAATTTATATATTTTTAATAAATTTATCAATTAGACTAATAACATTTTTATTGACCTGTTTGTGACCATGTCATCACAGCAACTCAATGCAGTTGCCTAGCATTAAATTTGCCATTAGTTATAATTGTTTTCATATGGAAGTATTTTAAAAAAATTCAAAAACAGAGCTTTCTCGATTAATCAAGTAAATTAATACAGAATTCTTGTGAAAAAAATGCATGACCTCTTTTCGTTGTGAGTCGATTAAAAAATAACACTCTGGATATTAACCGAGCAGTTAAATTTTAATTACTGCTCGCATTCTGTGATTCATTCTAGTCATCAAGCATTCTGTGCGTTTGTTCCAATCCAGATATCGCGTGATTATGGTCCCTTGTTGTTGCTATGGAATCACTACCAAGAAGGCACAGAATCACGAGATTCATTGTCTCTTCACAATTAATAGGCGAAGCACTTTGGTGAATTTGGTAAAACGCAGGATTTTACAAAAGGTCAGCGCATGTGAGTATCTTATTTATTAATACTTTTACAGCATAAATTAAATCTTCAATCTGAAATATGTGCTTAAATTATTGAAATTAAAGTGAGTTTATCTTCTTTCAGAAAAAATTTACATTCTTAAATTTGATAGATTATAAGTTGATATTTGCTCATGAATCTATAGCTATATAACATTTAACGTTTTATTTATTTTTTTAACAATGTACATCTATCTCAACTAAAACTGAGATAAATACAAAAATTTGGGAAACAAGTCCAAAGATTTAGATACTTGAAAAGCTTCAGATTTAATAACCTTTATTTAAGATCAATATTATTATACCTTAAAAAGTCAGTTGATATTATACTTATGTCTAAATGCCCTTTGAAATTCTTGGTAACATGCAAATAAAATAACAATTAAAGTCAACCAAAATTCTAAGATGCTAATTCTAAAAAATATATATTAAATAAACTCATTTAAATAGTTGAAATCCTGTTAAAACTTTTGAAGAAATTAGTAATTAATTTTTAGCTGAAGTAGATTTTGAAAATATAATTAATAATTTTTTTAATTGAATCTGATGAATAATTTTTTTTATTTTTTTAATTTTAAAAATTAAAATTTTAAAAAAAAAAAAAAAAAAGTATTATCTTTTTTTCTAAATGTGCAAAATTTAAATTTTTAAATATTTTTATTATGATATTTAACAATTCATTCTTACAAAATATCTAAAAAAATGTGTACATTTTATTTACTTTAGTATTTTAAAATAAAAATCTTTTGATTACCGAATTATTTCAACTAGAATTTCCAGGTTAGAAGAGCAATCTTTTAAGGTGAAGGGATTAAATATTTTTTGTATTTAATTATGAGATTTTAGGATAACTTTATCTATGATATATTATATATCAGTTCAGAGGGCTACGATATTAACTTTACTTTAATTTATCAAAATATAACCATGTAAAAAACGCTAAACACGAAAGTTCTGTGCTATTCACTTTCATATTTTAGTAACAAATGCATTTTGAAACAAATTATAATCAATAATATATACTGTTTATATTCTTACTTTTAAAAATATGCTTGATTACTTAAATTATTTTCGGAAATTAGAACAAGAAGGAACATGAAAAAAAAACTTATTGCTAAAATAAATGATTTAATACAAGAAAAAATAATATTACCATTTCTACGGTGGTTTTTTTACACACTTTTGGAGGTAAATGCAAGTTACGTATCACAGTTTGATGATTCGAAAAATAGGATACCTGAGAATTAATAGCATACGCTTTCAGAGAGAGATAACTATATAAAATGCGGATAGGTCATATAAAAAAAGAATTGCAGCTGCATCACATGTGGGTAGAGCAATTACTGATTTGATGAAATAAAAATAACTCGATACAATTTTTTAAATAAAAATTTCCTTTCATAATTTTATAAACCCTTAAATTTACTAATTGTGAAATTTAAATTTATAATTTTTTTAAAAATGCAGATGGATTAAAATTGCTATCAAATTTTAAAATCAGCTGAAATAAAAAAAAAAAGATAGATCTTATGGTTTTCATGTTTGCATTAAAAATTAGAATATTTATTATATTGCATTATTATTTTTATGTGTTTACTGTTCTTTATAGTTTTCATCTCCAATTTTATATATAATTGAATTTATATAAAATAAAGAAAATTTTAATTTAAATCCCATACAAAATTTATTTCAATTCTTGCTGAAATATTTTGTAAATATTATAAACTCTCGATTATTATTGAAATGACTGAATAAGTTATAACTATAGATAAATCCGGAATTAACCAAAAATATATATGTAATTGCATTATAAAAAGTATATTATTACAAACTGATCAGGAAAAAACAAATTCAAATCAGAAATGCCTTTTTATTTATTTACCGTAATTCCTATACGTAATTATAATTTGATTAAAAAAATCAGTTTCTGTACGCAGAAAGATTATTAATTTTTTTAAAATATAAAAGTAGTTTGTTATATATAATGTCCTTTTCCCATGTAAGTAACTGAAGTTTTTTTGACAGAATTTTTGAATAAACAACCATTTCCCGTTGAGATTTTACAGAAATTTAATTTTTTTAAATTACATGAGATGAAAAGTTACAACTTTATATAATAAAATTAGTTTTAAATAAACAATACATCAACCAAAAGCAATAATTTTAATGATATAGAAAATATTTTTTTAATTCAAAGAAAATTTTGCATTTTTCATTTTTAAAAAAAAATATTTGATAAGAAGCTCAAACGATAATAAAAGGCAGTCTTTTATATCGTTTTTTTAAAAACTAACTATTCATTTTGAATGAAACATTGTTCCAGATTATTTTAGAGTTCACATGTAACTGAAAACAAGAAATAAAGCTCTAAATGTTACAAAACAGTCACTTACTGAGATTTGAAAATTTCTTCCATTAACTTTTCACTCCACAGAAAACGTTTGGCTGGATTATTAAGAAAACAATTATTTAAATGGTCTTTTAAATGCTTTTAATCATATCTCAATGTTCTTTGATAACAAAAATGAAATGCCTGATAATTTTGGTTCAAAACAGTGGGGAATAAAAGTGGAAAGTACAACTTTTCAAACTATACAAATATGTCGTAACAATTCCTTAGAGAGATATCGCTGAAATTAAACAGATAATCTTGTTCAGAAACATTTACCTAAGTAATAAAAACAGAAATAAGGGATTGAATTTTAAAACAAACTTTTGAATGGTTTGCTATTCAATTTAGTCACAATGGTATTTTAAATTCGCGTATAAAAGCTTTCGGTTTCGTACACGAAATGGGGATTTTATCATTTTTTATGATGATGATGAGATTACTAGAGAATTTCTAGATCAATATGCATCACTTGAAGTCCACACATTAAGGTATCTGATTAGATTGAGAACACGAATTTGAATGTAAATTCGCATTTTAAAATGGTTTTGCTGTTTCAGAAAACAAGGACAGAAGTAAAATAAGTTTATAAACAAGTACATAAAAAGTACAAAATGAGTTTATAAATACGTTTCAAAAATAAATACATAAAATAAGTTTGTTTCCAGTGATATTTTTATTTTGTCTCTATATCAATTAGAAGCCAACTTATAGCAAATATTTGATACTTAAATGATGCTTATTAGTAAGCATTTAAAAATTGAAGGGTTTGCTACAAAAAGGAGGTAACTTCAATTATTCAAATTTGCAGAAAGCCATAAAAAACGTCCGAAAGTTCTAAATTCCAATGAGAGAGACAGATCCATCCCTTGAGAAATGCGAGGGCAAACATTGGAGCTACAACTTTTCGGCACCAAATGAACAAGGATTTTTTTTACCACATGTAACTTTAGCATAGTGCATATTAACTCTAAATTCCTCCAGCATTCTTTTTGCAGCAAAACCTTCAATTTTCAGTGCAATTTTGGAAGAACGATAATTCTACTGTAGGAATACCGTCAAATCTCACAAATATAATCAAGATATCTTAAAGAAATTTAAAATTAGTCCTCGTCATGTTATTCAGAATGTAATGAACTATGGATTTGGCATTGAATGACCTAAAAGGGAATTAAAAATTGTTTATTATTCCACTTCTAGGTAAATGTAATATTTATCAATCATTGTTAAGGGGTTGTGCAAGCGAATGTGTGTGTGTCATCTGCATTTGAGCTACAAGTCAGACTTCTGCCCTCTGGGTGCTCAGGGGTCTTTACCCTCAGTAGCTACTGCACCCCCTTTCCGTGAAAACACGGACGACAAAAAAAAATCAATAATTGTTAATAAAAATGTATATATTGCCAAAAAAGTTTCAAATTTTCATGAATAATTTCATACATTATGCACACAAAAAATTGTTTTAAATACAATTCTTAAATTATAGTTATATTCTAAGATATATGATATGCGTGTAATATTACAAAAAAATAAAAATTGTAGCTTTTTTTCCTAGAATAATCCTAGGTTTTGTGTAAATTTTTTTTCTTATATTAATAAAAAAAGACATAATATAAATATTATTGTTGTTTTGAAAATTCCCGAACCTAGTCGGATACCTCAAAAATAAAATATATGATAAACACTGCTATTCAAATTAACTTTATGCTTTAAAATAAGGTACATTTTAGGTAGCACTTTATATGAAAGTATCAGAATAAAAGTCGAATCTGAAAAATTAAGATTACCAAGTTGATGAGAACTAATAATCTGAATGAATAGTGATCATGGTCGATGCATCCAAACTCATTGATTCAGATTTACATTTGAAATTAAGGTGATGCAGCCATGGCACGTTATGTATATGTTAACATGATAGACCAAATAAAGGAATGTCAATATTTTCAGTTGAATGTCGACCCATACTAAATAGGTTGTAGAAAGACCGAATATTTGTTTATACATTCGAAGCATCACCGGTATATATTGACAAGCAAATATCAATTCTGGTCAGATGTGAACAGAGAAAACAGAGCCAAAGAGGTTTTTATAACAGTTTAATTTGACAGTTATTTAACAGTTTGATTTGTTGCAATAAATACGATTATATAAGCCTAATCATATAATATTTGTGTTTGTTTATTATTGATGTTATTTTCTTTTTTCATTAAGAAAGTTCGTTTCAAACTTATTTGTTTATTTAACGTTTTGTTATTAAAGTATCCAAGTAGGTACAACGAGGATTTTTCAGAAAAAAGTGTAATGTTTATATAATGTTTTTTATTAATATAAGAATAAAACAATGAATAAAAACTAAAATTGTTCAAGAGAAAAAAATTGTTACAGTTTTTCATTTTCTATAACATTACATATACACTGAAGTGACAAAAGTCATGGGATAGCAATATGCAAATATACAGATGGCAGTGGTATCGCAGCGAAAAAGTATAAATGCGCAGTTCGTTTTCCAGAGCTTTCATTTGTGTTCAAGTTATTCATGTGAACAGGTTTTTCGTGATTTATGGCAGCA
Source organism: Argiope trifasciata (assembly GCA_026543055.1). Classification (NCBI taxonomy): domain Eukaryota; kingdom Metazoa; phylum Arthropoda; class Arachnida; order Araneae; family Araneidae; genus Argiope; species Argiope trifasciata. The sequence continues at coordinate 699,935 of JAPMOQ010065000.1, read as the reverse complement.
CGACGAGAATTAACAGACTTTGAACGTGGAGTGTTAGTTGGAGCTAGACGCATGGGTCATTCCATTGCGGATATCGTTAGTGAATTCAACATTCTGAGATCCACAGTATCAAGAGTGTGCCGAGAGTATGAAATTTCAGGCATCACATCCCATCATGGACAGCGCAGTGGGCGACCACCTGCACTTAACGACCGAGACCGCCGACGTCTGGGTAGAATAGTCAATGTTGATAGACACGCAACACTTCGTCAAATAACTGCAGGAATCAATGTGGGACGTACGAGGGACGTGTCCGATAGGACTGTGCGGCGAAATTTGTCTTCCTTGGGCTATGACAGCAGAAGACCGACTCGAGTACCTTTACTGATAGCACGACATCGCCTGCAGCGACTCTCCTGGGCTCGTGAGCATATCGACTGGTCCCTAGACCAGTGGAAAACCGTGGCGGGGTCAGATGAGTCACGATTTCAGTTGTTACGAGCTGATGGTAGAGTTCGAGTGTGGCGCAGACCCCACGAAGCCATGCACCCTACCTGTCAGCAAGGCACTGTTCAAGCTGGTGGTGGCTGCATAATGGTGTGGGCTGTTTTTACATGGCATGGAATCGGTCCTCTGGTGCAACTGAACCGATCATTGACTGGAAATGGTTATGTTCAGCTGCTTGCAGATCACTTGCAGCCATTCATGGACTTCATGTACCCACTCAACGATGGGATTTTTATGGATGACAATGCGCCATGTCACCGGGCCAGAACTGTTCGCGATTTGTTTGAAGAACATTCCGGACAATTCCAGCGCATGATCTGGCCACCTAGATCACCCTATATGAATCCCATCGAGCATTTATGGGACATCATCGAAAGGTCCGTTCGTGCCCAAACTCCTGCACCATCCACACTTTCACAATTATGGACGTCTATACAGACAGCATGGCTCAATATTCCTGCAGAGGACTTCCAACGACTTGTGGACTTCATGACACGTCGAGTTGTTGCACTTCGCCGGGCAAAAGGAGGACCGAACGATATTAACAGTCATCCCATGACTTTTGTCACTTCAGTGTATAACATATCTTAGGTTATAGCTAACTATTATGTAAGATTTATAGTCAAGAATAAAATATTTATGTGTATATATGAAATTGTTTTCAACACTATTTTTATTAATCAATCATAAATCCACTACTAGAGCATTTAACACCAAATACATATTGCGTTACATTCTACATAAGATAATGAGCAATAACTATAAATTTCATTAAAATAACTTAATTTTTTTTAGATAGGACGATACTCGTATATTAGAATTATGAAAAAAAATTCGTTGTTTAGAAAATGCATTTAAAAACTTTAATTGCTTATAAATAAGAATTACTTACGTTTCAATAATTTTCTATAAATTGACTTAGAGACAAAACAAAGATATCACTGAAAACAGAAATGTACCTGTTTTTTAAAGCTGCAAAATAAATAAAATAAAAATGTGAATTTGTATCCAATTACATGTTTACAACATAGACGGATATTTTTAGCTATCTCTATTTCCATAGTTATAATCATAAATTTTAGTAATAAAGTATGATTTAAAAATATGCGGTTTTGTCATAACGTGACGAAAAAAACCACTTTCATTCAATATACACCCTTAACACAAACTGAGTATCGGCATTTTTCAGTGTAATGGGAAATAGTGATATTTAACAAAAATTTCAGGCATATATACCGATTCTGATTTTACCGGAGAAATGTATGAAAAATTTAATCTGCATAAAAATGTGCATGAGAATCTCTTCGTGATAAATATTTACAAAATAATGACACATAGTTTCACAAATTTTAAATTCCATTGTTATCTAAAATTTATACAGCTAAATTGCATTCATGTAGGATTTAATTATTCTTGAATTTATTCTATTACATTTAAATTATATTCCTTTTATTTATAGATTTGTAGTAAAACTGAAGAAATACAAGATAGAGGAATAAAAAGTTTTAGCCATCGAAAATTTGGGCGTGAGAGATATGATTGAACAGCATGCAATGGCACGACTATAAACAACTTTTTTCTTTCAAAATGCATATTTCCTACTTTAGTCTCAACATTTTCTAATTGGAAGACTTGAAAACATCTTTAGCTTAACCTTCAAAGCCTTTAACACAATTAAAGTTGTGCAAAATCATTATTTCTTACCATAATGGGTCTGGACGCTTCCAAAGACATCAATCCCAACGCTGCTAGGGGCTACATTCTAGAGAAGTTCACACGCCACAAGGGTGGTATGAACTGTATGGTGATGGAACCTGAAAAATACCTCATGGCCACTGGGGGTGAAGACAGATCCGTCGTCTTATGGCGCATCAACACAACGCCCACCCAATCAAAAGCCACCTTGAAGGGTCACTCGGATTACGTCTCTTGCCTTGCTTTCCATGAGAAATTTGTTCTTTCCGGATCGGCTGACTGTACGATTCGAAAATGGTGTCTCACATCTCACGAGTGTCTGTTCGTGTTCGAGGGACACACCGGCAGGATCAACAGGATACTTTGTGCAGGGGATTTCATGTTTACTTCTTCTGTGGACCACACTGCAAGAGCATGGACCTTGATTACTCAGAAGTATGAAGCCATGGAAGATGTTTGCCTAAAAGTTTTTGAAGTAGGTTCGCTTTTTATGAATAAGTTATCTTCTATATTTTATAACAATGTTTGAATTTAAACTTATAGTCATACATTGGTTAAAATGAACTTAAAAGTTGGTTAGAACTAATCATTAAAACTTTATACTGATTTTGAAATCTTTTAATAAAATTAAATTATTAAAAACTATAAAGTTTTGAGTATTTCATATAAAAATTTCCCTCTAGACATGTAAAAAATTGCATATTTTATACTAACCTAGTTTCTATCTGGGCTTAAGGTTTTAAACTTATGACTTCAATTTGACTCTTTTTTTTAATCTCCTACGATCCCCCCCCCAACTTAAATGGGTAAAGATTTACCAAACTCAGCGGGAAATCGATTTGTATTTTAAGGTGATCAATGCTTAATTAATCCATGTCAACATTCCAAGTCCAATGTGAGCACCTTTTTAGAATATACCATAAATACTCTTCCACTTTCTAAACGTTTCACAAATATGCCTTTATACTTGTACACATTCCAAATATATTTGGGAGATAAAAACTCAGAAACTTCAACCTTCATTCCACACCTTTTCCCTATCCATATTTATTTATGGAATTGTGATAAAATAAAGTATCAAAATCTAAAATCAAGCTTTTAAGCAAGAAAAACCTTATCACTGGTATGAAGAGATTCAGTTTAGGTCGAATTTTGAAGATCTAGTTCATACCACAAGTGTTGAAGGATTCGACAAGCCTACTCAAAGTTGAATCTCAGTTCTATAAAATGCTTCAAAGATTAAACGGAATTTAGAACTTGAAGTGCACAGTAACAAATCTTTCCAGACGAATTACCAGTAATTTCCGCAGAGATATTCCAAAGATTAGTGGATACCTTCTTCATGGAGTAATAGCTGTCGTTGAATAAAAATATGCTATCATTTCATATTAGTAATCTACGTAACAGAGGAATAGAAAACATAAAGCTAAAATTATATTTTAAATCAAGTTGGTCAAAATTAGTAGGCTGATTTTTATGTAAATAATAACGAATAACAATAAAAAACTTTATTCATGATGCCTAACTAACTGAACTGTAAGTTATTTCTAAAATTTATTTGGGTATTTACTGTATCTCTAGCCTTTTATAAACTTTCCTTTTATAATCTCTCTTTTATAATCAAATACATCTCTAACCTTTCCTATATTTCTAGCCTCGTATAATTTAATAAAATCATAAGAATATCAAAGTTTAAAGAATAATAGTTTTCCAGAAAATCACTCTTATTTGGTTTCTCTCAGAGAACAATTGCAATTCAACTCACTGCAATGACAATATCTTTTTTGAATCTTAACACGTTAACTGCCAACTGCGAGATAACTCGTAAATTGCGTTTATTTCTGGGACCAAACCATCTATGTTATTAGATGACACCTTCTCTACTACAGTCAAAAGATAGCAAAGAAGGGGTCATCTAATTAGATAGTCGGTCCTGATATCAGACGAGGGTAGTGACAGTGAACGTGTTAATAGCATTCACTTGCAATATTTATTTACATTACTCTATATATCTAGGTTTATAACCATGAAATGGAAAATATGGTGTATTTTGTGCATGTGCAGTTAAAATTTGTTTATTTCAAATTCGCATAATTCGTCAAATATTCATAAAATTATTCGTATAGTCTTAATAAATGTTTTATGAATATTTTGTCACATACTAGAATTTTTCTTAAAATACGCATAAGCAAAAATGTGCGACATAATTCGATATTCTTTTTAAAAGTCTATTTACCAGAATTTATAAGTATTGTTACGAAATTTCAGGTAATAGATGCATTCATCAAACCACTGATAAAAATTGAAAATAATAATTATTTTTTTAAACGGACAGTCCATTATAAAATTTTATATGAACTGAAATATACTTCATCAATTTTTGGCAGATGTCCTAAATGTCCTTGTGACCCAAATATCTAGGGCATTAACTAAATCATAAAGATTTTTAATCCTGTAAAACATTATTTTTCAAGATTGAAGTTCAAAGATAGTTCGTCTAATCTTTTCAGAGAGTTTTGGAAAATGTATATACCGATTGTATTTTTTATCATCTAGTGTATAGACTTACGAAAAGTGTTCGATTCAGGTTCTTCATAACATATTTTCATTATAATACAATTTCATATCCCCTGTTGTAATGCGAAACATCAATGTTTTCCCAGGGTCACAGTAAAGCCGTGTATCCATTGATCTTCATTCCGGACGACGAAAGCTCATTGGATGGTAAAACGATGAGCGAAAAAGATTTGTTTATCACTGGTTCATCGGACAAAACGATAAGGGTTTGGTCTTTGAAGACTGGAAAAACACTACAGGTAAGATGTTCATATGAAACATTTCAGATTGCGTTGTTTAAAATTTGATCATCGTTAGACGAAAACGTTTTAATGAAATCATTGCAATGAAAAACGAAAAATCTTTTTCAGTTCTGTTATTTGTAATATCCATGAAACTTAAATAAAACGAACGAAAAACATGAAAAATATCAAAAACGAGGGAATAATAATTTAATAGATATTTTACGGGCTTGTATTATTATTTGGCTATCTAAAAAACATAGACTAAAAACAAGTTTGAATCCAAAACTTGTTATCTAGTAATCTGAGGGAAGTGGTAATTGAAATCCAAATTTTTCGCTTTTAAATTAAAAGCTATAAGTCTGAGGGAAAACGTTTGTAGTGAAGATTATAAGTATCAAAAAGACGAGTAAAATGGGTTATCGAATGTATGACGGTTTCATTAAAATGGGAGTAAATATTTGATTGTAGAAATTTGGAAAAATAAAACGCATTTGTTTAACTTAGAGAGATTTTTGTAGTTACATTTAAGTATATTTCACGCAAGATGAATACCTGGCAAAACTTTTCTATAAATATCTGCTTTATCGCTTAAAAATTCGAATCTATTTATAAAAGCAAGATTATCAAAAATCCCTACTTTTCTGTCAAGTAGAATTCAAGAACTAAAAAAACAATCTTATAATACATAAATATGATAAGATTATTTTCAAAGATCTTTTAAAATAAAAAAATGAAAAAGGAATCTCTGTTTGTCTAATTAGTAAGACAAGATGTTAACTTCAGATTTAATTCAACTAATTCCGTTTAGATTTGATTCGGTAAATAATTATTACTATTAAATTTTAAAAAATCCTATGTTTGTACATTATAGATACATAGATAGATGTTTGCATAATACGAAATATATTCAAATTAAAATATTTATTTGCACACAAGTTTTCTGCCTGAGCTTGATCATTCATGAACTTGTATTTCTTTCAAAAAAGTATCTATTGCTTTTCAAGTAAGAAAAATAAAATTCTGTCTGCACTATTATCGTGAATGATCCATCAGTCTTGATCAATTCATCAGTGGTTTTTGATTATTGTCATTGAATAGTTATGGATATTGGACCAGTATTTGATGAACTTTAATCCAACTAAATATTTTTTATTTATTTTACTTTCTCCTCCACATAGTAAAGAGAATATATAGTAACCGCCCAAAAAGTTCCACGTTCTAAACCTCCATGAGTTAAAAAAAAATACACATTTTTAGAAAATGTTCTTCTGTCTAATAAGGATAAAAATAGGTTTTAGATACGTCGATGAAATTTGGTGAAATGTCTTCGCAGCACATTTGTAGACTTTTACCACATTTAGAGCAAATTCCGTTAAAAGGAAATCTGTATGTCCGTCTGCTCGAATATAAGTTAACACGATAACTTCAAAATCAATAGAGTTAGATAAATAAAATTTGGTACACAGATTCAACATCTATAGTGTAGACTACAATCAAATTTTGGGCAAAATCCAACTATGGATTGATTATCTTCTGTCTATACTTTCACATGTATATAAAAACTGAAAATTAAAAACAAATTGACTTAAGTATATAAAATTTGGCGAGTTATTGTATCTCTATGTTGAAATTTTGGTTTCAATCAGATGAAAGAAATTCTCTTAAAGCAAATAAAAAAAATTTATTTGTATTACTATTAATGGCATGTTAAGGATTATTCGCAAAATAACTAACTAAGGAAGACATGACAGATTCAGTAAAAATGCTAAATTCACGCCAAAAAACATTTTATTGCTTTTGCATGCCAATACCATACAAGGTGTTCTCTGGTTTAATTTTCTCTCCGACAAGTTTATTAAAGAATTTGAGAGAAACTTTTGGGGACACTACTGTCGCTGATTTTCAATTTCTGTTGAAATTTAGGCTTTGTTTCCTTCCAATAAAGCAGTTAGTAAATTTCGATTTATGTTCTTATCAGTTCGTAACATGTTTAAACATTTCAACAATTTATTTCGAAACATGTTCTTATCAATTCGTAAAAATTAACTTTTAGCTGATGACAATTGAAAATATAGAAATTGATGCAATATTTATATTTAATTTTAACTGTATGTTTTTAATCAATAAGATTTTTAATATCAATCGGGTTTTGAACGGAAAAATTTGAGAAAAAGAGCTACCACCAAAATTCACATTGGATCCATTATTCATGAACAAATTTTACCATGACTTAAACGAAATTATTTTTAAAAGTCGAAAAGGATATAATCTGAGAGAAAAAAAAATATATTTTTTTAAGATTTAAACCTAATTAATCTCAGGAAAATTTTCCAATTTGTTCTACAGAAAATAATATTTGTCTTCTTTAAGAAATGCTTTCTAAACAGAAAAACATGATAGATATAACGCCATGCGAAATTTCCACAAATTAAAATATCTATTTGCTCACGAGTTGCCCTCGTGAGTTTGATAATTCACCACCTTGTTATTCTTTTAATAGATTGTCCGCCACGTTTTATTCTTAACGAATTCTATATGAAAAATAAATCTTTTCTTTGACATTGTAATTTTTCAAGTATTATTGAGATAGAATAGTTTTTTCATATTATCTATGTTATGCTTTTTATTCTCTCTGACTTAAAAAATCAGTAAAAGCCATCTTTCCACAACTTTTGCAAATATTCTTTGAAAAAAAAGTTACAACATTTCATTTGAATATAAAATTATAGAAATAGGAAAAAGTTATGAAGTTCTTTGATTTTTATTTTCATCTTCCAACTTATGATAATTGTGAAATGCAAAATTCAATAAGAAATGGAGGTGCTTGTGTCTTAATTTATGGCACTGGCATGCAAAAGATATACCAGATCAACCCTTTGCATTAATCTAGCATGTGATATTTGGCCGTTTTTTATGGCAATTGATTTCCAACATAACACATAAATGCTATAAAATCGGATATGCATTTTAGATATCTATTTTCCCGCAGATTGAAATCAAAATTTTACCTAAAATCAATTTACAGTCACAAGATTCAACAAATTTCATTTATTTAAGTCGTTGTTTTTTGGAGCAATTGTAAAATTGTTCAAAAGTACAAATCCGCAAATTTTCAATTTTTTGACAAATCTCATGGAAAACTATCTTAGAGCCTAAATTTTTAAAAGTTAAACCTGCAAAGTAAATTTTATTTGTGTATCTCGAACAGACCAACAAATAGACTGATACATTTCGCTCACATTTTGGCAGAAGCTTGATGTTAAGTATATACGAGGGGTAATCAAAAAGAAAATTTACAAACAGCAGCATCAGTATATGGAAATTGTGGATAGGAATATCGTTGCCCAGAGTGGAGACACATAGCTCTAGTTGTCAAACATCGGTTGTTTGAGCAAGATAGCGTTAGTACTGAGACCTGAAACAGCGGCAGTAATGACAAGACGTCTAGAGAAGTGGTCTTGTACAGAGGTGCTATCCCTGATACGATTTATGTGGACCAAGAATGTGCCCCCATCGGACATTCATTGATAAATCGTTGAAGTGTACTGGGGCGACGCAATGAATAGAAAATAGGGGACGAAATGGTGTTGTTCTTTCGGATCAGGCAGAGAGATTGCTGGCTGGTTGGTTAGTTATTTAGTTGGATTTTTATGGCGCAAGAGCCATCTTTGGTAAAACTGGGCCAAACATATGGTTTGAGAGAGATTGTTGGCGGTGTTATAGGTGAGAAGTCTGAAGTCACAACTCATATAGTCCTGATTTGGCTTCCAGTGACTATTTCCCTTTCACGGCATTGCAGAAACATCCGAAAAAAGTTTCATATCTGACAGAGATGTTCAAAAAGGTGCCGAGATTAGCTCAATAGCCAAGGGGCTGATTATTACCAAAACGGGTTAAAAAATTGGTTCAGGGGTGTGATAAATGCCCCAATAGGTTTGGCGATTATGTAGACAAGTGACCGCCACACGTGTCTCTTAATTACTATTTGTATGCTGTGTCTATTGTTAATAAAGCATTTTTCCTTTGACTTTTAACTTTTTTTTAATCATCCAACGTATATAAAATTTGCTATTTACACTAAGTCCTAGAATTTTTGAAATATTGCGTTCACAGGCAGACAGGCACAATCTTTAAAATATCTTTTTAGAACTCCGGGATATTTGAAGCATAAAGATGTTTTTAAATAACAAGAAAGAATCTTTTTTCATCACTACAATAACTTATCTTTGTATATTGTTTATACGAGAAAATAGAAAAAAAATTGAATAACTGTCAGATAATTCGTCTTTAAAGATATTCATGAATCTTCACTTTTACGACCTCCCGAGGTTTTAAAGAAAAAGAAACACTGTTTGTCCGTAAGTACAAAAATTGTAAATAGACCGGCTAGACAAATATAATTGGGAATTTGATATAAAGTATATGAATACTTTCGTCATGAATTCGAGATTGATCTAAAATAGTTACATTTTTCAATTTTTTCCATAAAAAAGATTTAAAAATTGTAAAAGACTAAAATAGATAAATAAAATTCAATTTAAAAAAATCAGATACAAAGAGGTTTTTTAGATTACAAGAAAGTATAAATAAAAAATCTTGCAATTTGTCAAATGATGATTAAAATTTTTGCAGATAGCATAAGAAATATATTTTGTTATTTCTCAACTGTCTTCCTTTTGATCTGGGCGTCAAGGGTTCGAGTCCCGGTTTGGGCATGATTCTTCTTCTATGTTCTATCTGTGAGGTGTATGAATATGCCCCTCTGTAAAAAGGGGTTGTGCAAGAGAATGTGATGCAGGAAACAGCTAAGTCGTACTTTTTAGTACAAGTCAAAGCTGATGAAAAAACAAAAGACGCTCATTTCGGCTTAAATCGCTGACAAATAACTGTCAGCGGGCTAGTAAAATACCATAGTAATAACAATAGCTTCTCAACTAAATTATAAACTGTATTTCTACCTGATCTTTAAATATTAGAGGTCAATAAATAAATAATATAAAATTTTCATTTTTTTTTCTACACTGCGAAGCATAATAACTACTGTATAATATTTCTAAGTAGTTTATAATTGCAGTATTATTCTTTAATTCAGAAATTGCAGAACATATTGAGAAATTATTATTCAATATTTGAACAAAACATATGTATTAGATTTTAATTTATATTTTCCTCAGAAAATCCCATTAATGATTAGAATTTGACCAAGTAGCACCTAAATATATAAAATAACATTAAAACTTATGTAAATAAAAATATAAAAATAATTGTAATTTACAAAATATAGATTTTGAAGTAAAATTCAAACGGTTTTATATAGATTCAATTCGATTCAATTATTGAGAATATCAAATTTTTTTTTAAAAAATCATTATTTCCCCAAGAAAATTAAATTTTCAACGTAAAATTTGAACATGAAAAATGGCGTTAAAACTTATATCCGCCAAACATAGTTAAAAATTGGTGAGTTGAAACATATCTATGACTTATTCGAATCCAAAAAAATCAAGAAGTTTCCGATTTTTTTCTTCTAATTCCTTCATTCATTGGAAGATTTTAAATAAACAATAATCTGGTATACGAATCTCGTCCTTAAAGAATGTTTTTCATAATGGGTTGGTAAAATATGAAAACGAGGCTTTGAAAGATGGAAAAAAATTGTGGAAAATCAATAAGAATATATTTAAGATTAAATTATTTTTTCCTAATTAAAAAGTATTCAGCAAACAACAAAATTTAGTATACACCTCGTAAACTTTTAGACTTTTTCCAATTACTAAGTTAATATTGATTTAAAATGGGCAAAACTTTTTATTTTAGATACTTAATCTTTTGATTTACCATCCAATAATAAAAAAATTCCATAGGTAACTTTTTTTACGACAAAATTAAGCGATTCGAAGAAATTATAGAAAACCATGCAACAAAATTGAGTATACATTTCCTAGATTTGTACATTTTGCAACCACTTTGTTTAGTTTCAAAATTCTTTTATAGTGTTTCGAGACTAGATGATGCTTATAACAAGTGTTATTGCATTTTTAAACTTTCAATTGTATTTTTTTTTCCTCTTAAAATAACGTAAAATGAGCTCTCGTAGAGAAACTACTGAATCTGAGAGTTTGTTGGTCGTTAAATGGTCGAAAGTGGTCAAATCTCTTCGAAAAAATCGCTTTGTTGATTGGTGTAACTCATGGTTGTGTCTCGTCTCTGATCTTTCATTTTTTCCCCTAAAAAATAAATAAACCTAACACATTTGTTAGTAAAGTAAGGTAAAACATAGACTAAAGAATATAAGGTAAAAATTTCGACCATCTCAAAGCAATAATAAATTTGTAATTGCAAAAAAGTATCTAAGATCCTAGGATGTATACTCAGTTTCGTTGTCCACTGTATATTAAAACGCGCATTATTTCTGACTTGATTCAATCTTAGAGGAATCGAATTAAAACTAAACGATTAGATTATCATATTATACTCGTTTAAGCTATCTTTGCTTACGGTTAATGAGTTTCTGAGTTGTTGAAAGTGACGCACAAAGGACACCGCGCAAGCTTTCTCATTTCTCAATGATATGAAGAAAGAGGCCGACATAAAATACACCTTTTGAAGCGGACACCGCAATTCTTGTCAAGGAGCGATCTGTGTCTCGGGGTTAAAAAACGAATTATCTCCAACAGGTAGTTTGAGGCGTGCAATCAAGAAAACACTGACATTAGACAGCGGTATCACTTTTAACCACGCATCTCCAAGAATAAAATAAACATTGACAGCTTGTAGTCATAATACGATGCAAATGAACAACATTTGTTTTCCTGCTTTGTATGTTTTCGAAAATTCTAGTAGCATAATCGCTTTAATGAGTTTGGTAAAATACGATGACATAAATGCCGTAGTAAAAGTTTTAAAATGATGCGAACAGGATGATTTGGAAGACAACTGCAAGTGACGTAATAACGGAAGTAAAAAATATCTGAAAATTTAGATCATATTTTCAAAGCTTGTACTATTCTTTATCACAAGAAAAAAAATATTTTGATTAAATAAAACAAATCAATTTTATCATTTTTAAAACAAGAAGCTTTTAAAAATTTTCCGAGTTTTCATTAAAAAGAAGTAAAACAATTTCTTTAATAGTTATCTTTTAAAAGGAAGCGTTCTTCTAAAAATCGAATTTTTCAAATGCATGTAACTATTCCTTTAGGAGTACAAAAAAAGTTAAAAACACAAGTTTTTGCTTTTTAAACGTAATAAAATATCAAAGCAGCTTAACTAAAATGGAAAATATCTATTTTTGGAATAACTGAAATGAGTTTGTGACGTTAAAGCACTTCAAACTAAGAGGAAAACCACCTAGGGGAGTGGTCCCCCAATTTATTTCTGACACTCTAATAAAACTGTTACACTTGAGAATGCTCTGAATGATACTGGCGTACAAAAGTAACAAAATATTAACGTTTAAAGTGAATTAACCATTTTTACCGGATCTATCGAGTGATCCTTGGAGAGTGTTTTGGCGATCAATCCCTGAATGTAATAATATCTGAAAATCGAATCTGTATTTTAGACGCGTTTTTTTCCAATCCTCTGAAACAAAAATTTGAAACAAACCTACATTTTTATTCTCAAATTTCCATGCCAGATTTGATATATTTAAGTCATTGTGTTTTTGTGTTACCGTATTTATATGTTTCTAAAATAGCAGACAGATAGATAGTCGACCCCATATTGGAATTTTCTCAAAATGCGACAGGTGTCTACAGTATAAATATTAAATCTGTGTTAAGAATTGTATCTATCCATTTCTCTTATTTTATTTTATCGTGTTAACTTATATTCCAACACCAGGTCAAACAGATATCTTCTGAATAGAGTTTTATTCACAATTTCATAGAAATCTATAAATTTGGGGTAAAGTCGGTATCAAATTACATCCATCTAGCTCAAAGCCTATTTAATATATCTTTAGTACAGTCACATTTCAAAAAATTTGATTTTTGAACGCGGAGACCAGTATAAGTGAATTCGATGAAACTTTTTCTCAAACTCTTTAATAATGATAATATCTCAGATAGTATATTGCATCTCATTGAAAAACGAACACTGTTTGTCCGTAAGTACAAAAATTGTAAATAGACCCGGATAGGCAAATATAATTGGGAATTTGATATACAGTATATGAATATTTTCGTGATGCATTCAAGATTGATCTAAAATAGTTATATTTTTCAATTTTTTGCATAAAAAAGATTTAAAAATTGTGTGAGACTAAAATAGACTAATAGAATTCCAATTTTTTAAAAAAATCAGATAAAAAAGGGTTTCTTAGATTACAAGAAAGTATAAATAAAAAATCTTTCAATTTATCAAATGATGATTAAAATTTTGCAGGTCGCAAAAGAAATATATTTTGTAGGTTTTCAACTGTATTCCTCTTGATCTGAGCGTCAAGGGTTCGAGTCCCGGTTCGGGCATGATTGTGTTTTTCCTATGTTCTATCTGTGAGGTGTATGAATATGCCCCTTTGTAAAAAGGGGTTGTGCAAGAGAATGTGATGCATGAAATGGCTAAGTCATACTCTAGGTCAGTGATGGGGAAACTACGGCCCGCGGGCCAAGTCCGGCCCGCGATAAGGTTTAATCCGGCCCGTTTAAGAGTGCCGTCGTGAGAATGTTTGAACCCATTCTTACTTCGTAATGTGACGACCCGCATAAAAATTACCTGTGGCGATATTCAGAACACAATAGTATTCTGGACAAATCCATCCGACCCAAACAGCTGACTCCTCTTCGCTCGAAACTTCCAGACACTCTCGCATTTTCGATTCATTGTTCTGTTTTTCCGAAAGAACCGCAAAACTCCCGAACAATCCTTGCACATGTAGGTATAAATACAAGCGAGGCCGCCCGAAGATCAGTTAGTTAGTGACTTAAATCATCTGCAACGACCCGCTGTGACTCGAGTAATTGTTTGTGTAATTTCCGAAACTCCACTGCCTCAAGAAACACCCGCGCAAGAGCATTAGTTAGTAGTAAGCTTTCGTCAATTGCGTTTTTGTGTGTTATTCTTCGTAGTAGGTAACGTCTAAAATGGATTTAAAAAAAAGAAAAGTGGATTCATGACCGGGAAAGTGGACCGGACTATGATGAAATTTTGATAAAACAGTCTCAATTTCATTTTTCTCATGCACCATCAACCAGTAATGACACCATAAAATAAAGTGATAATACTTCACATCAAGAACTACTCTAAATTCATTTTATATTTTGTGCTTATAATTTTCTTACCTTTTGCTTTTTTACTATTAAAATAATAAGTGTATGTAATAATATGTGTATATGTTTATAGAACACATAAAATTTTTAACGATTAAGCATTATTCTTTGGCCCGCTACGATCGTCTAGTTATTACAAATGGCCCGTCTTAAAAAAGGTTTCCCCACCACTGCTCTAGGTCCTAAAAACTAGATCCCTAGTTTGCTGAAAAAACAAAAGACGCTCATTTTGGCTTAAATCGCTGGTAGATAACTCAGCGGGCATGTAAAGTGCCATAAGTAATAACAATAGCTTCTCAACTAAATTATAAGCTGTATTTCTTCCTGATCTTTAAATATTAGAGGCCAATTAATGAATAATATAAAACGTTAATTTTTTTCTACACTGTGAAGCATAAAAACTACTTTAGAATATTTCTAAGTAGTTTATAATTGCAGTATAATCTTTGAAATGAATTTAAAATTTTTCCTGGATTGATGGTGTCATCTATTTATTCGGCGATTAATCCCTGGCAAGCGATTAACAATATCCGAAAATCAAATTTATATTTGAGAGGTATTTTACCAATCGATTGAAAAGAAATGTAATAGTTACAAAATCCCATACAAAATTTGATTTATTTAAGTCCTTGCAATTTTGAGTACATTATAATTCACATGTTTCTGAAAGTATAAAACAAATGATTAATCCCTCGTTTGATTTGTCTCAAAATTTGTTAGATTTCTACACTATAGATTTTAAATAAGTGTATAGAATTGTATTCATGCAGATCTCTTCATTTAGTAGTTATCGTGCTAAAACTGGACGGACACACTTCCACTGAACAGAACTTGCACAAAATATAATAGAAATTTATAAATCCGATATAAAGACCGTATACCAAATTACATCTATCTAGTTCAAAGCGTTTTTGACAGACGGATGGACATTTTTCAAAAATGAATTTGTTTTAACTCAGAGAGGTCTAAAACATGTAGAGTAGACAAAATATTTAATTAAATTTTTTTGACAATTATACGAGAAAGGATAACAAATAAGTGATATAAAAAAATGTTTTTCAAATCCTTCTTATTTTTTATGTTATTTATGTATGTATATATCTTATATTATTTATGTTCGGGTGACGAATCAGTAATCTCAGAGCTTGGTGGCAATCTTAGCCACCATTTGGAGACTCAGCGATGGTTAGAAATTACTGTAAAAATGTAATTAATTAATTAAAATTTGAAAGAAACTGTATTGACATCAAGTATCAACCACTACAAGTTTCAAACTTGAACTTGTGAGGATGAATAAAAAGTGTTTTATTAACGATTGGTAATTGGAACTGAACAAGATATACAAATAAAAATGAATGCTTGTGTGTATGTCTCTTATGCGCTGCCGTACCACTCATCAGATTATAATAAAACTTTTGCACTTGCTGGTTGGTTATAGGCATAGTAAAATTATCAAATATATATAAATTATTTTCAGATCTATTTACCGCATCTATTAACCAAAAATTATTGTCAAATTATCTCGCCAAGGAGACACAATAGTTTTTTCACATAGCCAATTGTAAAATGGATGCTACGAGTCGGTCAGTCAAGAAATTAATATGGTTTTTCTAAAGATGGAAAAACCAAAAAATATTGCTTACCCTAAAGCTCTTGAATAATAAAATAAAAAAGAATAGAATAAAAATTAGTAACACTTCTCTTTTAAATATCATTCACCTTTAATGAATGTATTCATTTTCAATATCACTCCTAATTATACAAGACAGCTATTTCAAATTTCAAACGATATTTCTAAAATTATTTAGTTACTTCTTCTGCGACAACTACACGCTGGGTACCAGCTAATATACATGTTACCGTTAAAGTATATAATATATCATAGAATACCTAGTTATTCCATGAAATAACTGATCGTGTCCGTTAAAGTGTGTAATATGTTATTCATTTGACACTTTAACTAGATATTTCCTAGAATAACTAGGTATTCTATAAATTAACTAAAGAGAGACAGTTAAAGCGTAAAATAAACAATTTATCTAAAATGAAATAACCAGGTATTCTATAAATAAACTAAGGATAGACAATTAAAATGAAAAAGAAGAAATTAATATCTAATTTATGCGGCGTATAAATGGTATTTATGGAAACGTGCCATAAAATCATTTAATATATGATACTTTAATACATTTTAAATATACATACATTTAATATATATTAAAAAGCGTGATATATGATATAGATTATTTTACACTTTAACGGGCTGCAGATCGTTATTCTATGAAATAACTAGTTAAAGTGTCAAATTAATATATTACACACTTTAACGGACGCGATCAGTTATTCCATGGAATAACTAGGTATTCAATAAAATAACGGATTTCATACTTTAACGCAAACATATATATATAAATAGTTGTAGGAATTGAAAAGGAATCAATACTATTGTCAGTTACGTTACACAATCAAACATAGATGGTAATTTTCTTATAATGTTTGAATATTATTTTGTGAATTTTCACAGACTCTGAAAGGTCACAAGGGCACGGTGAATGCCCTTGTCGTCGACCCTGAAGGCAAGATGCTGTTCAGTGGGGGTGGAGATGGAATTATTTGCTGCTGGAACATCGCTACGGGAGAGTGCATCAGGCAAATGACGGGGCACGAAAGTGCTGTACTGAGTCTTATTGTGAGTGCACATTCCTGCAACTTTTTAAAAATAAATTTTGCAATTAAATTAATTGAAAAGAAAATATTGAAATTCATCAAAAATTTTGATTTTGAGATTGTGCTGAATTCACTCTGTGAATAATAAACGAATACCAGAAAAAAATGGCAGTTTTTCTTTTAGGAAACTTATTTATAAAGAAAATCTTTTTATGAGTCACAAACTTTAAGTATAAGATACGTTTTATTTAGAGCGCGCCAATGATGCCACATTTGAGACACAAATAAAATTAACTTAATTATAAATAAACATTAATCTGAAATTTAAATTGCATAAAATGTAAAAGAAGAATAAAAAAGAAGGGTAGGAAGGTGAATTCAACCTGAAGATTTTATCAAGGGTTATCTTCAGGTGAGGATTCAAACAAGAGATTTTTTTTTCTGTGAGAAATCTAACTTTCGCCAAAATATAGACTCCTCGTGACCCGAAAACTCCAAGAAATTGTTTATGGAAGATAAGACTTATAAAACAATAACATTAAAGTCAGACGTTAAAAATAAGAATACTTATTTAGCAAATAAATTATTTCGGAAATTATAATCCAAATCTAAACATGCAGAACTGAATACAACTACAGCAAAATGCTATAAGACAAATAGACAAGAGATAAGCATCAAACCGATAAACATAAAAAAACTTATAAATCGAGTATTAGATGAACAGTCTTATAACTGATTCGTCGTCCTCCTCAAGAGGAGAGGGGGATGCCAGTTCAGGTGTCGTCCTCGTCATCTGACCGTGGTTCAAAATTACGAGGTCCGTCTAAAATGGGAGGTTAATATAGCTAAACTAAACTTTATAAAAAACCTTCCTGCCCAAATGCATTCAGAAATAAATACTGATTGACCGGACCGCCGCAACAGCAACACTGGCGGAACTGTGGTTAAGTCCTAAGGGTCATCACCGGCCACAATACAACCCTCCCCATAGGAAGTACATCCGTCATTGATGGGGGAAGTCAGATCCCCCACCTTTATTGTACCCACCGGGTTGGCGAGATCCAACCACTATGCTGGAAGCATCTCATCCTCAATTAGGAGGTGCCCCCCGGTGGATCAGTATAGATGGATAATATAGATATAAAACATTCCAGCTGAATGCAAAATATCCTCCAATAGGATGTGAAAGAAATTAGAAGGAGGGTTTTTCATTTTATGCAATTTAAACTTAAGATTGTAATTTATTTTCTAATATGAATTTAAAAAATTTATTATGAAATGTAAACAATTTTTTGTTGTTGTCTATATGTAAATACAATAAGTAACAAATTACTGTTTTAGACGGATAAAATTTGCTCTTAAACCCTTCATCATTACATATCTGTATCAAATTTCAGGTTGAAATCTGTATATCTATCGCATTTGTGTGCATGTAAACAAACTCTAAAACAAAACTAACTAGTCGTACCAAAAATTCGCGTGCTATTCTTTTTTACTAAACTTAAGTATTAATAATTAATACTTAATTACCCTTATACTTCTTACTAATAATATATTAAATTAATTATTAAGTAAGTATTAATTTTTTGTCTAATTAATAATCTATATTCATTTAATAAATAATAACATAAATCAAAATCTTTAAAGGAAAGCTATGTTATAGACATTTTAAATTTAATTAAATATATGTGATTGAGCTAACAAAAACTATACTTGAAAATAATATTATAATATTATGTAATAATATTTTCACAACGCAATTGTTATACAAAAATAATATTATACACACCTAATGGGGCATTTGCTATAGGGTGTTGAGAGACTACTTTAAACCCCTTAATATATACCCTCTTTTAGATACGAAATTATATATATATATATATATATATATATATATATATATATATATAATCTTATGGAGACTATCTGATTTCAAATGTTTATGGTATGACGACACACCTGATTTTTTATGCTAGCCGTGATCCTTTAAAATGTATATTCAGCTCTAGGTTTTATGCATGGGTTTTAATTTTTTTCCAGAGCCACAACAAGATGTTGTATTCCTGCAGCACAGATAAAACGGCTCGAGCTTGGATCATGGATTTTGGAGAGTGTATTAAAGTGTATAGAGATCATACACATAGCGTCACGTGTATCAAATATTTGGATGGATATGGTATTTATTTCAATTTTTATATTAAAATATTGAATTAATATCAGTAAAAGGGATGTTTAATTTTATAAAATAATTATGGTAATAAATTTATACGAGATAAAAAAATTACTATCGCATTTATATACATTATTTTGTAAATTCAAGAAATGTATTATGTATTGAACAGAGATTGATTTATTAAATACGATGATATTTTGAATACATATGTTAAATACAGTGAAATAACAGAAATTAGTATAGTGAAATTAGCAGGAATAAAAAATGATGAATTTATTAATAATGTACAGACATTTCACTTTAACTCTAGATTCAACAAGAATTTTCCTTTAGGAAATACAAAGGGGATCGATTACGGTTATGCTGAATAATTGGGACATTTAGAATACTAGTTGAGATTAGAAGCTATCGATAGATTTTGCTATGACAAATGCTAGGCGACCATCTCTCTATAGTTAAAAGCGTTTTGAATAGAAGTGTCCAGATTTTGAAGCTAACTCTATTGTATAAATAATACGTGGCGTGATCTAAAAAAAGGTTTACAAGCAGAGTATTTTGAAAGTAGAAATTGTGGAACATTGTTACCCAGAGGGGAGACAAATCGCCCTAATTGTCTAAACCTATCGTTCGAGTAGATATTATTAATACCGAGATCTGAAACTGCAACAGCAATGGCGAAACATCTAAAGAAACGGTCTTGCAAAGAAGTGAAAGCCCTGATACGATTTCTATCTTCCGAGAATGTGTCTCCATCGGGCATTCACAGACAAATCGTAGAAGTGTATGGGGGCGAAGAAATGAGTAGACAACATGTGGCTAGATGGTATCGTTCTTTTGAAGTGGGCAAAGAGATTGTTGGGAACGTTTAGGTAGGAGGTCTAAAAACATCCTTCATACAGCCCCAATTTGACTCCCTGTGACTATTTCCTTTTCCTGGTATTGATAAAACACTTATCTGAAACAAGGTTCATATCAGACGGCGATGTTAAAAAAGATGCCAAGGACCTGTTTATTACTAAGACGGGTAAAACAAATTGGTCCAGTGGCATGATAAATGCCTCAACAGGCTCAGTGATTATGTAGAGAAATGTCACCATATATGTCTCTTAATTGCCATTTGTACCCTGTGTCTGTTGTTATTAAAGCATTTTTACTTTGCCTTATAAGCTTTTTTTATCACACCTCGTATAATAAGATAGATCTACTGAACTTGATCAAGAGCCGCGATACTATTGAGAATTGATATGCAGAATTAAATTAATAAAACCATAGAAACGTTTTTAAAAAAACCAGTTTTGATGTCGAATTTGTATTAAAATCTCTAATCCAACCACATACCTAGTGATTGAATAGCTTCCATTACATAGCTTTGCAGATGAGATTAGATCTTCCATACGAATAGAATCACGGAATCTTACTTGTTCATTTCTGGACTCAGTAAGATTAGAATTCTGTCCTTTTTATAAGTAAGCGAAAACACACCGAATATTTATCGGGAGAAAATCTGACGGAAAGTGACTACCATAGTATAAGTAGAATCTTTATGTAAGGAATTACCACGTTTAATTATTGCACAGCACTAACTGACTCTGATGAGAGCGGCGTTTTACCCTCAAAATACAGTAAAAATGATAAAAATGAGGCAAATGTTACACCTTGGGTAATTTCTCTTTTTATGCACTTTAATACGATGTCATACAGGAGCTAAGCATAATTTTTGAGAGAAAAGGGATATCCGCCTGATAGAAATCGAACTTAAATCCAGTTTGAATGTTTGAAACGTTCTAGGAAGAAAATATTTTCCCTCGATTTTTTCATGCTTCAAAATTTCTTTTTTACCAAAATGGCATCTATGCTACAAACTATGATTAGCAATCAAATTTTAACCACGAAGCTATTAAACCTTCTTATTTTAATCAAAAAACTATTAAGCCTTATTATCTTTAATCATAAGGCTACTAAGCCTTATTATTTTATTGTAATCATGAGGTTTCTTGCACCTTTTGAATGATGGCTCCCCTTCTCTGTAAATATAGAATGTCTTGTTTTTGAATATTATTACCTTCTTTTATAAGCAAAGAAAAAAAAAGCATTTATCCCTGTTATGTTGTTTTTCATCTGCTTCATATTTCAGCTATGAGCTTAAGACCGCGATTTTTTTAAATATAAAAAAAAAAAAAACAAAAAAAAAACCCGACTTTATTGGACTTGAACATATATTTTTCTAAGATAAAAATAAAAAGGATTCAAAACAAACATTAAATGAAATTCATTGAAACGATATTTATCTAAACATGCTTATTTAATTTTTGTCGACATTTGTAAGACATATACATAAATTTTTTAGTATCTATGGTGCGTAGCTTCGTGATTAGAAAAATTTAATTATTTATTACTTTTCAAGCTACTGAAAACGGGTTACAGAGAAAGACAGCCTGTTTCAGTCATGACTGATTTTTTTCTGTATGGTTTTTAAAAAAATGTCCCTTATGATAAGCAATAATTCAGACTAGTCATTCTGGACTATGTATAGGAAGTATCATAGAAGATTAGCAATTGTATCCCAATCGAGTCCCAAATATCAATAGCAATTACATAAATTACAGTGAAATTATAATATATATGTATGTTATTCGTTGGGTGCTTTACTACCTTACCTTTTTCGCATCTTTACACAAAATCATTGTCTTATGTTCCTTTTCCGAGCTAGAATTTCTGTTATAGGCTTAACCAGAAAACCTTCAGAAGTGTTGTTAAAAACAAAGTTAGTTGTTTTCTCTTAGTTAAAAATATGAAGATAAATGTTTTAGATAAAAAAAAGAAAAACGAAAGTCAAAGCTTGATTTTAAGGAGTCTTGGGTTCGAGTTGTACCCGTTCCACATAAAGCCGTCTCTGCATATGCATTTGTGGTGATATCTTAATAAGCCAGATAACATCTACAGGACATGAGCATGCTTTTGCTCTGTGCTTATGTTACTGGCTTTCAGACCCAAAGGTCACAAATTCTATTCCGAACCAACATTTCCCCTCCCACAATGGTGACCTCGTACGATGAACCTTCATCCTTCATGCAACTGATGTGGCGCCACCTACCCGCAACCGAAGTCGTCAGACTCACTTGACGCAACAATTCACGCACGCTCGCCATAACGCTTGGCCTGACTAAAAAGTTCTCCACTCGCCAAACAAAGATGGGTATAGCGCAGTAGACACAAAAGCTACACACACCAACCTCGCACCCAACAAACCAATTCATCACCGCTCAACAACAATGCATATCGTTCGTCAAACTCACTGGAGGGCGAGTCTGTGGTGATATCTTAATAAGACAGATAAAATCTACGGGACGTGAGCATGTTTTTGCCCAGTGGTTATGTTACTGGCCTTCAGATCCAAAGGTTCCGAGTTCTATTCCGAGACAACATCACCTTCTACATGTTCATAACGTTAATGTTTATGATCACAGGGTAATCCTATGGTGTCATATCTGATGATGTCTGCATTTATATACAAAATTTCAGAGCAATAAACCAAACATTATCCGATATTTTTACGATTTATTTTGATATTTCTTATTTTCATATATAATCGTTTTACATTAAATCAAAATATGCAATGGAATTTTGCAATTGCAGTATTTACTGGTTGTGCTGACACCTACAGTCGCATGTTCAAAGCCAAAACCGGGGAATGCAAAAGAGTTTTTAAAGGACACTCAAAAGCTATTGTCCAATTAGAAGTAAGTTTTATTTAAATGTTAGGCTATAAAATTAATATATATGCTGACGTTGAAAACAGTCTTCGAAAATTTTATATTTATTTAATTGAATTGCACTCAATTAGAGTAGAATAACTAACAAGTAATATAAAAAATGTTTTTAGTTCAATTCCTACATAGGTCACTTAAAAAATATTATTTTAGATTCTTTTTATTAAAAAAAATATTTTTTAGAAATATTATAGAGAAATTTGATTTTCTCAAAAATTGAACTCGCATTCTTCATTTTCACTTGAAAAATACTGAAATATTTGCATTTTATTGATGTTTCTACTGCCTTTTGATTTCAGTTTTCATTAAAAACTGCTAAAACTCTATTTAAAGTATTAAAAACTAATTTAATTAAATTAATTAATATTTTTAAAAACTGTATTAACATCAAGTGTCATCCATTATAAATTTAAAAAATGTATTTGGACTCGAATGGATGAATAAAAAGTATTTTATTAAGTATTGAAAATTTGAACTATATATATATATAATACTGAGCTTAAACAGAATCCACATTCTTCACCATTTAACAATACAAGAATATAACGTGATATTTCATTAAAAAATATATATAATTATTTAAAATTCAATTCAACATTGTAATCTGTGGATGAAAATAAATTTTTAAAAAATTGAAAAACTGTTCACATTTTTTTTTTAATTTTGCGGGAGAAATAAATTTAAATAATTAATTTTTTTAATGTGGCTTTAAAATTAATTTTGCATCATAATATTTTTGGAAATTATCGTGGGAAAATGTCAAGATCTTACTTAATTTTTAAATAATAAAGATTTTAAATAACATTTCAAAAACAAATTGCTTCTAGGTGTGCATTTCCACTTTCCAAAGCATGTACATACTTAATTGGGTATCTCTTGGTCAAACACAAACACACATACTTTGGTCTTTATTAATAGTAGGGATAGAGATTAAATAGCGATATTTCTCACTATAATGAAAATATCAAATGAAACAAATATTACCTTTCATTGTCAAGGATGGAATAGGAATCTTGACTTAAGCCTTCTCTTTTTTTTAAAAATTCAGTGTTGTCTAGTAATTCAATAAAAAAATAAACAATATTCTTTGTATCTAGTTCCGAAAAGATTGTGATTATTGCTCGATTACAATGTAATAGGAAGTTTAGGAAATACGTCTTCGAACCGGAAATATTTTTACAGAGGATTCCTTCCTTAAAACGATGTTCATCAAAGATTTTATAGTGCTAAATCTTTTGATTTAAAACCGATTCTGCTATTTCATTAAAATATCCTGATGAAAAGTGGACGATTTCGTTAGAATATCAGTAAATAATAGCGTTTTTTTAACTTTAAACAACACTTTTGGAAATATAAAAGAAAGCTTGTTTCTTATTGCATAGAAGCAGTCAAATGTTTCTTTGCATAATTTATTTACAAGAAGGCAAAAATGTAGTATTATGAGAGGAAACATTTTGAACAAATCTATCTCTAATTTTTATAATAAACAAGAATCTTTTAACAACTTAAGGTATCCGACTACGTTATAAACACTGGTTATTGACCACATTGGCGATTTTTTTTAAAATTCTTATTATTTCTTGTAATTCTGATTTTTCTCTTCCGAAAACAGTTTATCTTTTCTAAAGAAATGGAAAACCTAAAATATCACCCGTATTTTCACATATTTTTTCAGCTAAAATGCGTCTTTCAAATCTATTTTCTCTAATTTTCTTACAACTCTCTACCGTTAACATGATGCCTCAAGAACTAATAGAGGTATTTTCGTGAACATTTTAGCGTGTGGTTTAAATAATGATGGCAATGAAATGAACCAAAAGTTTTATTGTTAGTGAAATGTTTTTTTTTCATTTATTGGTGTTTTTAAAAAAATTAAGATCTAAATTTATGAAAAAAATACATTTATACGTATATTTTTATCCATAACTTCTTTGCATCTCAAACTGTTTCTTAGATTTTGGTTCATTTTATTCATCCTTATATTCTATAACTTGTGTGCACAGTAAAACAGGAACTGCTGCATTACCAGTTTGTGCAGAGTGTTAACCGTTTTGCTTAAATTTCGTTCGAATTTACTTCATATATTCTTATTTCCCATATATATTATATTTTCAAATATTTTTTGTATTTATAGTGTTTATTATCGACAATACATCCAAAAACCATAAATAGTTTCTAAAAAATCCATTTTTTGTAAAAATTTTCTTTCGACGTAGTCAGATACCTTAAAAAAGTAACGAGTCATATTTATATACTGTATTTGAGTATTTTTGTATTGAATTTGATTTCTGTGTGCTCACATAAACATTTAATCTCTGATTTTACAGCCAGTGTATGACAAATTGTACACCGTATCAGTCGACGGTACCCTTCGTGTTTGGGACACGACTGGAATACTTGAAGACGATCCTGAGGAAATAAGCAAGCAACTCAACTCTGCTTAATGTCAATGTTACATTCAAATTTGTTGATGCAATACAATGTGTGCTCATTTTGGCTGTAAATCACGTAGACCAAAAGGTTCTAAATTCTTTAGACCAAAAGGTCTAAAAAGGTATAAAAATTCTTTAGACCAAAAGGTCTAAATTCTTTAGACCTTTTGGTCTAAAGAATTTATAAATAAAAATACATGGATCAAACTCCAAACTTATTCCGTTTGTATTTATGTTATCGTAACAGGTTTCTCTGTACAGTTGATGGTATAGACTACTTAAGGAAAATTTTATATAATATTTAAATTGTTTTTTGGAATTAGCTATAACCAATAAAAGACTTTCTTCTACATTTTATTTATGTACCATACATTAAAAAAATTTATCTACACTTTACAAATAAATATGAAAACTTTGTTGAAATTGCTTTACAAAAATTGAAATATTGGGACATAGGGGCCACATAAAAACCACAACAAAATAGGATTTGAAATGAAATAAAATAAAATAAAATATGAAATGAAATTTTAAAAATTTGTTTACGGGTAGAGATATATTTGGATTTTGTAGCCAAGTACTGTATAAAAATAATCTCCATATTTCAGTTATTAATTTCTTAATTTAAATTAATTTTAACAATGAAATACCAAATCTTTGGTTTAAAACATCCTCATACCTCCATAAAACATCTCATTAAATTCTACTATTTGTGCTAAAATTATTGATTGAATTTCTAGTAGTTTAATAACTGACACTATTTTATAAACCTGCATAAAACTTTTAACTAATGTATCCGCTCTTGTAAAGCAAATTATAACTTATTATGATGACATCAGAGAATCTGATGTCTTGAAGCGCAATGACTCAGTATAGATCTGGCGATAGCATTGTTGGAGGTTTTGATTCATGCTTTTATACAGGGTGTCTCAAAATTCTTGACCGCGGCTTTTATTTCTTAAATGTTGATCATAGACATATACTGTAAATTACGAATCTGCGTAAAAAAGGGCACCTAATGCTATGAAGTCGATTAAAAATTTCAGGGAATTAAACTTTAAAAAATACAAAATTTAAATTTTTGTGCCGACTCTGTACAAAAATTTAAATTTTGTATTTTTTAAAAAAAATCTCAGCAAGTAAAATGTGCCCCATTTTTTAATAAGGTCATGTTTCAAAATTTCATCCTGAAAATTCTCGAAGATATGTTAAAATAAAGTTGGTGAAGAGACAATCCCAAATTAAAATGCAAATGTTTACAATTTCATATAGATAAAGCTTCGCAGGAATGCATCATTAGGAAATAAAATATGCTTCATATGTTTAATACAAACTTCAAAATCTATGCTTCTAGAAAATTACTTAAAAATTTTACGTCATGAATTACAGAATATAACCTAAAAATAGCACAGTCAATGAATTTGTTTATAAAAAAACTTACGTAATCTTTCCTTCAAATTATTATTTCAACAAATTTTCCATATCTTTGAACAAATAAATAGCAAAATTTTTAATTATTTATTCAACCATTACTTTCTTTGTTAATTTTTGTACTATCCTTAAAGCACAAACATCCGACATGATTTTTCCAATTTGCAAACTCTTATCCAGACATAAACGAAAAGTGGTTTAAATCAGCATTTATGTAATATCTTATCTTTGAGAATTTTCATGGTAAAATTCTGAAATTTTGTACTTGATCTTTATTAATAATTGGGGACACATTTTAATCATTGGGAATTTTTTGTAGGGGTATGTACTTTAGGGTAAGAGTATGCATTAAAATTTTGTATTTTTTAAAGATTAATCCCCTGAAAATTTTAATCGATTTCATAACATTTTGCACTTTATTTATGCAGCTTTGCAATTTAAGTATATGTCTATCATTAAAGTTTGTGGAATAAAACCCGCAGTCAAGATTTTTGAGATACCTTGTATATATATGTTAAAATTCTTCCTAACTTGTGTGTGTAAGTTCTGTATGTGTACCTGCAAATAAATAATCGCTATATTAATTCACACTTTTTACTAAAATCATTAATTACTCATACTAGTCATCACTGTTTTCTCATTAAATTTGGATATGAAATGTAAACTTTTTGGAAAAAAACAACTTTTAAAATCTATTTTAAAGTGAGGCATTAATCTTGATTACAAATCTGTGATATTTTGTACAAACTTTTTTCGCATCTATTTTCTAAATGCTACATAAGAAAATTTACTTTTTTTAGGTAATTAGCTGAAAGAAATTTGATTATTTACGTCGAAATGTTGATATAATAAAACAAAAATTTTCAAAATAAAAAACATGTATTAACTTTCATATATCATCAGACAGCTCTCACACGAGGCCAACTATTGCGCGCAATGGAAAATCACGCCTTCTTCAGGAACATCACGTGGTTGCAATGAGTCAATGACAACTAGTTATCCAGATGAGACAATCATTTCCTAGGGTCACGTGATGTTCCTAAGGCAGGAGTGACCTTCCATTGCACGCAATAGTTGGCCCCGTGTGAATCCTGACGCTAAATATTTCTTATAAAATATATTTATTTATTTATAACGCTACATGGCAAGAAATTGAGCTCATTACTAACTATCTAATGGCAACAGCCAAATATAAAAAAACATTATTCGCATTTTCGACTGCTTCATTCATTGAACTTTTTTACAGCTCTAATAAATCAAACGCTTCGCTTAACCAATCAATGAATTGTAAAACATTATTAGAAGTGTTCTGGGGTCGATCATATTTTAGCCCACCTTTGGTGAATAATAAGAATTTTTTGGCGAAAGGTAAGAATTTTTTTTCTTAACCTTTTAATTCAAATACTTTCGATTTGGCAAGATTTTGAAAAAGTCACCAGAGGTGGGCTAAAATAGGATTTTACCGTGTTCTGATTATAATTCGTCATGTCACCAAAGATGACATTAAGGATGAAGAAATAAGATGTAAAAGTAATCAAGCAAAAAGCTGAATTAAGTGCAAAAATATTCATAGCTGCTACCAGATAAATAATCGTGGTAAGAATTAAAATTAATGAATTGTTTCTCAGCAGGCATCGTGCCAATCATCCCAAAACTCGCTAAAATTCTGCAATCCTAATAAACAACATTTAGAGTTGCGATAAAAAATTGTCACGATTATATTTGGCGTGAAATCGTTCCATATCGTTTCAGTTTTGGCGCCGCATATTAACTTTGTCTAGTCATAATCGTTATGAGTTGCCTACTGAAATTGATACTCATATCTGTTAAAACAATTCTCCTATAAAAATGTATTCTGTATTATCCTAAGACTAAAAAAATGATCTATTTAATTATTTGAATTTCATTTTCGCAGAATTTTTCTTTTCACTTTAATACTTTTTACTTTTAATTCAGTGTGACGTATTATTTAAAACAATTTCTTTATGGGATTCAAACACTCCGGCGTGTATTTTTGCCAATCGTTCAATTCGCAGCAGAATTTTCACTATCATTTTTATTTATTACTGCATTTTTTTTATTTACAGTAAACTATTTTAATTGAATTCCTGTGTTTTATAGTCTGTGCATTCTGGAGGTTCGATCACGGGACCATTGGGTTCGTAGCCGCTTGACATAGCCCCTAGACAAAACTGTACACTCCTGTCTGGAAGTTAATATGTGGCTTATTAATTTACAACCACAAGTCGCTTCAAATTACAAAATGGAATGTTTTTTTAGAAAAAGTGTATCCATATTAATAATTTGACAGCCTAGTGAATCAATAATCTTGGCGAATAAACTTGTCGCCAAAGGTGACTAGTTTCTAAAAAGTTGAAAAATCGGCAAACCTTGGATTATTGTGTGTAGTGTCTAAAATGAAATAGAAATTGAACATTAGAAAACCAACTGCATTAAAACATATTTCGAATTTTTGCATGGAAATAGATAAGACATGAAACTCTTTTCAAATCTTGTGCTCTGTAAGAACACAGACACTTTGAAACAGTTTAATACACAGTAAAAGCTCCTTATTAGCGCTTCCTTCATTCGCGTTTTTACTATTCGCGGGTTAAAAAAATACGACCCAATTCCTGAATTCGTGACCAAAAATTTCTTTATTCGTTTATCTAATAAGTACATACATAATAATAAAAGGATTCCAACAGGTATCCAACCCAATATCCTTTGCAAATGCTGTCAAATGGACTAATAAAAAAGTAAAATAGATCTTATTACAACTTTGTCTAAAGTATGTTGTTAAATGCAAACTGTAAACATAGCCGAAATCGCGAATGGAATGGAACGAGATGGGTTCGAACTGATAGAATCAAGTGACATTCAGGAATTGCTTGAATCGCAAGAAGATCTATCTGAAACCGACTTGGAGGAAATGTTAAATTCACAGCCCATTGAAGAAGAGGCTTCAACAATCACTGGAAACGTAATATTTAATTTGAAAAATTTTAGTGAAGGTTTAAGAATGGTCAATGAGCTTTGCGATTTCTTTATGAACATTGATCCGTCCATGGAACGAAGTCTTATTTTTAAGAGGTAAATTGCTTATGCGACTGCTGTGGATCAGTCTGAATTGAAGGAGCTTTTAAAAACTCCCAAGCAAAAGAAAATTACAAAATTCTTCAAACCATTGCCTAAGCCTTAAGATAATTAATCAAAATGTGCAAAAAGTTCAATTAAATTTATTACATATATATATATATATATATAATTCTGTCACTTAGGAACGTATCCCATATAAATTACCATTCCGTATTCACGGTTTCTGTATTCGCGGCATATTTTTGGAACATATACCCCGCGAATAAAGAGTTTTTACTGTACAGTCATTTTCGCACCCCAAAAAATAGTTTATCGCCAAATTTTAGAGAAATAGTCGAATGTGGCTCAAACGGCAGCAATAACGAAACAGTAGCAAAAGCATCACTAAAAAAGTGACAAAGCTATAAGTTCGCCAAATGACTGTATAGCAAAGCTTAGCCAACACTTCTTATTACAAATCATACAAACTAAAAGTTTTAAACGATAAAAACAGGCTCAAAGGTCTCAATAACAATATATTATGCAACGAAGCAATTCTTTAGAACAGAGATAACCCAATCAACACGGAAATTCCATGCGAGAAGAGAGGGGAGGAAATAGTTCATTCTTTTGAAGGATGGCTGCACGATTTTCTATGAATAATGGATTTTGATGAATGGATTCTTAAAATTAAAGATAATAAACAATAGAACTAAATAAGAATTGAAGAGGCTATTGATTAATTAAACTTATTTACACAAAGGAAAACATAAACGCATAACATAATGAAGATATCAGCACCGTATTTTTCATGTAATTAGTTTCGCTGATTGAAGTTCGGAAAAAATCACGCAAAAGATGATGGATCCGAATGAATGAATGATGGTTGGTTCATTCTTTCAACTTCTGGTCCGGCATTTCGCTATTTTAGGCATGCAAAGAAACAGAAGGCTGCAGATGATGGATATACCGCACATCAGATAAAACATGTAAATGTAGGAACCTATATAATCTCGGAAATAGCCTGAAATAGAGAGAATGGAATTATGTACAGGCATTAATTCAAATTGGGTTTAAGAAATTAGACACTGTCTGTTGTAACGGTGATCAAGAAAATTGTCAAGAAAAAATGCAGCATAATTGGGGATTTTAATCGTCCTCAAACTACACAGCATATGATTCGTACGTTCAAAATGTTTCATAATAAATAATAATGCACTTGAGTATATTTTTATTGTTTGTTGAACCTTGTTTTGGCGCTTTTCGGTAGCCAATAAAACCAAATTGTAACAAACGTTACATTAAGGTATCAGACAACGTCAAACACGCTGGTTATCGACCATATTAGCAATTTTTTTTTCATTGTTATATCTTATATTTCAGAATTTCCTCTTTTCAAAACAGTTTATTTTTTCTAGGTAAAGGAAAGCCTGACCTATAATCCAGAGGAATTTTAATTAAATTCTGTTTTTCAGCTAAAATTTGTCTTCAATAATCTGAGAACATTAATTTTCATAAAAATTCTGTACCGTTAACATGATAACTTTGAGTTTCTAATCCAAAATCCACAAATTACAAGGTAAATAATCTCTTACCTTTGCTGCCGCGGGTTCATCGATAAAACATCTCTGTAAATATGGTTTGAAGAAAAAGAGTGCAGTTTCGGTATAATCCTTTTTTATTTCTTCTAGGGCACAGACATAATATGATTATGGATAATATTTACATGCATTATTTACAACGCGCTTATACGATCATTAATTTGGCCATCCTCCGACGTTTTAGCAATACGTCGGTCTCATACAAAATCTCTTATGCATCTGAACATCTGGAGGAAGGAATATCTACTGACGTCAGCAGAGCGCGTGGGCGCCAAAAGTTATAACATATGAATCTGCTGACTCAGTTTTCCAACAATAACTCAAAAACTAATGTAAGTATTTACATAGAAATTTCAGGGTGCCTTTTAAATAATAAGGGCAATGAAATGAACCAAAAGTTTTGTAATTGGTGAAATACTTTTTCATTTATAGGTGTTTTCAGAAAATTTATGCTGTGAATGTATGGAAAATATGCATTACTTATATATACGTATACATATGCATATACGCATTTTTTCAACCATAAATTCTTTGTATCTAAAAATGTTTCTTAGATTTTGGTTCATTTCATTCATCATTACACTCTATAACTTGTGTACAAAGAAAAATAGGTTTGTTGCATTACAATTTTGTGTAGAGTGTTAACCGTTTTGGTTAAATTTCATTAAAGTTTACTACACATTTTCCTATTTCTCAAAATATATTATATTTTCAAATAATGTTTTTGTATTTATAGTGTTTATAATTGACAATACACCTAAAAATCAAAAATAATTTTTATTAAATCCAATTTTTCAAAAACTTTTTTTCGAACGTTCGTAAAAAAAGTCTCTGGGCGAAATTAAAATATTAAATGATAGCTTTTTCTACAATTAAAGATTATTTCTTCATGTGTAGCTATTATATTTGAAATGCAAACTCTTTAAATCAGATGGAGTGGTCTCCCAAAATTTTTCTCGCATATTCTTTCACAGAACTGCGTATAATAGTTACGAACTATTAACCTTTAACTTGAATTTAACATTTTTACTAAATATATCGCGTAATCCTGGCTCAGTATTTGGCAATCGATCCTTGCAATGCATTAATAGTATCCACATTGTGTTTTTTGTGTTAGAATTTGTATCGAATTCCTCTCAACAGACTGAAACAAAACTTTGACATCAAGACTTCACTTGTAGTCACAAAATCTCGTATAAATTTGATACATTTAAATCTTTGAGCTTTTTCACTATCGCTTTTACATGTTTCTGAAAATGCAGAAGGGTCGACTGTGAACCTCATATTGAATTTGCAAACAACATTTTATTGGTGTTTGAGTTATAGAAATTACACATGTGTACCGAATGTAATATATCTAACTCTCAACATTTTGTAGTTATCGTGTTAAATTATATTCGAATTACAGGGCAGATAGATTTCCTCTGAGTAGATTTTGCCCAAAATTTGATAGAAATCTGAAAATTTGAAACAAAGACCTATGCCAAATTTCATCAGTCTGGCTCAAAAAGTTTTTGAGTTATCTTCATAGATAGTCAGAACATTTTCCAAAAATGTCTTTTCCGAACTTCAGGGGAGTTTTAAACACGGTAGAGATTCTTCAAAATCTTGACTTCGAATTTTTTAAAGATTACAATGCTTTTACTATAAGAAAAAGTAAAAAAAGTAAGACGACATTCAGATATTCCCCAAGTGTTTTTTTATAATTATCCTCACAAAATGCATTATTGTCAAACTTACTTTACACTTTAATGGCCACCGAAAGGAAATTTTCCTTTGTTAAAAAGAATGACAAATAAAAAGTATGCATTTTTTACATGAAAAGTGACTAAGTCAAATGCAAGCAGGGAGATATTTATCATTTTCAAACTAAATACAATAAGGACGAAACGTTGTTATGAAACTTCAGTTTCTTGGAATTATTATGAATTAAAAGACTATTTGCAAGCATTTCATAAAGGCTCTAGTGTTCTAAGTGTACAAAATAAAATTATGAAAAAATTCGAATTCGAAATTTTGACAAATTTCGAAGTTTTAGAGCTCTTCGAATCCTTAAAACATAGTTTTGGAATTGTATTTGTGTATCGCTCTAACCGTCTGTCTCAAAAAAACGTTAAACTAGAGAGATGAAATTTGGTTTACAGTCTTAACATAAAATTTGTGATTGTTTATCAGATTTCGCATGAAATCCATTTATAAGAAGTCTTGTTATCCGAGTAGGGATAAGCAAATGTCTGTTGGTCACTCTATTTATCACAAACATAAATCATAAACGCCTTGACCTATGTAAATGAAATTTCTTATTCCGTTTTTAAACTATTTATATAGAAGGCTGTTCAAATATAAGATAGCACAATAGCTATAAAACGCAAAGAACTATATTTGCTGCAAAGATTCAATATCTTCATTAAATTTTAAAAAAAGATCAAACAAAAGGCTAATTAACAGTCGATCTATACACGCTATATGTGAAACCGATAATTCAAAAATGTTAAAACTTAAATTAATAGAATGACACCTTTTTCATCGTGTAAGAAAAAAAAATTGGACAGCTGCTCTTGTATGTATTTTTAATCCTTCTCTTTGCACAATAACGAGATAATAGTAAATTTTAGCTCGATTTTAGCTACGACTTATCATCTAAGATGTGTTCATTATGGTTTAGGAACAAGTAATTAATCAACTAATTTGAAAGTTACATCAATTTATTTTTATATGAAATTAATTTTATGATTGTATATTTCTTTAAAAAAATTCTTCTTATATTATTTAATTTGTAGAGTTTGAATAACATTTGGTAAAAAATTTTCCGACTGTTAAAGTTCATGCAAAAATGCTTTAAAAGTTCTAGGGAAAAAATCTAATGTCTATTAAATAGTTATCTGTAATATTACAGTCATTTTTTACATTTTAAAACGGTGGGAAAAATAAAATTTGTGCTAATAGGAGTTCATTTAATTTTTAATTAATTAATCAAAATTTGAAATTACTTCTCCAAATCAGAAAACAAAACCGCTTAATAGATAACTAAAGATTCGAATTTGCAACCATTCGAGCAGCAAAATTTTGGTAACTCTATTAAAAAAACCATTTAAAAGCTGATAGTTTAGGAATGATAAAAATGGGGCGTTACATGATAAAAAACGTGTTTTCATTGTTGGATAGTGTTTAAAAAATAATGAACGTTTGGCGGCCGGTGTTCAAAAACATGAGATTCTGCCCACCAATTCTTGTGATTTAACACCACTGGATTTTTTCAATGTTGTTATTTGAAGACATAGGTTTATGGGAACAAGCCCACATGCACGTGTGCATTTAAGGAACAAGTTCAGCTTAGCATCAACAAAATTCAGCCACATTTATGTAAAATGGTGAAGGAAAATTTCTACAAAAGAGTGCGTATGTGCCAGCAAAGTGGTATAAACTGTTTGTTATGTGAATTATTCTATACATAACCCTATCCAGTGAACTTCACGATTCAATAAAAATATAACAATTTAAAGAAAAAAGATATATTTTTAGTTAATTCAAAGCTTACGCTATCCTGTTTTTCTATCGTGTAACTCTACAATTTTGCCAACACTAAACTATCAGCTGCCAAATGGTTTTTTAATACGGTTTCCAACACTTTACTGCACAAATGATAGCAAATTCAAATCTTGCTTCAATTTTGTGATATCCTTTATATCTATATAGAAACTGATAGCTCTAAGAATGATTGTCTGCCTTCTTTAACACCGATATATATATTAGATACATAAATTTCATTTTATAAGTATGAATATCATGTTCCGATACTTACCAATTAACGGAGACGTTGCGAAACTAACTGGCACATATAGAAAACCTATTGACGATATTGCCACAGTCTGTTTAGTTTTGTCTATGTATTCTGCTATTATTCCGGGGAATATCGGGGCCAGTGCCCCTAGAGACAGTCCTTCCAGTATGACACCAAAAGCCAT
This sequence comes from Argiope trifasciata, assembly GCA_026543055.1. Classification (NCBI taxonomy): domain Eukaryota; kingdom Metazoa; phylum Arthropoda; class Arachnida; order Araneae; family Araneidae; genus Argiope; species Argiope trifasciata. The sequence goes on along the minus strand of JAPMOQ010065000.1, from coordinate 664,567 downwards.
CATCGTATAACTGGTAGAAAACGCTAGAAGAACAAAACTTGCTGCTGACACGCAAAAGCACACGGCTGTGAAGTGCGCCTTCGATAACATACCGGTGTCTATAATCCAGCCAAGGGAAAGACTACCGGTCATATCACAAACAGAAAAGGCCATCAACAGGTATGCAGAATCTTCGACGGGAATGCCTTTGTCCAGGCCGTAGTCAACAAGAATTGTTGGTGTAACAACAAACAAGAAGGTAGACAAGGCTTCCCCAATGCAGAGACTAATATACACAGGATCTTTAAATATAGTTATATCATGGAGCCAAGACTTTTTGCTCTCTTCATCTTCAAGGATAGAATTGGATGGATTGCCTTTGCTATTATCTATGGATGGCGATTCATTTCTGGAATTGAGGGCATTGGAATTATTATTAGAAGCAAATATTCCATTTCGTCTTTTGACATGTTTATAAAATTTTGTATCATATCTCTTTGAAATAGATAAAGATTCATCGCAATCAGCAGTTTTAGGAAGATTGCTCGGATTTAAAATTTGATCCAAATTGTGTTTTGAATCTTTTGTTCCATTTTTACCTGCTTCAAGTGATGATGGTTCAATAGTTTTAGATATTGGTTGAGAGTTCGTTTTCTTCGAAGAATCTTTCAGATGTTCACATTTTATTCCATGTCTAAATTTCAGATTATTATTTGATTCCTTATCCTCTATCAAATGGTTAATTACAGAAACATCAGTTATTTTCCTAGTGCCATCATTAATATCGATGATGTTTGATGATGTTTCTGTATGCATTAATGAATAATAGGGAATAATCCTATACCCCAAACCGACGATAACATCATTAGTTTCATATTCCTTCATTGGCTTATTACCAAACGTAATTTGACTTTCAGGCTCAGAATTAGTAATTTTGAAACCAGGTTTTTTCAGGAGAATAGCTGCTGCTAATCCATTTAGTATCAACCCAGCTAAAATTAAGTATGTTCCTGTCAAGCCATAAGTCTTTAACAGGAATTCGGTTATCGGTGTGAGCACGAACCCAGACAATGACGAACCCGCGTAAGTCAAGCCATAAACTTTTGTGGTATATTTCTTAAAGTAGAGATTCACAACTTGAGGTATTAAACAGGTTGCGAAGCCTGCTCCCATTCCTGCAAAATAAGTTATTACATATAATTAAAATTCCTGTCGAATAATTATTATTGGAAAATCAAAAAAACATGCTACCCGTTTTATTACCATGTATGACTCCCCACAAAATGGTTACCACAACTATATTTTTGGCAAATATGCATGCTCCAACTCCAATAAATGCCATGCAACATCCGAGCATGATAACATAGCGAATTCCTATTCTCCGAGCAAGGAATCCTGACATAGGACCTAACGTATTAGGAAAAAAATTGGATATTTTTAAATATCGATTTAAATAGACAATATATTATTAAAATTAAATTTGTTTATCTAAATTATACATTGCCATGCGTAAATATGAATTTTGATGGACGCTTAATTTTGAAATTTATTATCATTTTGAGTGATATCAGTTTCCGTGATAAGGAATATAATAGTTTTAAAAATCCAACATAGTGGGAAATATATAAATGAATATTAGACAACAATTAAAAATTATCTTTGCTAATTAAATTGAAGAAAATATTAAGTACACGATTCATTTCAATACACGTACTGCCGATTACCATTTTAAATAAACCCTTTATTAAAATGCTAATTTTAATTATTTTTAAATAAAGAAATTTTCACCAAAATTACTTGTTTATGTCTATAACTTTAAACATTTATAATACCATATTTCCTGCCATTTATTTTTATAAACATTATCAATCATGCCTGGCGCTTATATTGCGTTGAGGCAGTTGGAAGTAATGAATAAGTAGCATCAAGCAAATCGATTACAAATTTTGCTTTAACTGAAATGATCTGAAAGATATTGTATGTATAATAAAATCAATGAATATAATGCCCTTTGTTTTTAAAATTACACTTTAATATTTACACATTTTTTGTGAAACACAATTTGTAATTCATACGTAAAAATGTGGCTATAAAGCATATAAAACTCCTTAAATAATAAATATAAGTTGCATATTGCAAGAATATGACAATTAAAACTGAAAAACAGTTTGAAAACACCAAACGATATTCTTTCTGCTCTTTTTGGAGGAAGATTAATTGATTAAAAGTAAGAAACCAAACGATAAATTAGTAGCGCCATATGAAAGTGAAGTCAATTCAATAAAAACGCTGAGCAATGTCTGAAATGTGATATCTGTCATTAATTTGAAGAAGTCTTTGTAGCTAAATCAACAACATTAACCCTGTTGTCATCTACCTTGTCTATTTATTAATTAGATCCTGCGATTCTGTTAATATTACCAAAATAGACAGAGGACAAAGAGGTTGAAAAAATTCCTAAAATGATTTTTTTTTTGACGAATATACTATTTTTTATATGGCAACATCTAGTTTGAAAAAAATTAAAGAAAAAAAATTTCATTTTAATCCATTACATTCTAAAAAAAACTGTTTTACTTTTATTTTTATCACCATAGATGTTCTTATTATCGATTTATAAAGTTTTTCTTTGAAATTTAGATTATCTTTGTATACTCTGGTTACAAAATGATCTGGTTGACAAATCTTAAATTGTACGTTTCTTTGACGGAGGAAAACAAAAATAGTTTTTTTCAATTGAAATAATCACTCACCCGACACATACCTCATGGTGACAGCGAACACATATGGGAACGATGAACTTTCCCGATCAACATCGAATAGTGACATCGTCTCCACGAATAGCAGTCCAGATATTCGGGTCATACCATACATCAGAAGATACAACACACAGCACCCCGCAGCCACAATCCAGCTATGAAGACCATCTGGTCCGTCAGCTTTCATATTGCTTGGTTCAACCTAAAATAAAGACAAATTATTTATATATCAAATCATCATAAAATTATTTAACGATATGTTCTCAAGAATATATAAACAGTCAATTATTTTACAAGTTGTTTAGAAATTTTTGGAAGATACGTCATGCATATTACAGAAGAAACAATACATAAAAAAATATGTTTTAATTTTTTACAAATCACCACAAATCGCATTGTAAAATATTTTATTTCTAGATATTCTCTTTTTTTTTCTTTCAAAGTATACTTGTAGTCAATATTATTTACAATATCGCGAACGCAAAAACAAAAAATGCATCGAATAATAATAGTTTAGAGAGCGTGCGTATAAATGCAAGGTTAAAATCGATTTTAATGTGCTCGCCGCGTCACCAAAGATAACCAATACTGCCAATTCGTCAAAAGTAAGAAATCAAGGTAACTGCCAAGATTAACAATTTATGATTAAAATTGCTAGAAAAACTACTCGTCTTGCTGTTTTGGTATATCTTACTTGTCTACAACCTGTCACCCCATTACCATTGGACGAGTAGTATCAATAGGATTTGCTGCGATCAACTGCTGGTGCATTCACCATCAGCTACGCCGGCAACCAATTCTACACAAATGACATTTTCTTAGGACATATCGCATATCTCCTTTTTTGCCATAGATACACAATGTCGAAAAAAATCATGCATTAAAAGTCATTTAACACTGTAGCTCTTTATTGTTCACAGCGGTTGACCATCAGCCACAAACATCAGGCAAAGCTCGATCACTTCATCTCACCAACACCTGATGAACCGGAGAACTGAGATCCATAGCACCTTCGTTATTATCCCTAATATCCATTCCACTATCCGGTTGGTTTTCACTAAACTAATGTGCCCTATAATATTAGCAACTGATTTTTCTAGATGTAATCAAACCAAACTAACTCTGGGACTCTCACCAAACTAAATGTATTTACTTCCTCATTCACTGCTCATTTATAGGACTTGATATTCACATAGACATTCACCCCTGACATCCCAACAGCTCAGCTTTACGCTTGAAATACTCGTCAAAGAGACAGTTGGGAAATTACTATCCACAAACATGGCGAAATAGGGCTTTCCCATTCTCCTGGGGGTATGAAACTCAGATGTGACATCTTCTGTTCCTTTTTAATCCTTCAAGAAAAAGTTTATTTCCTCATTGTACACTAATTATCAAATCGTGTCCAAACAATCAAGTGACACCTAATTTGCGGCAACTATTCTTATATACTACCGAATTAAGTTTATTAACATTATCCAAACCTACTGAATTACAGAACTGCTTTTCTTGAAGATTTTCACCACCCATAAACAAATAAGCTTGAAATCTCCATTCACACATGTAAGAGAAATATCTTTCTCATCCTCTTTTGACTTAGTAACTGCTTTTGTGAGTGGACCTGGGTCACTAATTTGAAGTCAGCCTATTTTCAACTAAGTCAACCTTAGCTCAACTTCAGATATTATCTTTACTTTAATCTCAAAAATCTCCCTTTCAATTCTGCATTTGAAAACAACCTTGCAGTCACCGTTCCACGTATAGAAGACATAGTTCAATTCCACATATAGAAAATATAGTTCAATTCCACATATAGAAGACATAGTACCGCTGTTTGGACCCATAACTAAATACAAATTACAGAAAGTGGACAAAAATTACATTTCCACATCTGCATGAAGCTTTAAATCTAACTCGAGTGTGTGTCTACTATCTATACACCACAAAAAAGATGAGAAAGGGAAAGATCCCTCTTTCTCTTTCTTTTTGATTTCCTATGTACCTTGGGATCGAGACATCCTAACTGCCTTAAAGGAGGTGAGCCCCTAAGAACTGGATTACCATATTGATGACAAACTGAAGTTAAGGTTTAAAAGTCTATCCCAGTTAAATGTAGCTTTTAAAACAATGAAAAATAACTTTTTAAAACATAGTAAAAAATATTTTATTAAATCTAAAGGATAAGACACAGATTTTTCACCTGTCTTAGCAAAATTGTGCCAAACTGTAAAATAATTCCCTAAATATTAATGAAAAAAATGCAGTTAGATTAACATAATTGGTAATTTACTGCTGTAAAGAAAAATACATTTTTATAATTGTACTGTGCTCTTTAATTTAATCAATATTTAGAAGAAGTTATTAAATTTTTTAAATGAATTAGAATATTATTGGAATAAGAAAAACGATCCAGTATTCAGAATTTTTTTAATTCTGAATTCTAGTAAAAGCCTAGCAAAACTGGGATATCAGAATTAGCTCTGAAATCTTTAATTCAAGAAACGAACAATACAGTGCTCAGGAATTCCATAATATAAAGCCAAGTTGCAAGCATTTTTTCTGTAATGTAATTTCACTTTTTATTCCTCATATAAACTGTGCGCATAATTAGTAAAAATCTCTCTTCCTTAGATTTCAAACACAAAAAAACCCCACAAAAATAACATTTTAATAGACTAAGAAAAACGGCGTGAATTTCATTGCAACAACAACTGGGAGAAATTTATTTTTAAAAAATTATTGTCTAAATTCATGAAAAAAATGGATAACTATTAAATTGATATCAGAAAAATTACAATTTTTCTAATAATAATAAAATTAAACTTTTCCTACATGGAAAAATAATTTTTTTTAAAACTATATAATGAAATTAAACTTCACGGATAACATATTCTCTACAAATTTATGATCTTTCAATTAATGATTTAAAAACTTTAAAATAGATTAAAAATCAAATTTGTGGTGTAATATTTGCAAAAGTGATGGAGGAGGTATATTGAAATTTTCCTTAATTTTTAATAAAGTTTTAAAAAAATTTGTTTGGATATGCACTTTCTAAGATACACTTGTGGCACACTTACTCTCTATCCTCTGGATCATCCATACACATACAAACACAAATTCAAACAAACAAACAAATACCTTTTTGATAAGCAAAGGTAAAAAACAACTACTTAGTTTTACATCTTTTTTGTTATTTAAGGCATAACTGATATAACTTCAGTCATCTTTTTCATTAAACGATTTTATAGGAAACATTTGACTTTCTGAGGTAAAATTTAAAATAATTAGTAATAATAAAATTTAATATAATAAAACATTTTAAGACACACAAAAAAGTTATTTTGGGCTATATATTTACATTTTTTTCACCAGTAATTAATTGACAAAATTCACGCAATTAGCAAACTTAAAATCAATTGTACTGCATCTTTAAGAAGAATTTCAGAACGTTTAAAGAACATTTATAATATTCATGTAGAACAATCAATTAAAATGAAGTAGTATTAATAATTAATCAATAATAATAATAACAAATAATATGCTAGAAATCCTTTTTTATTTTTTTTCAGAACATTCAATAAGAATATTGAAAAATTCAAATCATTTCATGAACTTTAACAAAGTATTTTATAAACTTTTATAGGAGAGTTAAAAACACACAGAAAATATTTTAATTTTAAAGTAATACTTAGACTTACTTAAAATTTCTTTTACTTTCGATTCATTGACAAATTCTACTCAAATAATAAGCTTCAAATCCGTTTTTACGAACAATAAATTTCTCTTTTTTTCCATAAAGTTTGAATTGCCACAACTGATGGATTCCAGTGCTGCATTAAAATCGCAAGTCACAGCTCTGATTAAAATTGTGACTTCTTTTAACGTATCTTTAGCTTGCTCATATCACAGTAACCGAAAACAACCTTCAGTTTATATGTTTGCTTTCTTTTAAGGCAATTACTCAGCGAAAAAAACTCAAATTTCATACCATTAAAAATAACAACAGATTTCTAATATAGAAAGTGATAATTAAGTTGTAATCTTGCGTATTCTTTTGTTTATTTCCGTGAGAAATAAAAATATTCATAAGCAAAAGGATTATACAATATACAGGGTGTTTTAAAAACCTTGACCTCCGCTTTTATTCCGTAAATATTGATCATAGACACATACTGTAAATTGTAATGTTGAGTATAAAAAGATGGAAAATGTTATAAATTCGATTGAAATTCGTAGGGGATTAAATTCTAAAAAATACAGAAATTAATTTTTTATACGGACCCCATACAAAAATATTCCCAATGCGAAAAATGTGCCCCATTCTCTAATAAAGTATGTACAAAATTTCAGAACTTAATCACTAAAAGTCTCAAACTACATAAATACTGACATAATCCACATTTCGATTTCCTGGATATGAGTTCGTAAAGAGAAAAAATTATATCGGAGATTCGTGTTTTAGATTAAGCGAACTTAATTTAGATATTACGAATTGTAGAAGGCAAGCATACGATAACGGAGCAACATGAAAGATAAGTATAAAGGTGTACAGATTATAATACTTTCTTAGGGAACAAAATTTGACACATTTTTAAACGAAGCAGAAGTAATAGCATATAATTTGAACATTTCAGAAAATTTCCCTATCAAACGAATTCGAAAATGGAAAAGATTATATTCCAAATTAGCAGAAGACGAGGTTATAAAAAACCCGTTCGAGGAATTTATGTGTTATTTTAACACTGTAATTGATACTGTTTTTGTAGAAAGAGAAAATAGATTTAAAAGTATACCGAATATTATTTCTGATTTCAAATTAGTCATCGACTTAAAAATTTTAGAAAAACATGAGTTAGAGATATGTCCCAAAAACCTTGTTAAGTTTTATAACAAAGATGTGGATGAAAACCTAACCCAGGAAATTTGTTTGCAACGGGATTTGATTTTAAATGAAAGAGATGAAAAAATCGCACAAGACATATTGCAATACATATTAAATAATAATTATAATGAGCTATTTCTAAATGTATTAAAATTGTTCTTTACGTTGTCATTTCCTTAGCAGTTGTTGAGCGCTCGTTCAGCAAATTAAAATTAATAAAGAATTATTTTCTTTCAAGCATGGGTTCAGAAAGCTTAAATGCGTTTGTTTTATTAAGAATTTTAAAAAATTGAAGAAAATTGTAATTTTTTGAAGTAATTGATAAGGTGCGCCAGATAAACTTACTTATTTGAAAAAAATTCCTGAACGGTAAGTTGGGTAGGTAGAGGGGTGATAGGTGGTGCTACTGAAGGAGAAAATTCCCAAGTTTGTTTCTATCTCTAGTCAGTTACCATCATGCTCTGGTCTAGAGAACAGAGGCCTTAGCCGTCGAGAGTTTCTTTTCTGACGGTCGCTCATTTAAGCGATCGCTTTGAAATTCCTCCTCCTAGTCCCGTTCCTGGCCATAATTCGATTCGGTCGTGGGTTAACTCATTTCGGGAGTGTCACTAAACTCGGAAATGGACATCAACAGACCACCAGAACTCCGAAAAATATCGGAAAAAGTGAGGCAGTCAATTCTCCGGCGTTCGGCTCGCAAACACGCAGCTGCTCTGGGAATTTCAGAACACCACTCTTCGACGAATTCTCCATCAAGACCTTCCATTTCATCCCTATAAATTGGCTGTTGTGCAAGAATTAACTGAACGCGATTTTGTTGCCCGTCAAAATGCATGTGAAATGCTGTTTCACAATCTGCCTGAAGACGCGGTCGTTTTTTTCAGTGACGAGGCTCACTTTGAAATTTCTGGTTTATGTCGATTCACCACGAACAATAGCTCACTTCAAGAACAACATTAGCGACGCCATTGCCGACATACGGATTGATATGCTGCAAAGAGTGGACACAAACTTCAAAAATCGACTTTATCAGGGTATGCATAATGGGGCTCGCCATTTAACCGAAAACTGTATGAATGTAACTATGTAACTATTTCAAAACTGTATGAAAAAAATTAGGATATTGTATTCTCAAATAAAAAAATAATTAAAATAATAACTAAAGTACTTTTGTTTTTATTGACCTTTCAAATAAGTAAGTTTATCTGGCGCACCCTATTAACGAAAACAGAATCACACAGTAAATAAATATGCATTAATAATATGTGTTTGTATATTTTTTTTTTTTTACTTCACAAAAAGTAGGGCCCCAAATGGCTTTTTGCAACCTGTGAAGACCATCTCTAAGACATTTGGCCCGAACAGATTTAACGCGCATCTCACCTGCATACACAATGGTTCTTCGGGTCTCGAACCTGAAACCGTCTTGCTCCAAAACCGAGACCTTACCACCAGACCACCGCGTTCTCTGTAGCCTGCCACGATATAACATATCAAATTTGATATATTTAAGCCATTGCTTCTGAATTATCTTGTTTACATGGTTCTAAAAGTACAGGTCGACAGATGGTCAACTCTTTGTGGAATGTGACTCAAAAATTTAATAGGTGTCTAGATTATAGATATTAAATATGTGTATCGAATGTTATAAATATCTCTCTCTTCATTTTGTAGTTATCGTGTTAACCATAGAGCTGGGATACTGATAGAGGAAGTGCAACCCTACTTTCGTGTAGGACAAGATAAAATCACGTGACTGTGGGACAGAATTTGTGTTAGCTGTAACCACATTCTCCGTTCCCCATTATATTTCAATGGCAGATTTTTTCCCGCTTTTAACCGTTGGAATTTAAAACTTATTTAAGCCATGATTACCTATTGCTGTGTAATTGGATGCAAAGAAAAAGCTTCTAAGGATAGTCCTTTATCATTTCATAGGTATTTACAGTCAACATATTCTGTTTATATCCATTTTAAGTCAATTTAAAATTTCCTAACATCGATCACTCAGTGATTTTGGTGTTATAACTCAATAATATTTCATAGTTTGGCTTAGTTATTATATTGAATTTATTTAACACATTACTAGGCTTCGTTTAAACTGATGTATTTGCGTTATATTTTGTTACTTGCTTTATTTTAATCTCGAATGTGTTGCAAGCGTTTGGCTACAAGCTTGGCGGGATTTTTTCTCGCCAATGCAAGT